>CAHIKZ030001589.1:70000-367500 GCA_903632075.3 Acanthosepion pharaonis
CAAAGCAACACTCAAATATAGATGCTTTTAAAAATCTATCAATAAAAAATTAGACCTTATAATGAGAGAGAAGAAAGGTTTACTCTTCCATTTGTATTTCCCCCATTATGGGCATTATTATATTTGTGATATAACAACACCATATTTCATGGAGAGAATCGAATGGCTAAAAGGAAAAGGAATGACAAACATGTTTTATTCTCAGAGAGACTTTTATACTACTAAGACATACACAAAACTATATATATATATATATATATATATATATATAACAGAATTATTTCATAGTGAAACAGGAGAGAGCTATGAAAGAAAGGTTTATTCTTTCATTTGTATTTCTCCTGTTATGGGCATTATTATATTCGTGATATAATAACACCATAGTTCACAGATGGAATAGAATGGCTGAAAGGAAAAAGAATAACAAACATGCTTTGTTCTCAAAGAGCCTTTTATAATGCTATGTTCTACACAAAATATATATACACACGTGTTTCACACAGAGAAATTATAACATATATGTAACAACAAATTGTGTGTAAAATAGGCGAACTTTACTTGTAATATTTCCTGAAGGGTAAACTGGAGTTATGGAAGTTTCTCTATGAACCTGGTTTGGCCATGTAGTTTTTTTTTCTGTAAGACCTACCATTGTGGGCTAAGGATGTCCTCCTCCTTTGGACACTAAATTGCAACAGCTCTTTATCACTCTATCCCCTGACATTATTCACTGGCTGTGACCCTTGTGACTATCTCAATGAAAGGTAGACAATCACCGTTCGTATCCCAACAAGTTGTATGGATTAAAAACAGACTTTCCCCAGTTTTATTGCTATTTGTACAAAAAAAAATTGACAAAAAAACTCAAAATTCAGTTATTTTAAATATTTCAAATATAAAAATAATCATTGGGGATAGGGGCATCTTATAGAACAAATTAATTCTATCACATGAAACATGTATGAAAATCTGAAGAAGAAAATAATACCACTGACTTGTTTGCAATATAAATACAATCATAAGAGTAGCACACACACACACACACACTTCATGTAAAACTTGTTCATTGCTGAACAATAGTCAGGGATATGTAGGGATACAAAAGACAATTATCTCCCTTTGGTCGAGATTAAGCCACATGACGTCACTTCATACAGTGATGAAAGTGGCATTCAGTCAGTCAACTTATTGGAGTCAAGACATGCAAGTTATTTGTCCTGCCTGGCCAGCCAGCAGCAAATGGTACAGCTTATAAGCCCAGGCTGCTGTTTTTTTATGGAAATATATCTTTAGCAGATATAGAAAACCTCTGTCGCTCACAGTCCTCAATTTGGGAAAGACCCATGGTTTGTTGTTTCCCTGTTTTTGGAATATATTCTCGCTAGAGACACAGCAAATATATATGGCCTGCTCAAATCTGGAATCCTAAACATGGTTCTCCAGAAACACAGAAGAATCTCCATATTATATGCAAGATCCTATCTTTTCATTCTCCTTGTTGTGTAGATATATATTTTCTCTGTGTGGGACATGTGTAAATATGTATATATAATTTTGTGTATAACTTAATATTATAAAACTTTCTTTGAGAACAAACCATGTTTGTCATTCCTTTCCCTTTCAGTCATTAAGTTCCATCCATGAATTAAGGGGTTATTATATCATGGATATAATAATGCCAATAATTGGGGAAATACAAAATGAGAGAATAGAACTTTCTTCATTAGCTTACCCATTATGTGGGTCAACTCAATATGACATATATTTACCCCTCATAGATATCTCATTCTGGCTAATATATCCAGAACAAATTGAAAACGGCCATTATATTTCATAATAGTTTATCCATACCAACAAAAATAGTGGTTATCTTTTGTTATGCCCTTACTGTTATAGTCTTTTCACATATATTTTGTTCATATATGTAATTCTAATAGGAGGATCAATTTATTACTTAATAACAATAGACAATAGATCCTCCACTTTATACTTGTTCAGTACTTATTAGTTTTTCATATGAATTTTTTCAACTCTCCCCTCACAATGAGGGGGAGAATATTAAAAAAAAAATGTCTTTTCACCTCCCAGCTGTGTAAGCATCTTTGAACAGACATCTAGTCTCATGAAAAACCCTGCTATCAAGTAAATGCTTGAAAAATGGTCAGCTTCTTGTACCACTTCAGAAAGTACTTTACTATTGCTGCCATATCTGGGCAACACCAGCTGCCCAATCTGCAATTTCTGGCCTTGACAAGGACCATTTATGAGGGCTTAATTGGGATGACATATTTTCCACTGTGAAGCCTCTTCAGTCACACTGTTGCAAGCATTTTGCTATTTCCATGGTAAATGTTCGGATGAACTCTGTTCTTTAGTTCCACCCTCATTCCCGTTGTATTCCACTTGTAAGAAGTTCCATTCAGACAACTCCCGACCCCATGAACAACTACATTGTGGAACAGGCTTCCACGTGGATGCTTCCCTGAATGCTACAACTCTTAATCTCTCCAAGGGTGAATAGTTTCCTTTCTTCTATATCCACATAAGACTCACTTCCTACTCATACATTCATAACATATGCTTCATTCAGTAACTCTACATTGAGTTGCCCTTAAACCTTGTATTGAGCAAACTTTTGCATTGAAAAAAAAAAAAACAAAAAAAAAAAAAAAAAGCATCACAAATGCAAGGGAGATAATTTTGTTAATGTCTTAAAATGTGAGAATATTATTTCATTTCAAAACTCCCTGTAAAATGAGTTTTATATCAAATATAATAATTATATAAGAATTATCTGTACAAAAAATAACGAGGTGATAAAAGTCCTCAGTTTCACACACTTTCTAAATTGTGAAACATCAAAAATTTTTTTTTTGTCTGGACAGATCTTTTCATCAGTCCCTTTTAGTCTGCCTTGGATTAGCAAAACAATTAAAAATCCTATAAGTAAAATCCTTACAACTCAAGTGACTTATTTTAATTCCAGTCATTAAAATGTGTTTTCTATCAGATACCCTGGGATAAAGAAAGAACTATTCAAAAGTTCTGGGAATTTAAACAGACTGTTCAGTTATCAAGTTAAATCAAATTTACCGGCTCTTGCCAGAAATTTCACATATCTCTTGAAATCACTTGACCAGGAAATAAAGAACAGTATTTTCTTTTCTTTGATGAAGATTTTGTTTCATGCCTTAATTTTCTCAAATTTATAAGTAGCACCTCATGTCTTTTAAAAATACATTTTAATAGGTTTAAACAAAATATAAATTGAGAGGAAATCTCTGAAGAGATCATGATTGTTGCTTGATCACTTGAAACTTCTTCAACAATGTTTGGCATAAATATGGTTAAAAAGAAAAAATGGCAAGTTGAAATTTACATTTTCATTGCGTAAATATTTAAAGTTGAATTTTTAATGCCAAAATACTAGTTGATATCTAAATTGTTAATCCATTCCCTGGTGTAGACATGTATATACATTTTTATTGAAGTACTTTTTTTCAAAAATGGATGAATAAACACATCCAAAACATAGATTTCAAAACCAGCTACAGACGTGTTTATACATTGATCTTGATTCTTTTTATGCCCTGAGCTTGAAATGAGTCCAAATGTCAACTCTTATCTCTGGTAGAGGTGTTAGTCACCACTCAGTTTCTTAGTTACAATATCAAAAACAAATAATAAAATTTTTCTGAAAGTGAAACTTTTTTCAAAAAAATTAATTAGCGTGGAAGCGGTTAAAAAAAGAAAAGAAAGGGGTGGGGTGGGGTGTAATGGAAAATCTGCATTAGTCACCAAAGCGTGTATCACACGGCACACCTGACTAGCATGCAAAGAATAACAGTATATGGGTGTGCCTACAAAACTTTAGACGACTAAAGATTGGCAACTGATCTCTCCTCTGACAATCAGGCTCAAAATGAAGTACTGCTACCATATATGAGCAGGAGCTACACAATCCATTGGTGTGGTGTAAGTTCCACTTGAGTAACTTCTTTCCTCGAACCACTACTTTGTGAAACCAACTCTCAAGAGGATGTCACCCTGATCACTACACTCTTATCCTGTTCAAGTCTAAGGTTAACTGTTATCCTCCTCACATATCTGCATAAACTCTGCCTCTTACCCTGTAACTCTACCTCGAGTTGCTCTCGGGCCTTGTACAGCGTGAACATTATTATAAAAAAAAAAAAAATTATACTTTGTTTCTTCTTTTAATTTAACATATCTTCATAAATCTCTAAGCTGTCAAGAAATATTTGTATTTTTTTTGGTTTTCTGCTTTTGGTTTTATTTTTTTTAAAGAGGTTCTATAAAAAATATTAAAATTTGAAAAAGATATTCAAGTAATAATAAGGCACTCAATATTTAAATGACAGTGCAAAGATTACTTGGTTTCTTGTAATACTATAGAAAAATGTTCTGTGCCATTTGAGTAAATAAACAATTCAGACTGTTTTGCAGAAGGAAATTACTTGAAAAAGCACAAAAAAAAGGAAATATTTTGAATAATGAAACAAATATGGAGAGAAAAATAATAATAAAATAAAACGGTGGGGAGGGGGAGTATTATAAAATATCAATTAAAATTTCACAGGCCAAGATATACCTTACTCTTGATCTATGTGATTAATAGAAAAAAAAAATTAGATTAAGTGCAATGACAAAGGAGGAGATTATATTGAGGCTATACATCAGATTAATGGTGGGTAATTGAATGACAAAATGTCTTATGTTATATGATGTATTTCATCTCAGTTCTAAGTCTTCCACAGTAAATTTATGTTCAGAGTCGGATAGCATATCTCTCACACACACACGTCAAGCATATTTGATTGAATAATCTGGACATGTCTTTCTATTGTAATCCTCTCAAATTCTCTGATTGACTTTTTAATGTTGATATAAAATTCATTAAGGAAGGTGCCATAGTTTTTTTAGTTTTCATTTTCCTCAACATGTTTAAATAAAGATATGCCCTTTCTCATTATATATATATATATATATATATATATATATATATATATAGAGAGAGAGAGAGAGAGAGAGATCTATCTTGCACACTGACTGCTGCTGTTAATAAAATAGTGCTCAATGTAATATAACAGCTATTAAATATATATTAATAAATATACATATTATTCCTCACACTAGCAGGACTGAGTTTCATGCACAATGCAAACTTCAGATACTGAGTGAAGATTACATTTTCACGAATGTCCATTTTAGCAAGTGACCTTTCTAACATTGTTACAATTTAGGTGACCTTTTATAATGTTCATAAGATAGTCAAAAATTTAAGTAAACAACACCTATTCTTGACTCATTAACAACCATATAATGCAGTATTAACTTTAAAAATTTAAATATATTCCAGGATTAATTATAACTTTCTACATATAACCTGTTAATGTCGACTGTATACAAAAATAAGGTATTAATGAGTAAAGATTTTGTCCAAGTTATGGTCACTATTTGATAATTTAGATAAAAAAAAAAAAATCTATAACATCAAATTCTAATAATTTCAAATTTTAGTCAGTAATTTTAAAAAAAGAACAAGAAAAACGCATTAAAAATCTGGCTCTGATTCTAGGAAGCTTAAAGCTTATTTAAAATATTTGCTTTTGTTATCATTGTAAGCATTTTTAAATGTCAGATATTTACTGAATTTGCTTCCGTGTCTGAAAAATACCAGTTTTTATAAGCCTCACCAATTTCATATCAAAGTTAAATATCAAAAGATAAATAAATCCACCATTATTGTTTTCCATTGTCTTGTATATAGAATATATTAAAACAAAATAACTGACAATGCCTCATCTCAGAAATTAAAAAAAAAAAAAAAAAAAAAAAATCAAGCAGTGAATAAAATGGAAGCCAGTGGATACTTGAAAAATCAGATTATTAAACAAGAATGGAAAAAACAGAAGTAAATTGCTGCTTTTCATTAATAAAATCAAACTAACAAAAGAATAAAGTGGTCACAATGTCTCAAATTTCATTGGGGCTAAAGTTGATAGATTTATATATATATATATATATATATATATATATACATTACACAACAATATATTAAGTTTATATTAACTTTGAGCTTTGAATTTGCATCTAATTTAGATTCCTCCCATGAGACCCAGTATTTTTTTTTTTACAAAAAAACAACAACTGTAATAAGTGTTTCATTCACCAATTCATGCCTGACATCTTGGGGAAACCATGAAACTTTAACCTACACTACAAATGTAGGTATATGTATATTTATTAATATATACTTCTTACCTCTGTCTAACTATATTGAGCACTGTTTTGTTTACACCCTATATTAAATTAAGTATTTATTTGCTTATCTGTGTATGCAAGTTAACACATGCATATACAGTTGCTAAGATATTATTTGGTCTATATCCACACACACACACACACACACACATATATATATATATATATATATATATATATTGAACAAAAGTTTTATTTATATCATAACTCAATCAAATAAGTTGTCAGATTCTCATATGTCGAAACCAGCAGGAGAGTCTCTTATTATATATATATACTTTAAAAATCAGGAGATCAGTTGAATCTGCTACCTTGGTTTCAACCTTACAGTATCCTCAGGTGATTTTTATCAAATGACTTCTTAATGCTTCATTTAAAAAAAAAAAAAAATTATGCTATAGTATTTTTGCAAAAAAATAAACAAATGCACTACGTTGGGTGTGATAGAAAGGGGGAAGGATATGAAGAAAAGAAGTGGGAAGAGAAGAAAAACAAGGGTATTATAAAAGTATCAGTCGAGGGTTAATTGAAGTGTATATATTTATTATTTTTTTTATGGTTAAGAGGAATTTCCTAATATGTATGCAAGGACCCAAGACTTTGACTTTCTGGTTCAAAAGGCTCTTTGGATTTGGAAATGTCAAATTCATGAATAATAATTATATCAAGCATACAACTAGATGCCTATCAAGAGCACTTACTTTGCAACTCTTGAATCATAGGTCCATTTGGACCCATTTAAACAAACAGAGACCTACCAACCTCTGTCTGCAACATACAGAAAATACTACCATGACTCATCCATAGGAAAAAAAAATGAATGTATTAATAATAAAATAGAAGTCAACTCTTAATAATTATCAATTATGAAAATGGCCATATGTTGACAGTTTTCAGAAATTAAAATATATATATTTTTCAGTTAAACAAAAAGCCATGATAATAGTTAATAAATTTAGAGGGACCAAATTTCTGCAATCATGGAATTGTGGACAGTCATATGAAACAGATTCTGTTCTTTTATGTAATTTTCAATAATAAATAAACTGATCATTTGATTTTTGCTTCTTTTTTTTTTTAAATTTTTTCAAAATGGAAATAACTGTCTCTGTGATTTTGTTGTCAAAAATCTTAATAAACAAACATAATGTAGTTATTTTTTTAAAATTTGATTTTACAAATATTTATCTTTATTTTTTCTTTTAAGACATGAAAGAAAATTAAAAACAAAAGGTTTCTATATTAAAAAAAAAATCCTAATGATTTTTATGCAGAAGAAAATGTTATTTTACAAATTCTCTATCCATAATGTTGATATTTTTTTTAAAGTTGAGCACATCAAATCAGTTTGGTAAAACGTTTTCCAAAATGTCATCTCAACTGAAACTGAAGATAATCACAATTTTATTGACATCTAAAGAGGTATGGAATGATTTTGTCCCTGATTTTTTGAAGATGATGTGCACTTTGTCTAACATTCTCCCTATATAAAATTGGCAAAATGGTATCCATTCATATTAAAGCATTGCAAGGAAGGTGTTGCTATTGTTAGTTAACTTCATCTGCACAAATTGTTTGCTTGTCACTTTGCTGCCATAAGAGCCAAGCTTTCTAATGAACCTATCAGCATCATAGCAAACAAAATGACTGACTGCCATGACAAAAGCATTTTGAATGTGATTGCATTCATGGGGGAGTCATTTCTTATTGATATTATAATCCTAACAGAATGCAATCATCAAACTGTAAGCCAGGCATGTATTTGAGCTGTAACTCTTGATATTTCATTTGACGGTATTATAACAGATTTCTAACAGATTCTGCAGCCTATTGTAAAAAGGTTCATAGAGAAGTTCTATCAAATGTGTTAAGAGTCATTATGTACTATGCTTAGCACATATTTTAAATTTTGTTGGTGAAGAATTTTCACACAGCAAATGACCGTTGACTACATATATGCATCTTAGCATAATTTGCACTCAAATCTGCATTTTGTAAATAAGAACTGTAACAGTTTAACAACAGCTTTCGGAAGCTTAGAGGAGACTAAATCTCTACTTGCATGTCTTGTACGTAACAGGATAAAGGATGTAAAACAATAATGAGAAACTGGTACGTCAAAATCAACATTTGGCCTAGAAACTGTCTTCTGTCTGAACAAGATGACACACAGGGAGAGGGTCATCCCAAATTTTCAAAATTTTTTAAAAACTGAATGAATACCTGGATGCCCATTGAGTTTATAATTTTACAAGGCAGCTCATCTGTTTGATCCTAGACAGCTATCTTGTATATATTGAGTTTTGCAGCCATTAAAAAGAACTTGCAGGATCCTTCTATTAATCATCTTGAAGAATTCCAAATTTATATGAATTACCAATTTCAAATCCTTTTAACATCCCAGCATTTTGGAATGCAAATAAAAGCAGATTTCCTCTTCTGGAACAGATTACCAATAAGATCATATGGATGCTTGTTACCAGTGTAGATGCTGAGCACTCATTTTATCAACATAAGCTTAATAATCAACATGAAGGTCTTAGCCATTTGGATACCAAGCAACTTACAATGGAGATTTAAAGATTGAATATTTCCCCAAATTGAGAAATTAGCAATCTTAACAATTTTGAGCAGTATTTATATTTCAACTTAAGTTGTTTTATTTAATGCAATTTGAATTAATATATTTGTTTTTTTGATTATTTTTTTTTAAATTATAGTTTAATTCCTACTTTGTAAAATTAAAATTTTAAAAATTTGTAAAATTTTGAGATTGAAGTTATTTACTGTTGATTCTTTAAATTTGAGTTTTGTGTTTATTTTAAGACTTTGAATCAATAATTATAAATCAATTGAATCCAAGTCCGGTTACTTAAAAAAAAAAAAAAAAATATTTTCAGATGCTTAACAATCTAAATATTTGTTATTAAAGAAGGAATCTCTGATTAAAAAGTTCTACTTTAAAGATAATTATGCCTTACCATACTTCATTTTATTGTCTAGTCATGTTACAGGTTTTTATTTTTACAGATAATTTGTTTCTTGATTTGGATTTTAAAATTTCAAAAAAGATTTTGCTGAATATATCTGCTATTTACTTGATAAAACTTTCAATTTTTTTTTTATTCTAATAATAATTATAGTATATTTTATTGCAATTTTCTAAGAAAAATGAAATTTCCCAAAAGTGAAAAAAAAAAAAAAAAAAAAAAGAGAGAATTTATCAAAAGTGAAGAGAGAAAAAAAAGAAAAAAGAAAAAATGGAATTAGAGAAAATTTGAAACAGAAAATTGGTCCTCACTATAGATTAGATGAAATTGTTCATATCTACAGATGATTTTTTTACACATTCTATGTCCAGAAAAAAAATCATTTGTACAAATGCAAGAAAAATTTAATAAAATAAAATTTAACCACAGTGCTTTTTCAATTGTCTTCAGTGAAAAATGTGTGTGCGTGTGTGTATATATATCTATCTATACACACAGATACAGTGTAAAAGATTTGTCAAAGACCAAATTGACAGATCAAAATCAACAAACAAGTCAGAATCTATAATAAAAGACCTGATTCTCTGTCCATCACACACTGCTGTCTACACGAGACTCAGAATGCATATATGTAATGTATATGTCAGTGTTGCACATGTTACTTACATATGCTTGTACTATTTCGTGAACAGCACACACAAAAAAAAAAAAAAAATTTAACAGAGTTTGATATAAGACAGTGGAATATATGCTCCTCCCATTCAGTCTGGACAACTCTTACCTTGTGCTGACTAATAAATTTATAACATTTAAGTAAATAAAAACAAACAAAAAAAAAAACAGACATCTGTGTTTGGACGTTTCATTTCCCTTTCCATGTGGCAACAATTTCTGGGAAATATGCTCTTTTTTTATCATTTTTATTATGATTCCTTCTTTATTTAAACTGAATATATTTAATGTAAGATTTTAAACAGACAAATAATTTAAATTTTTATCATCCTGCTGTCAGCTAACAACAGAAGGCGTTTGGCATCTCATCATTCAACAACAGTAAGGATCACAAAAAATAAAAATCACAAGACAAAACTGTACTCTAAGAAAAATATTTTCTTTTTATTATTAAAAAATTGTTTAATTTAGACCAGTTTTCCATTTATGGGATTTAATATTTCTCAAATGGTGTTGATCGTAGCAATTAAAATAAAGTGACACAAATATGCTTAAGTAAAATCCCATCAAGTACAAGCTCTGACTGAAAAATCGACAAATTGATCAACCAGAAATCGTGTTATAAAATGATAATTTATCAGAAGTGTTTTGAAATAGTAAAAATAAAAAGTTTTATAGTAACTAAAAGTGAAAATTTTATATATATATATATATATATATATATATATGTGATGATGTGATTCTGCACAAGCTGTGGTGTCATCCAAGGTCGGCTGTTATGTGAATACATCAGGCTCTCAATATGTTCTACAGGTTGTTTCAGTATTCAGAACTGTGATTGACACCAACAAAGAACAAGAAATATTTTTCAAGATACTGATTGGGAAGTAGCAAAAAAAAAAAAAAAAAAAAAAAAAAAAACAAAACAAAAAAAAAACAAAACAAAACAAAAACAAAACAAAAAAAAAAACAAAAAAAACAAAAACAATTTCTCACTTCTTTTTTTTTTCACTTTTCAATGTCTTTCTTTTGCTTCAAGAAAGCAAACTTCTGGTATCTCATTAACTTCCATCCACAGAAAAAGGATCCCTACACACTCGCTACCTGACCATCTCAGTGATTGCTGGCCATTTTACTGACTGACTGCTGGTTATTTCACTGACCACTCTATCTGGATTCTGGCTGGGGAATCCACCACCCCTTTCTATCTACTTGTGTTCCACCAATCAGAAAGGGGGGGGGACCACCCAGACAGCATTTGGGTTGTCACTTTAAAAAAAAAAAAAAAAAAAAAAAAAAAAAATCACTAACAAAATTTTATTTTTGCCAATTTAAAGGCAAACTAGAGACAGGATTCCAGAAAAATCCTGGTCATTAAATTGACTTAAAAGGAAAAAGAACCTATTTATTCATCTCCTAAGGATGCGTAAGAAATCACATTTGGTACAATATATTTAATTCTTAACACTTTAAACCCCAATTCTGTCATTTTGATCTTCTGTCTCGTCAAATATTGTTCCTTTTATTGTCCTTTTCCACAGTAACATTTTGTTCACTGTACTGTCTTTCTTTCTTAGTAACTCCTCCTGATGTTATTGCATTGCTTGGGGTGAAATGATTTAAAAGAAAAATGATAGGCTTTTTTCTTTTTAATTAAAATTTAAAATTCTATGAAACAATTCCAGCAGATGCTGAAATCGTGATATTACATAAAACTTATTTATATAGTCAATGTTGAGAAAATTTCTAAGTTTTTTTGGATAGGAAAATATAAAAAGACAGATTTATTAAAGAATTTTCAATTCAGTCAGACCCCAAAACTCATTCTTAGAGAGAAAAAAATCTTCCATTTGTCAAAAACAGCAATCATATGCATCATCTATAAAACAGATCGTTAGTCGGATTTGTTAAGCAGCTTATCAACCTTTATGGGTTAATGCTGAAATCTAAATATTTTGAACACAATCTTATGGCTTGAACCTTCTAAATATATTTTGACTGCAATTGTTTGCCTTCAACTACAGATAAAATGTATTTTTGGTCATTTTGCTATAAAATTTATTGTTGGTAATTCTACTATAAAAAGTATTGCTGGTCATTTTGCTTTAAATATGTACTGTTGGTGATTTTACTACAAAAAATTCATTACTGGTATTTTCACTATAAAAATATATTTTTAAATTTTCATAGCATTTCTTTTTGTTTGGGGTTTAACTATATGCCCATAGCTGGGACCCTAAGAGGTGCTACCACCCCGAGTCAGTGTAAAACAGAAATGTCAAACATTTTTTCTACCAAAAGTGAATTCATTGTATAGAAATATCTTTATAAATGCTAATTTGAAAATAAGTTTACTAAAAGTTAATCAAGAATAAAACTAATTTTAAACCATTTAAATGAAGCATTGTCAATTATTAATTTTTTGAACTAGCTTTTTTTAATCTTAATTTCAAATGCTTTTTATCTGCAACTGAAATTAAAATAAATACACAGCAAAAGTTAGTTATTGCAATTGTAAATCAAAACTGATATTACTAAATGAAAAAATAGAAATTAACTCTTATCAAAACCATGTGACTTGTTTTAAGTAGACAATGTTAATTTTAAACACGAGTATCTGCAGAAATTTAAACATTTTAAAAAACAAGTAATATTCTTAACCTTTAGCACTCTGCATTATTAATATTACTTTCCTTTCCACTGAATTCAAGGCCTCTCAATTGCGATATCCTTATTGTTAATTCAAACTTATGTTGTTTTATGTTGTCATATCAGGATATAAAACACAACCATGAAATTCAAATACAATATTATTCTGGGATCAGAGTCAATTTCAGTAGCAGGATAAACTTTTTGTACAGCAAATGACGTCACATACAGAGTGATAATGGTTAAATAGCCTCATCAGATCAAAACTTTCATATCCATGTCATGCATGGTGCTAAACCTGTTCAGAAATATCTAAACTGCCAAATGCTTTCTCAGATCAATAATTAAAAATGGCTTTGAGCAAATGAAAACTGTAGGTCTTAGTGTGGACCATCCTTCTTTGAATCTTGTAGACTGGCACTAAAGAATCATAGACAAAGAAGTGTACCAAATAACAGAAACACCTAAAATGGATAGCACATGTAAATTGAAGAGAAAATAATGACATCATAAAGATCCTGATGTTCCACACTACTTCAAACAAAAAGACAGGAAGGAAATTCCATCAATACTGGAAAAGAGCGATAACAGTGTACTTTCATGAATCTATTTTCCTGAAGGATTGTTTTAAGAGAAAGATGTTATAAATTTCATTTGAAACCTGCTCAGTCAATGAATGCCAAATGCTTTCATATAAGGAAACAACTAATATTAGTTGAAAAAGATATTACACTGTGATCTCAGCCCATTGACCAAAGTGTGAAGGAAAGCATAACGTGAGTAACACTGGCTGTTCAGTCAATGAATGTTTCCTTATAAGAAGATCGCTAATATTACTATTATATATATATATATATATATATATATATATATAAAAATCTCAGAGGTAAGTGTAAAAGAATAATACCTTAAGTCTGTAAGAAATTTCTTAACAGAACATTTACCATTTTTATACCCAGTCCATTTATTAAATGTAAGGATTCCAATAAATTTCATTTGCGGTAGGGAGTTATATTTTAGAAAAACAATGAATATTACTTACAAAAGTAGATACATTTCTACAAGTGGTACATTTGAAAGTAAATCAGAATTTAGCTTCATGGTAGCACGAGTGTTTTATAATAAACCAAGAAGAATTCATAGTCTCAATAATGAGACATTTTCTGAAGTGTTGCATTTAACAGTGAAGTTTGAACATCAAATTAATGGTTTAACAAGTTTTCATTGCACCAGTAAAATATTTACACAGAAATTTATAACAACTTGGTAATTCAATTTGAATCATATCACTGTATTTAACCTTTAACACTTTGCATTATTAATATTACTTTTCTTTCCACTGCATTCTTTTTCAAGGTCTCTCAATTGGTGTATCCTTATTGTTAATTTCACTCAAAGTTGTTTCCAGTTGCCATAGCAGGATATGACGGCACAACTATGAAGTTCAAAGACACCATTATTCAAGGATCAGAGTCACCTTCTGTGACAGGATAAACATTTTATACAGCAAATGAAGTCACAGAGTGATAAAGGTTAAATACACATCAATGAATAGAAATCAATAACAAAGTTAAAATTTTAATAACTTTCTATAGAATTTATTTGAGCCCCACCCCCTTGAATGATTTCTTTGGTTCAAGAAGTACAATAAGTAAAAAAGAAAACAAAAAAATATTCTGTTAATATTACCGTCATGATGATTCTTATTGGAGATTTTTGCATGATTTTGGTGAATATTCATTTGATATTTCAAACAAAAAAAAAAAAACCTTTTTTTTTTTTTTTTTTTTTAAGTCAAAAACTTTTGTCAAGGGGAAACAGAAAATGAAAACCTAAAATATTGGTGTTAGTATTGGAAGGATGATAGTCAAGTAAGGAAAGCAATTTTTCAAAAAAGAAAAAGCATTTCTTTAGTTGAGAATATTTTGGTTTCATAATGACAAGATAAAGAAAAAAAAAATATAAGCCAATTAGAAAAAGCAAAGACAAAAAAAATGGAAGAAAATAAGAACGTTAGAGATGATGAAGAGGAAACAAAACAGGATAAGAGTTAAGAAAGTTTAATGGTTTAACTTGCCATCTGAAGTCTGGAAGGAATTACTGAGAAATCTGCAAAAAAAAAAAAAATCCAAACCCAGCAAAGACAGCAGTTAGACAAGGAAAAAAAAAAAAAAAAAATTACTAAATGAAAAAAGATCAATAATAAAGACCAAAATTGACCCCTGTTGGTCCCAAACTGTACCAAAAATATTTAGCAAACCCAAATAAGTAAGCAAGATTTTATTTTATATCAAAAATAAGAAAAAGTTAAACAAAAATGTTTTAATGATGACAAGCATGAAACATGTAATTTAAATGTTAAAAAAAAAAAAAAAATGTTAACAAATAACATATCAGATTAATTAAGAATGACATTATATATCTTAACATATATATATATATATATATATATAGGATACAAAACCAAAAATTGATGTCATGGAAAGAAAGAAAAAAAAAAGAAAAGAATTTTATTAGTACCCACCAAAATAACATGTATTTTGATTTGTTTTTTTGTTTTTTTACTATTAACAAATGTGATTTTTGTTTAAAGAAAAACTCAGTTTGAAATAAAATCTAAGAATTCTAAAAAAAAATTAGGTGGGATTAATAAATTAAAAAAAAATGTATTTGAAAGAAATGTGAAATTGGAAACGAATAATGAAAAAAAAAAAAAATAAAAAAATAAAAGAATAAAAACTGAAGAATTCCCCCACCTCCCTGCCCAACTTGTAAGAAAAGGGAAGAGGAACCGAGTGGCATCATTGTCATATTCAGTGGCAGAAATATTGCTCATTATCAACAATATCCAAAAAGAAAAAAAAAAATAAAGTCATTGAAAAATTGGTTAAAGTTCTTTAAAAGCCCATTGGCCACTAAAAGAGTGGGACGAAGTTAAATTGGTGGCAAAGTAGCTTTTTCTGCAGCTGTCAGTTCTGGATGCCATAAATCCACGATAAGAACAACTCTGGATGTATTCCCTTGATGCCACACTTCATGCTCAAATGAATCATCAAATATAATGAACTTTCCTTCTTTCCATTCTCTGAAAAAGAAAAACAGAAAAATAAGAACATTAGCAAACATTTCTTTTGCTTTTTATTTAAACATTAACCTTCTATGCATGATATACAACATTATTAAGATTGGCAGAGCAAGTTATCCCCCTATTACCTTTCATAATTATTCCCAAAACTGAAGTGAAGAAAATTGCTAACAAGAGAGTTTAGCTACAATACTGATAAGAATCTTACTTAAGGCACCATTCAAGACAACACTATCTAAAAAAATTAAAAATATTTAATAAGTAATATAAATTTCACACCACTTAGGATACCTTAGCACCATTATATATATATATATATATATATATATATATAATATAAAATCTGACAGAGCCATTTCCAAAAATCTCAGCAAACATCAAAATTTATTTTGGATTCCCTTCTTGGTCAGGCTGATAGCTTTTCAGCATCACTTTGTAAAATATAATTTTATAAATTTTGTAAAATTCCTTTTGAAGGTGAGCATCATTGTACAGTGCCTGATGAGTGCTTCACAGTGTCTCCAGACCACAGCTCAACAGGTATCAAATTAGTTCTGGTCAAGATCCAAAATAAACAAAGTTAATTAAAAACCATGCGCACAACACAATGCTACTTCTGACATGAAACACATTTATGTTCCATTCTACATCATTGATAATGGTCACTACAAGCATGTTGTCTTTTGTTTAACGATCATATGTAAATGCTTTTAACATGTTGAGAATCTGACTTGCAGTTGCATAAAAATAGAAGAGACTGACATGTCTACACAAAAAACAATACCCTGTCTGGTGGCAAAAGCTGCTGGTACCAGTACTACCTTAGCCACCAAAACTTATCTCCCCTGCTGATGAGGGCAGGGTATCTTATGTGCTTTCACATGTTGTATGTAGAAAGAAAATTGTAGCTAAGCAGAATTTTTGTTTATATATTAATTATATTTGATTCATAGTCATTTTGACAAACACAGAACAATTTCTTTCAGTGTACAATTTACATAAAAAATATGAATCTTATTTTAATATTGGAAAAATTAGCATTTTTTGAATGAATAAAGTTACATAAATGGAAGATTTTTTTTGTAATTTCTTCAATTTCCTATCAGGAAATAATTTCTGTATTAATTTTAATAATTAAACAAATTTGAAAAAAAAATTGATTTTTTTTTTTCTTCTTTATTAATAGCAGTCATTTCATTCACAATAAGATAATTTTTATATTTTTAATGTCCACCCATTTTGGCCATTTTTAAAATTATGTTGTAATTTTTAAGAGGGAAATTATAACTTTTGATGAGCACATTAAATAATTTTTTTAACACAAGTACAAAGATTTTTGTCATTTCATAGAGATGCCTGCAAATGTAGAGATCTTGTCTTAATTTTTATCACCTCAATATCTGAAGAGTGATGTCATTGTAAGTATCAATCAAAAACCAGGATACATATTTTCTTCTTATTGTTATATTTCATGGTCACGATTTGACATGAAGGTAAAAAAAATAACAAAACAGAACAATGGAATGTTTTCCAGTGGAAGAAAAACAAATCCCTAACTGATGAATTTTCTTATTGGTTGGGTATCCGAAGAGGGATAGGAAAATCAGCAGTACTGGAATCAAACGCTAAAAGAGCTGAACACCAGATCATAACAAGCAGGGCACTAACAAGACTTCTACACAGGAATATCACATGTACAAAACAAATGCAGCTGAAACACTGGAAACGCAAACAAGGACAAATGAATTTCAAATGATGCCAAGTAACACAGAAGGAAATCCTTGGTAACGCATGGCAATCATGTTATACAGTCAACATGGCATGCCAGACTGCCTCTTCCCAGAAAATGTGTCTGCTTTTATGGAGCCTAAAACTTTAGCAGTTGGTTAACATAGCTATGCAAATGATTCCTTTTGTTAATACCACTCAGTTCACCATCCAGACTATTTTATGGGAAGCTAGTAGACACTTTTTCCATAACCAGACATCTTGGGGTTCACACTGGTTTTATTCTGGCAAGGCCAATTTGTTTTCATTCTGCAAAGACAGCACACTAAACGTCATTTCTTTGACAGATACTGTTACCAGTAGTGGTAGGTAGCTCCATCTGCATTTTGTTTCCATTACACTAATACTTAATAAACATTATCAAGACTTTCCTCATTTTCACTCTATTTGTCAAATTTCTATTAATATAAGCGAAGAGAGGTAATCATAAAAATAGTATCAACAAAAATTTTATTAAAACCTGATATTGGCAAATATTTATAAAACAGTTACGGCCATAGCGAATTATTTTTTTTAGAGAAAATATATAAAAGTATAAAGAAAAATTTGTGCTGAGGTCCACAAAAGGTGAGGCATTTTGTTCTAAACAATATCAGATCACCTTGCTGTACTATTTGTAATATAGTATAAATTATATTCATATGGTTATTAATAAAAATACACAGGACACTTAAAGTCATAATTTGCATTTGGGTATAGCTCAATTCATATCATCTATAAATTCCTTGCTTGAGAGAATAATGTTGACAGGCATAAAAAGTCACACACACACATATATATATATATATATATATATATATGTGTGTGTGTGTGCATGAGATAATGATATATCTTTTTATATATCAAAATATTGTGGAAAAATGTATGACAAAGTGGAAAAATTGTAAGAAGACCAACTACACTTTTGATTTTGATATAAATTCTATTCTGATCAAAGGAGAAAACAATTTTCTGCAACAAAAATGTCTAGAGAGTGTCTTGATCATAAAGGTCATCTGTTAAATTTGCACCCAGGCATTTACAACATTTCTGGTAAAACTTCCATTATCACAGTGACGGATTATCTATTAACAAAAGGGATGAAAGGAAAAAGAAATCTAAATGAAAATGGTTAGATTAAAAAAAAAAAAAATATTTTAAATCCCAGCATCTTCCATTTGTGTGCATGTGTTGTCGCACCAACCTAACAAATTCAGTCCAATGAAATCCTAAATGACGAAATGTGTCAGAAAAAAACTTTTCCACCCCCCCATAGATATATATATGTTTTTCATTAAAGACTATTAACAAGGTACTGTGTTTAAGCTTTTTATTTAATTTTTTCTTGTGTTTGTACAAGTGTTTTCTTTTTTGGACACAAAGTGTGTAAAAACTGTCCAAAAGTTCTGCATTTTCTACTTTCAGCTATTCTTTTAGCCATTATCAAAGGTGATTTACTTTTTCTTTTAATTTTAAACTAAATGTGGGTTTTTATGTATGTGCCTTATGGTTTATTTTCCACACACGGTCAGGATATAGTTAATGTTATTGACTGTTGATTTTCCCATTATTTTTAATTTTTTTTTTTTTACATATGCTTGTATTTTCTACTAGTATGTTTCAGATAGAGCCTGCTAGATTTTTGTGTGTATTTAAATGACTTGGCCTAATGGAGCTATGGTTGGGTTGGTGTAACATAAGTCATCTAGATAGGCATGTAGTAGTGTGACCAATGTAATTATTTAGGAGTTTGGTTTGATCAGTGTTTGGAAAATAAAAGATTCTTATAACTTCTGATACGTACATAAAAACCCACATATTTAGTTAAAATAAAAAATAAATCAATAAAATCACCCTTGATAATGGCAAAAAGAATATTGCTCAGATATGCAGAACTTTTGAAGAGTTTTTTTTTTTTTTTTTTTGCACACTGTGTCCTAAGTACAAACAAAAGAAAAATTAAAAAAGTTTAATCACAATACCATGTTAGTCATCTTTAACGAAATGTGTATAAAAGTATGACTGCTGCCTAAATACTATATATATATATATATATATATATAAAATAATGGGATAATGATATATAAATTTTTATATAACAAGAACAATTTTGGAAAAAAGATGTATGGTGAGCAACTGAAAAAGAACAAATGCATGTGTCACTTATATAAAATTATTTCAAGGTCTAAAACGTCTATAATATAAAATGCAATGTGATTTCATATATTTGTCATACAACCACGTTTTCCTTAGTTACTAATGAGATATTCCATTGTTGTGGCTACATGAAGCATTATAAACATGCCATATGTTTCAGTAAGAGAATAATCAATTACTAAGTAAGGGGGATCAGGTTGCTAATACACTGCTCATTATTTCTTTTGTTAGTTTTCTTTGAACATTTTTACTTTGAATGATTGAAAAAGCAAAATTCTTTCTTACATCTGATAGTAGAATTAATTGTAGAGATAAAAAAATCATATATTACTCCTTCAGAAACTATAACCAATGCAAATAAAAAATTACTTCATTACTGACATGATTTTTTTTTTATGCTGCAAGTAACGTTAAATGTCTTTGGATATTTTTTTTTCTTTTAATGATCTAAAAACTAAGATTCTTTCTTACATTTAACAAGGGAGATAACTCTAGAGATAAAAATCTAAAGTTACTCATGCAGAAAATATAATGCAAATACAAAACAGTGAAATCAATAACAATCAGCCTCAATTAAGAAGTCCAATAAAAGAAAAATTGCGCCTCTGACAGGAATTGAACCTGCACCCCCACTTCTCCATTTGGAAACCACTTTTTAAGTCAAAGTATGCTTCTATGAGTTCAGTCATGGAGCCAGCCTGACAAGGCAAGGTTAGAATAAACCTATTAATGAAAGTACAATTTTTTTGTCTTGGGATTTCTACGAATCGATATCTGCTAGCTACAGTTTCATGACTGAAACATAAACAACAGTAATTATTTAAAGGATTTTAATAAATGTTATTTTTTATTATGATAAACATTGTTTTCAGTGGGTAGATGTGTTTGAGTTGCTGTTTTGTTCTTATTTTATTAAATAGTAAAATTAACAAGTATAAATCTTAGTTACACACAACAACAAAGATAAATATCGCGATAAGACTTAAGATAAAAATCCTTGATCAGGTAGAAATCGCAACAGCTGTCATTTTTTGATGCTAAAAGCAAGTAAAAAACAATATAAATGGACTGACAAAATCAGTTGCAATGGAATTTGAAGAATTCTCAAATATTATTTCTGTCCCATAATAGTTCATCCATTTGTATACACATTTCATGCAGAAAATGTATCAACTATTATGGGACATTATTTAATCCCTGTTTAAACATAAATAAGAAAAAAAAAGAAAACTGAAACAATGGAGCCTATTAAATTTTTGAAGAGAATAAAAATATAAAATGAAGATTAACAACAAGAAATAAAATAAAACTTAAAAAAAAAACATCAATGACTTATTACCTGGTATGGTTTCCAACCTTTATCCTAGCACCTGAAGGTACAACCAAACCTAGGTGAGCTCTTATTCGGCAATTAGTTGGGCCACAGTGAGGCCATACATGGGTACCTGGTTGCATTAGGGAAAATTTAACCTTTTTAAAAAGAAAAATCAATAATTAAATTTAAAAAAATACTTGCTGTATTTAAACTGTATACATTTTCTAAGAATTGTTCTATTTTTAAATGGATAAGAAATTTAGATTTGAAATGCAGTTATCTTGCCATCAGCAAAGTGACGACAGGACCAAACCTGTCTAAAATGTAATCAAGATCACTTTTGTTAAAGTAACTTGTGAAATTAGAGAAAATATTTCGAAACATCTAAACAACACTTGTATCAGATAAGGGACTTGGAATTAAAAGATTCACATTCAATTTTCTTGATAAGGTAAACTTATGTCTTCAAGAAAAGAGCCACTTGAAAGTTACATAAAATTATTCTGTGTTGTGATTGAGATATAGTTTAATAACTAGGCAGAGTTGGTTCAAAAGGGATATTATTAAAAATGAATTTATTCACCTGTCCTCGTTTGCAATTGATTGTGTCAGGTAATCTTTGAAGAATGGCACAGGTTCTGGGAGTATATTCACAACCATTTCTTGCTTTAATACCTGTGAAATAAAATTTAAAAAATTATAACCATCCCATTTTTACAATCAATATTACAAAAAAAAATAAAAAATACAAATATTTCAATTCCCATGATGTATTGCAAAAAAATAAAAAAAAATGAATCAGAACAAAAACACCTAAAAATGTCATTAAAGTGAATAGAATTCCCTAAATTTTAAGATTTATAAAGATAGTGACAAGATAAAAAGATGACAAGTAGTGGAAATATTTTTGTTAAATATGATCAATGTCTATCATCAGATCATCTTTTGGCAAACTTGGATGTTCATGCCTACAAAGAAACAGTGTCTCTTGACACAATTTTATGATGAAAATGAATTTATATATTTTTTGTTCTTGAGAATTTACAACAAAAATAATAAACACTATTTATTAATTAGATTGTTTACTTAGAAGAATAATCTAATAAATAAATAAATAAATAGTGTTTAATATTTTTGCTGTAAATTCTCAAGAACCAAAAAAAAAAAAAAAAAAAAAGTATAAATCCTCTCCCTTTCAAATGTTTAGGTTTTATTAAAATTCTAATCATTGCTTTTTAAAACAATAAATATTGCCAGGGATAGATGGTAGTTAAAATAATAGCAGTGTCAAGGAAAAAAAAAAAACATCCTTTTCACACATATTTTGCAGGCATGAAGGTCCACTATATCTGCCCATCTTTCATATATTTTAAATTTATTGGTATTGAGTTTTACTTAAATTGTAGGATAAGCTATTTTTAAATTTCTACTCTAAAAATTTGGATAATGAAATTTTACAGAAAGAGCAAATTAATTTGGTTCCAGTTAATGAGTTTTCAATTAACAAAGTTTTTAACAAAGGAAAAATAATTAAATATTATGCCCCCAAATTTCATTATCATAAACATTCAACACTAATTCTAAAATATTGTAAGACAAATGCTTGTAAGACAAATTTTATATTGTATTTTTTTTTCCAAAACTGATTTTTTTTTAACTAGCATATCTAGTGGTTAAGTGAGCACTTTTAACAACAGAATCAGGCAAATTTTAAAGCCCCTTCTAACACAATAAAAGATAAGCAAAATATATTCAGCGTTTTGTTTTTTTTTTTAATAAACTTACATTCCTGAAACTTTTTCTAAAATTTTATCTTTTGTGCTTATGAATTAAAGAATTGTTTAAAATATCAACATCTTAAAATTTCTAATTTTAGATTAATTATATTTTGTATGAGTTTTAATAACCTTTACTTAATGTGGAACATCTTTTAACACATTAATTGTATTCATCAAGGCTTTCCTTATGCATTTCATTAAAGTAAAAAAAAAAAAAAAAAAAATGTCCCCACTAAACCCAGTATTGTCTTGTGATTTTAATTCCCTACTATCAATCACAGATGAAAAATAATTTTAACTTAATAATGTTACCAATTCAGATATAACAAAGAGAAACCAGAAAGTATTTTCTTTAAATGAAGAAATCAAAATTCTTCACTTCATATGGAAAGGAAAATAAATCAAGTAAGAATAAATCTTCTATCCCTCAAATAAAGAACTGTTCTATTATTAGTTATTGTTGTTAATCTAACCGTGAGTAATTTCATTATAATTATGTATGTATACAGGTAGATTTAAAAAAAAAAAAAGGGGAAAAGAACTCTTCTAGTCAGCCACACGTATAAAGGGAGACTACTGTCATGTAAATTTCTATTCGTTTTATGAATGGGATGAAGTATAATCATAGTAATTTACTATCATGATTAAAGCCCTGACAAAAAATCACATGCAGTTGCCAGTTGTATTTTCTTTAATAAAATGTTTTGTTCACCTCCAAATACATGTAAATAGACGAAATATTTAGGGTGTGGTTATAAATTTGAGATAGACGTCCAGTTTTTTTGTTTTTTTTTATCCAGTGTTTATTTACATTGTAAGGAAATTTTGGAAAATCCATGACAAAGTGGAAAATTTTTTTTCATATGACACATTACATCACTGAGGAAGTCATCGGACTAAAATGATGTTTACATTTTATGTGATTACATATGTGTATGAAGGAGAGGGGATGCTGAAATTTTAAATTATTATTATTTATTTATTTTTTCTTTTAAATAGGAGGCATGGTGGAGTAATGGATAGCAGCTCAGATTGAGGAATCAGAGAGCCGAGTTTGAATTCCAGTCAAATCCATTACACTCACTTATGTGCTAATACCCTTGGAAAAGGTATGAATCCTCTTCTCCCCCCAGCTATGGGTAAATAGCAGGACAGACCTGATCCTATATTCTTGGATGGCAACTGGTCTACTGCAGAAAGAGATGGCAACCTACTGCGGGGGGAAAAAATCTGCCTTGTCAGTCATGTATTGAAAGATGCATGATCGCCTAAGCATGTATTATGCATGGCATATAACAGACTGATTTGGATAGTCTAGCCAGTTTCATTTAGTTTCTTTTTCTTTATGTTTTTATCACTTATTAATTATCCCACATTATGATAATAGATCAGCCAAGCAAGGTGTGAAATGTTGTAAAAACAGGGATGTAAATTTACTGTCGATGATCTAGTGATTAAAGCAGTTTCTATACACTTTCGTCTTAGCAAATTACTTTTTTTAATTAAATATACCCAAACACATATTTAAGGAAAAAAGAAAAAAAAACAGCATTTTCATCTTTAGAAAATATTAAAGTTAAAATATTTTTGCTACCTCTTTGATAAAGTGTTAATTGTTTCCAGACTCCTTTTTCTCGAAGTTTTTCTATTTCATCAACAAAAGCATCATTCGATGAGGAAATTAATGATAAAACTTCATCTCGAATAGTTTCCCAGTTGTTTTCCAATGTCTGCAAAAAAAAATCATTTAAGAATAATTAGAAGAAAAAAAAAAAAGACTTTCAGAAATTATAAAAATTCATGAAGTATACAAATTGGGTAAATTTATTGTTTCACATTTTAATTTGTTTTTATATTAAAAGGAAGGAATAAGATTACTTTTCAATAAAAAAAAAAAAAAAAAAAAAAAAAAAAAATGAAAGAAAAAAAACTATTTTCAAAAGCCTGCCTTTATATGAAAACAAATGGTATGATATAACTATTTTATACCTAAATTAAGCTATAGGCATAAATATGGTGAGATTTTATCTAATGCCTAGCCATTTTTTCTGGAAGGTTATGTCTCTTACAGTACCGACGCCAGGTGGCAGTGCCTTTGTTACGATAACAGCATTAAAATGACTAAAGAAGTGGCTGAAAGCACTTGGGACAATGAAGTTATGGCAAAACGGAAAAAAAAATGTAAGGATGCTGGAAAAACTAAAGAGAAAATGAATTAAATCTCCCTTGTCTGCTGTATTTAATGAAATATGCTTAAAAGAAAGGTTGCTGCCTATATATATATATATATATATATATATATATATATAAGTGCAGTTCAATTTAGATTACATGAATCATCCATACAAACAACAGATATAGAAGTTAATGATTTAAATGGTGAGAATACATCTTCGCAAACAATTTTAATAAAGTACATTAACCTCTAACCTGTATACGAATGTTATGATCCCTGTTTATAAATTCCAGTTGCATAAGTTCTTTTTTAGTTTTTACAAGCTTTCGTCTGTTCCTACAGACAACTTCAGGTATGGTATTAGCAGTGTCAGTAGAAAAAAAAGACCTTCACTCTTCAGCAATGTTTGTTTTAAAAAGTGATGATTAGAATTGTAATAAAACGTAAACATACGATGAAAGTGAATTTATATATTTTTTTGGTTCTTGAGAATTTACAACAAAAATATTAAACACTATTTATTTATTAGTATTTATTTACATTCTAAAAACTAATGCAATATTTATCAATTTATAAAATTAATAATTTTTTTATTCATAAATTTGTAAACATTTACTAAATTATTAAAATATGGGAACCAAGTATAAGGAAATACTTATTTGCCATTATAATAAAAAGTTTTTATAAAAAGTTTGAATTGATTGGCAATTATTTGATGTTTTGCCAACCATTCCAATAAACAATTTAATAATGTTTATTATTTTTGTTGACAATTTTCAAGAATAAAGAAAATGTATAAATTCACTTTCATATGTTTAAGTTTTATTACAATTCTAATCATTACCTTTTAAAACAAACATTGCCAAAGAGTGAACATAGCAGTGTCAATGAAAAAAAACATCCTTTTAACATTCCGTATTTTTGTGGGTACGAAGGTCCAAGTTTGCCAAAATACTAATTGATCAAAATACAGGTAGAAAAAAAAAAAAAAAAAAAAAAATCACTATTCACCAAATTTTTTTTAACACTGAAATAAAACAAAGTATATTTCAAAATATCCAAATGACAATAAGAGAAAACAAATAAGATTTAAAAAAAAATATTCACAACCTCACCAATACAGTAAATATTATTTGAAGGTTCAAATATATTAAGTTATTTATTAACCTTTGTTTTATCTGACTAAGCTACCAAACACTTGAAGTACTTGATACTCCTGAAGGATGACCCATATAAACACTGATCAGGATAGCATTGCTTAACTGATTACATGAAAACTGGGGCATAAGAATCGAATATATACATTTTTTTTTTAACTCATAGTCTAACTCACCTCTAGCGATTTTTTGTAAGGTAGTTCTTCAGGATCCCACCAAGGTTTAGCAGTGAGTCTGTCAACATTGTATAGAGAGCGTTGATCCCAGGAGAGAAAGAGTTTTCTGGCAGCACCATCTTCATAAACTCTTTTAGCCTAAAATCAAATTGGAAAATACAAAACTTTGTTTTTATGCTGCTAATAATAATAAATAGTGATGCCAAATAAAAGTAATATCAAATCATTCGTACAGAACAAAAGAAAACATGTAAATTGCTAGACAGGATTTGTTTTACATCCTTTTGCCTCAACACAACTAAAGTAAATGCATTTCTATAATAAAGCAAGGAAAGAAGATAAAATATCTAACTTGATTGTTTTTATATATTAAAAATATTTAAATTAGTTATTTGATCTTTATTAAATGTGTTATACAAAAGCTACTTACAATTGAAAATGAAATTACAAATTAAAATGTCAAGATTTATTTTAAGAGAGAAAGAAGCAAAAAGAGACAAACAAACAAACACACGAGACAAACAAACAAACACACGTGACAAACAAACAAACACACGTGACAAACAAACAAACACACGAGAGAATAAAATACAAAAAAAAAGAGGGAGACAAAAAGAAAAATCAAAAAAAAGAGAAAAATTGGAAAAGAAAGAAAGAGAAAAGGAAAAGCATTTCTTACCTGCTTATTCTGTCCAACTCTTTGATATGCATCCCCAAGATGGAAATAGAATCTTGCATCAAGGACACCCTTTTCACCTGTTGCAATACCATCTCGCAGGTAAGGAATAGCTTTGGCAGGATTATTATCATGTGTTTTGATGATGAAGCCCAAATGAACCATAGCAAAGCCATTTCTAGGATGGTTTTTTAGAACCTATAAACAAAACATTATTTTTTTAATTAAACTTCTGTAACACGTAAAAAGCAAGCTAATGTCATTCAACAATTTTCCAGCAGATCAAAACTTCAACTACAGATTTTTTCAAATTTTGATTTTACAAAATATTTTTTCTTTAAAAGTTAATTTCATTTTTCCAAAAAGAAAAGTATTAAAACCAAAGTTAGTTTTACCAGAACAAAGCAAAGTCAAATAAATATGTACACATGCAATTAACCCAAACAAATCCTTGATATTGCCTACGAACATATTCATTTAAGATTGCAATGTAGCATAAAAATGTTTCAGTCTTTGAATAATTAAAAAAAAAAAAAAAAAAAATAAGGTGGGGGTGGTAACAGAGAACACACACACACAGCAAAAACAAACAAAAATAAAAACTTAAAACCAGCAAAAACCTCCAATAAAAAAAAAAAAAAAAAAAAAAAAAAAAAATCACAGAAAATAAAACATCCCAACTTTTTAACAGTGTGTGTGTATATGTATATTGAGGAAATTCTATAACAAAGTGGAAAAGTGTACTTGTGACACATTTCATCCTTCATCAGACTAAATTTGTTATATTACACATTTGTATGGCAGAGGGGTGCTGGGAATTTTTGATTTTTTTTTTTAATCTAGCCAAATTCATTTGGGGTCTTTTTCTTTTCTTTACCTTTGTTAGTAGGTATCCCACACTGTGATAATAAAAGATCTGCCAAGAATGGTGAAATGTTGTAAGAGCCAGGACAGAAATTTACTGTAGATGACCTTGTGATCAAGGCACTCTAGATATTTACATTATAAACTCTAAAATCTCCAGCACCCCTCATTCATGTGCATGTGTAGTTCTACCAACATAATAAATTTAGTCTGATGAAGTCCTGAAGGATGAAACACATCAGAAGTAAACTTTTTCCACTTTTTCATACAATTTTCCATATATTGTTCTTATATATATATATATATATATATATATATATATATAAAATTAGGAGATCAGCTGATTCTGTTACCTTGGTTTCAACCTTTCAGTATCTTCAGGCAATTTTGTTCAATTGATTTCCTAATGCATTATTTTTTAGAAAAATTTTTTTATGAATGCTATAAAAATAAATGAATAAGCGCACAACATGAAGTGTGGCAGAAGGTGAGGAGGAAGATTATATAAATAAACAAACAAGTAAAACCCAATTTTGAGCCAATTCTGGCTGTAAGCAACAGAGACAAGAAAACATATACCAGAACAACAAGTGCCAAAAAGCTTTATTCACAAAACTTACAGATGGAAAACGGCTGCTGCCGAATGGTATTATTTTAGTCAGCAGTTATTCAAAATCAGTTTGGTGGTGTTAATCAACTGTCCATCAATAATAGTTGCAGTAGTCCTGATGTCCATTCTGACAGAATGAAAGTATTAAATAATTTGGCAGTTATTTTGTAGTCTTAACAGAAAGTTCTCAGCCAGTTTTAACTTGTGGTGCAATACATAATCTTATGTGGCTTTATTAAGATATCTCCAAGTTCATGGGGGTCAACTCCTCCTCTCTTGGCGGTCATGTTTGCTAGCTTCTGTGAGATTTGCACTGTCATGTTGATAAAAATTGTCCTTTTATTGACCGTAGAGTGCCTCAGAAATGATGGTGAGACATCCTGGACATCTTTGAGCGCCAAAGAGAGGTTGGAAACATTGTTTTTTTTTTTTTTTTTTTTTTTAGGTTAGTCAGCACTTTTCCTTTGAGTTAAACCCCACCTGCTTCTTTTGAAAAACCACTGTCTTCCTAGGGACCCTGCCACTTTCCATAATTGGACCCCTAGCATTCCACTCTACTACAATGAGCACATTTCATCAACCGCTTTGAAAAAATATTTCTGACTTAGGAATCTGAAACTTATGATCTCATAATTCAGAATTAAAAATTTATTTTGGGAAATAAAAATTAAAAAAAAAAAAAAAAAAAAATTTATTTTGATAAATTTGATTTATTTTTGATTCGCTCAATTATTAAATATTAACAATTGCCTGAATCAGATTTTACATGGCAGGTTTTTTTTGTTTTTATTTTTTATCCTTTTTATAAAGATGTGAAAAAATTCAGTGCTGTGTGCCTTTATTATATATTTTTTATTTTATTTTTTTTATTTACCTATTCTACAAATAAAGAATGTATTTTTAAATTAAAAAAAAAAAAAAAAAAAAAAAAAAAACATAAGAGAATGAATACACATACCAAAAATGGCACCAGTTGTAAAAAGTAGAAGGTAATGTTAATTATAAAAATAAAAAAAATTGAAAAAAAAATATTAAGGAAAGTTATCTACTCCTCAAAGATGTCCAAATATAGATAAATAATCCTGGAATTATTTAAAGAATATCTCAAATTTCTTTGCTTACTGTTATTTTATGTACTTGCATGATAACAAAAATGTCTAATAAAATTGAATAAATAAAAAAGGAATTATATTTAAATGGAAAAAGAAAAACCAATTCTTCCCAACCTCTAAGAAAATCTCTGGAAAAAGAAAATATTTGATGCTGAATGTATTATAATAATCATAATAATAAAAATAAAGGGTTACCTTTTTAGCATAGTCATCTGGAATAAGATCAGAAGACATTTTTATATCACAGAATTTCTTTTAAGAACATATCACTTGCTAATTTTCAAAAAGCTTGCAAAAAAGTAACTCATATTATTGAAATCAAAAGGAAGGTTGGGGTTCATTCTTAAGACTTTAAAAATCCTTTTATTCAACTCTTGACAAATGGTTATAGATTTAATTTCTATTAAAATTTAGTTTATCAACATTTTTTCAATGTTAAAAAGATGTATAAAATATTTTTTTCCAGACAAAAATCATTTCTTTAAAAAATAAAAAAAAAATAAATAAAAAAAATCTCTAAATCTCTTAAAGAGGAGGAGTAGAGGAAATATAAAATACACCATTTACGCATCTGACAGAAAAAAAAAAAAAAGAGTAAGGTTCAGTTTTCTATTGAGCAATGTTTTTTTTATCAAAATATTAAGAGCTTACATCTTGAAAAATTGTTTTAGCGTCTTCATTTCGGCCTAACAGCAAGTACGTAACTCCAAGTTCATTTTGCACAACAGTGTCATGTGGAAAACGCAAGTTTAAGAATGTCAAGGTTTTAACTGCTCGTTTGGTCCACCCTGTCAAGATAAAATGAAAAAGAAGAAAAGAAAAATCAGTACATTTTTTTAAATTAAGCCAAGATGTAAGAAATTTAAAGAAAATCTTAATATTTTCTGAAGATATATTTTCTACAATATATAAACATATTAACAATGTCTGCACGCATGCACAAATACATGCATGAGTTGGGATCAAATATCAATCAGAATGTGACAATAAGATAAAAAACAGGAAATGTTTATCAATCTAACATGTTTCACTTTTATTAAAGCTTTATCAGAGAATTAGAGATGGAGAAAAAATAGTTCTGGTATTTTAACTTTTGCGTTGTTTGATTTTTAAACCAACATTAGTATAATCTGTGGCATTCTGAATTCATGTATGTAAGAGCATATACTGATATATATATATATATATATATATATATATATATATATATATATATATATGTATATATATATATATAAAGGTTGCCAATTCATTATCCAGTATGACCATGACAAGGTATTATTTTACCTCTTAGGTGAATTGTGACTTATCAAACAACAATAACAATCAGTGCATGAAATTTTTTAAAGTGGAGACAGGTCACACTATGTGCACTACTGATAGCATATCGGCAGGGGGTGACAACCAAAATTTCCAGAAACCAGTTCTATAAAGGCAGGTAATCTTAAGAAACCTGTTCAGCTTATTTTCTTTTCAATCTGGTAACAAATATGGTATCAAACAGAATTAAATCATTTTCATAATTTAATAGTAAACATTTATTTATTAAGATATTTCCCAACTGAAATTCTGTTCTCATCATATTTCTGACCAGAAGTATGAAGCTCTTTGACCCTAGTGTCATCAGCTGTGTTAGGGTTTCTTAGCCACATCTGAACTGAATCACTGTGCTCCCAAAGATTCAATGGAAAACCTATCAAATTTATTACTAGAAGATTTGCTACATTTTTTTTCACTAGGCATGTACACTAATATAGTGTAACTAATATTTTACCTTGACCATCAGCTATTAATATACAAGATTATTTTCAGATAATCCAACAACTGGTTTGCTAAGCTTTTATAATTTTAAGAATCATGTGTGCAAACTGACAGATGCCACCACTGCATGTAACGCAGTATATGCTGCATGGTTGAGTCATGAGCAACTAAAATGTTTTCCCTCACCAGACTTTTCTGATGAAGCTGGTGTCGAGTTCTAATGAGGTAATAGATCTTTTTTATTTATTAATCCAATAAATTTTATCACTTAAACATTATTTTTAGTGGATACTAATATTTGAGTAGACGTTCTTTTTATTTATTAAAAAGTCTATTTATCTTCATCTACCAGTTTGAATATTTGAGAAATCTTATTGAAGAAAAACATGTGCCCTCGAACAGGATATACCAACTCAGCCAAGAAGGACATCTGCTGATCAAGCATGGCTGAATAGTGCCTTTAAACAAAATCCTTCTGGCCATAGATTCTCAAAATTATATATCTACTCAGTTTTGTATCTAAACGTAAACAAAGCAATTTCTAAAGTAATATTTATTTATTTATTAATCAGACTGATTTTTATAGCTTTAAACTTTATTTTTTAGTGAATTATAGATGGTATAATAGCAAGTTAAAAAGGGCAAGCTAAAAAAAGAGGAAGAAACAATGAGAAAATAGGAGTAACAAAAAGTGTTATATTTTGCATTGGGGCATTAAAAAAAAAAAAAAATGGTTCTGTGATACCAGGACATTTATTAAACATCCAATGAATTAACCTCTTCTCCAAACCCCATCTTCAGGCGCCTGTCACCACTTGCAGTTGACCTCAGTGTCCATTATATATATTATATATATATATATATATATATATATATATATATATATAAGTGTCTACACACACACACACACACACATATATATATATATAAAATAAAATTGTCCAAAAATAAAAATATAAGTTTCATATCTGCTCAGTTTCATCTCCAAACATAAACAAAGCAATGCACACTGATGTTTATGTGTACATATGTATACATACATATACCTATATACATGTGTTAATAGATGCACATATGTGCGTATAAATATAAACACAAACATATGCACTTAAATTCTAACAATATTAAATTTAATTATAAATCTAACCTCCTACAATTAATATTTATGATACCACGAAACTGAATTAAAAATGAAATAAGAGCCCAGTGGACATGTATAAGTGTGTGTGTGTGTGTGTATATATATATATACATATATATATATATATATAAGTATTTACCATTTAGGCATTAATATCACTAGTATGATATGTATATTTGTATAAAGATATTTATCATTTGAGCATTAATATCAATTATTTCTGTAAAAAAATGAAATACAATTTCTCTAGCAAAAAAAAAAAAAAATGCCCATAAAATAAAAATCAGTTACATCTCATAGTGATGGAAAAAAAAACCCAGTCAAAATCAGCAATGGTTGGAAAAAAGAAAAAGAAAAAAAAAAAAAGGTTAAATGAAAAAGTGTAAAGTGCTAAAAAAAAAAAAAAAAAAAAACTCAAAGAAAAGGGCAAAATGATTACAACACCCAACACATACACACACCCATGCAGACTGGTACATGGCTGCAGACACAAACACAGAGAATGCAGAAGAAAACTTACAGTGTTAAATATGCATAAAAGGAAAAAAAATTGCAAAAATATAAGCAGTAAATTGCTGATAGCCCCTGAAGATTTGATGGACAGGTCTGTCTATGAAACTCTGCAGTTGAGATGCTGAAGGTAACACCAATCAGTAAAATGGCAAATTTTTATTTACATCAATCACACATATATATATATATATATATATATATATATATATATATATATATATATACACATATACACATACATACATACAACAAAAGTAAACACATTGACAGACATGACCTTATTCTCAAATGTTATAAATTCTTCTATATAAAAGCAAACCTTTCTAAGAAGCTTTCACTGGATATGAACTGGAGCCCAACAAAAAACTTCATTTTGCCTGAAACTGAATCTAATAAATATGATCAAAGGAAGAGTGAAATGCTTTTCATTCATCCATATCATTTTCATCTAATTCTGTAGTGAAGGAAACTTTTTTTTTTTATTATTACTTACATTAGTTGGATTCCTAATTTTAAAATTAAAACAGGAAAATTTCTCCTGTCATCTTCCCTTAAACAAATTACAAGCCTGTCTTTTATAATTTTGAAGGCGGCTATTTCAGTTTGATAAAGCATCCATTTATTGTTCTTAAGACAATTCTAAAAGAATAACCCCACCCTTGATAATGTATGCGATGATTGTTTGCATTCTCAACTTTATAAGCTATAACAAAAACCAATATAAACTAGAAATTTATCTTTATCCACTGTGCCATGTGTCCTCAAGGACAGTGGATAAAGGCGTTGGTTAGATCCAATGACAAGACCCAAAGAGTGTGAGTTCAATACCCAGTTAAGGCAGTGGAGAATTTTCAGAGGAAAATTAACAGGAGATAACTGATAACTGACATCCATCAAACATGGCACATGGAACTAGAACAGTCTACCCCAGTGAGCGAAATAAAGGGTTCAGTTCGACATTCCAACCACCTGAAGAAGGCCGGAGTGTACATCAGCTGAAACATTGTAATAAATTTAGCAACAAAGATGAGGACAATAGTCTGAATAATGTAAATAATGTACATAATACTTCATCTCGGAAATATAGACAGATTAGAAATTTATCCTATTATAATTGTGCTTGACCAACTCTTCATTAGTTAGCACAACTGTTATGTCCTATCAATACCTAAGAAACAATGAATTATTCTGTATTTTGATTGTGCAAAAAGAAGGGGGAAAAATTACTTGGTTTCAATGAGAAAATGGAAGATAGAAGTGGAGAGAGAGAGAATCAGATTAAGCTGATAAGAACAGATACTACACTGTGATCTTACTCCCAATCCTGAGAATAAATGATAACCATGATAAATGCACCATTTTTCATACATAGTAACGAATGACAGAAACAAAGTAAGGCAGTCACCAAAAACCCAGTTACCATAAATAAAATAGCATCATCATCTTTTTAAATTATTTTTTAAAAGAAATGTTTGTAAGATGGGGATTTGGTTAGAAAGAAAGAAATAATACAACATAAAGTGTTTAACATCTCCTGCCAATACTTCATAAAAATGAACTATTCCATTTTGATCACATGGAAAGAGGGGAAAAAACATTTGATTTCAGTGAGAAAAAGAAATAAAGAAAGATAGAATTGTCTAACAGCTGTTTCAATGAAATGGAAAATGTTGTCAACTTTAAATTTTTTCATTTCTACCCACTTCTTAAAATAACGACCAGCCTTCATATTTATGATTGTTATTGCAATATTTTGTTAAAGTTGTTAAGCTCAAATATTTAACGACGTGATAGAGAAATTTCTACGGATATTTTATTGTCGTAAAACTCGCCATCAGCTCATGAACTTATTCAATCATTAACTTGTGAATAAGATTCATCAGAAAATTTAAATAGAAAAACTGTGACATTTCCACCGGTCTTTCTAGTAAACTATAATTTGTACTTCATTAAAAGGTATTAAAAAAAAAATAAAATAAAAGTTTAAACTTTGTAATGAAACTGAACACAAATCTCCTTGGGATCTCAACATTTATAAGAATCACCTAACGCCATGCATCATTTTTTTTAATTGACAAAAAGCAAACAATAAGCATATAGCAAACAAGACTGTCCTTTTTGTCACCTTCTTTGGGTCAAACAGAAGGATAAGTTCTTGCCCACACAAAAAAAAAAAAGAAAGAAAAAAAAAATGGTAAGTGCAATGTCCACTTACCTCTGAAGTGTTGCTTTTTAGCGAGGTCTAAGCCTCCTTTTAAAAGTAATGCATCTGGCGTATCTGGGTTACTTAAGAGCACTTCCAGAACGTGCATACTTTGTTCAAGAATTTGATTACTGGATTCCAGTTTGGCAATGTCGCTCAGGGCTGCGGCGCGACCATATGTAGCACGTGGACTTTTCATATTTTTGGAAAGAAGATTATTAAACGTTTCTAACGCTTCTCTAGGAGAATCCTGAAAAACATCAAAGATGATAATTGGGATGTGCACAACTAAAGCTGAAAATTTATAAGGCTAATGTAAATTATTTCACTGCACATCATAAGAACAAGAGATAAGGGAAATATATAAGAGGATTTAAAAAATAAAGACCAATCACTGATATATAAATTAATAATTCAAAATATGATTATTTTAAATACATGCCAAATTAAAAAATATATCCAAAGTGTAAATAAATTAGATTAGAAATTTTTGCCAAGCACAAAGCAGTCCTCATTTATTATTTCTCTGCAAATATGTTTGGCAACTAAGGAAATAAAATTCTTAGATTCTGTCTTTCCAGTACTATTAAGAATTTTGAAGTTGGAATTTTCTTTAAGAATTGTCACCGATATATTTAACAATCTTTTATGTCCAAAGTACAAGTCAGTTATTTCTAACTAAAATGAAAAAAAGAATATGTCACACAACTAATGTAGTCAAAAATTTTAAGAAACATTAACAAATTTTTTTTAACAAGATACAAACTTAAAATGAAACCTTTCAAGAGACATCTTATTTATTTCATAAAAAATACAATTATGGCCCAAGGAGAAGTGGAGTGAGGTTGGTCATCACTGACTAATCTAATTTGCAACCCATTCATTATAATTTACTCAAATAAGACAAGAATTCATTCATTTCCATTCAACCAACATATACCAAAATACCACATACTCAAGGTGTGTTTGTGAGTGGGGAGGGCTATTAAAAAAAAAAACACCCATGACATAAAAAACCTTTCAAGAGATATATCTTATCTTACAAATAAATTTCTTTTTATGTCTGTCTTGATATTTGCAGTGAGGAGACAGGATGCAACACAAGGTCAGGCTTAATGAGGAGAACCTGAGCGTATATACTCAGGCTAAGCACAAAAATTGTCCAAGTCCCTGCAACTGCTGGTTGTGCTGACCTCTGTAGTGACTACCAATCCCCCCTCTCTAGTGGGATGGGTGTGCTGCTGTTCCTCAGGGTCAGGCACCCCACAGCATTTATCTTCCTCAGATGCATCTCTGTCTGCGAACAGAGCCACAAATGAATTGCACTCTGTCCAAAGACAGAGACGCAACTGAGAGATAATAAATGAGAGACGGACATATTTTAATTTTATTCAATGATGAAAGGAAACTGACCTTCATCTTGAAGCTACTTCACTTTAGAGTGACATTTCTTGGTTAAATAAACCAACAATAAAAATAAAATTTATGTAACAATGTTTGAGATCTTGGTTATATAAACCAAGAATAAAAATAAGATTTTTAAAATAGCTAAAACGTTATGTTCAATTTTTTAAATCAAGAAAATAAGAGATGAAAATCAGCAGAAATAATTAACCGATACATCAAACATGGAATACCTGCCCTTCAAGCAGCTAAACTGGAGAATTACCTTTTTTTTTTATTTCTTTGTTTTTTATTTACTCTGTGCGAACTCTTTCAGTTCACATTCACAGTTAAAAAAAAACATATTTTAATTGTCTTTTTGTCTTTTAATCATCAACGCCAATAGTGAAAATCTTGAAAATCTTATAATTTTCAACAAAGAAAATAATGAGAGAAAAAAAAAATCTCATAAAAGTAGTTAAATAAAATTTAACAAAGATGAAAAAAATTCTGAATAAAAAAAAATGTAAGAATTCTTCAAAGAATCTTAATAATAAAAAAAAAATTAAAAAATTTTAATAAATTAAAAAAAAGTTTATAAAAACACCTAAAGATCAACATGATGTTATTGTGAGAGTTCAGAATTAAACTGACTAAATTAATCAAAGCAATAACTCAAAGAAGAGATAGAATCTTTGGAAAAACAAAAGCACTTATATCATTGAATTGCAGAAGAGAGGCTTACCACAAACACACAGTCTCTTTTGGCTAGAGGACAGGATATATCCTCAGGATATTGATACAATCATTAGTGCTGAAATACCTGATCCTAATTTGGACCCTGAATTTTCTGAGATTATCACAACACAAATGGTTCAGGGTCACTGTGGTACAATGAACCCACAAGCACCATGTATGAAAAATGGACAATGTGAGAAAGGTTATTAAAAATATTTCATTAATGAAACTAAAACTAAAGTGACAGGATACAAAAAAAAGGATCACCTGAAAATGGGGGGGCAGAGAACTGAAAGAAATAGGCAAACTTATACAATTGAAAATAGATTGTTCCTTATTGTTCTTTTAAAAGCCTTTAAAGGACATGTTAATGTAGAAATATGCTGTTTTGTTCAAACCATCATATACATAATGAAGTATATTAATAAAGGATGCGATGCAGATGTTTTGAAACAGAAAGAAACTTAGATGAAGTTGACAACTTCTCAACAGGAAGATTCATTAATGCAAATGAAGATACTTAAAAAAAACTTAACCTAGCTTACGAGTTTTAAATAGTTTTAATTTATAGCACTTGGAATCATTTTTTAATGCTTTATAAATCTGAAAAAACAAAAAATACAAAAAGAAAATAAAAAAAATGGTTCCCATTAAGATATTATTAACATTTAGCACATCACATTATTAATATTACTTCCCTTTCCACTGCATTCTTTTTCAAAGCCTCTCAATTGCTATATCCCTATTGTTAAGTTCATTCAAAGTTGTTTTCTGTTGCCATAGAAGGATATGGCAACACAACAATGAAATTCAAACACATTATTATTCAAGGATCACAGTCACCTTCAGTAGCAGAATCAACATTTTGTACAGCAAATGAAGTCAAGTGCAGAGTGATAAAGGTTAACAAATAACAGAATAACTGTTTCATTTCAGCTTTTAACTTGTAAATTTATAATGACATTTCATTACACCAACATTATTAAAACAAATAACATTAATTTCCATTTTTAATCTCTTGGTAATCCTATAGAAATAATGATTTTTATGTAGGTATCTCCACTTTTTCGCTAAGAAAAAAAAAAAAAAAAAAAAGCATAGCATGACGAAAGAATAATTTGATAAAATATTTATATTATTATTAAGAGGTGAAACCAAAGTATTTTTTGATTAATTTATAAAATTTCTTAAATCCTTTCTAGCATGTTTGAAATTTTGGTTACAAATCTTGTTTTTCTTGCATCAGCAGGCAGGACAAAAATAGGAAATTTAGCATCATTTATGTGCTAAAAACATTGTTTTGGAAATTCTTGTAAAAAAATTAAATAATTGTTGGATTTTAATTAAATTTGTAGTGCAATTCAATTGAAATTACAATGAATCATTCATACAAAAAGTAAATTAGTAAAGCTAATGATAAAAATGGTGAAATCCCTTCACTAACAAAATAATTTCCATGTCTCAAGATGATTGAATGTATAGTCGAAAAGTACTTGCATATTTAAGGAAGACCTAATACAGTTTATAATTTTAAAAAACAAGGATTATAACATTCATCAAGTGATTGGTAGGTTAATGCATCTTTAAAATTTTGTTAGCGAAGGGATTTCGCCATTTTATATCATTAACTTTACTGATTTACTTTTTGTATCAATGATTCATTGTCATATATATATATATATATATATATATATATATATATATATATATAAATAAAGAAATATATACTTAAGGGTGCTATATTTATGGGATAAAGTGCTCAATATCAGAGATAGGCGTGCGTAAATATAAAAGTGAACATTGAAGTCAGCAGAGGCGACATGCTGTTTCATGTTAGACACAATCGTCGTGGCCTGACGATTGCATCTAGCATGAAACAGCCTGTCACCTCTAAATGCTGACTTCAATGTTCACTTATATATATATTTTTTTTTTAACATCTGTTACCCAGCCTTACTTAATGAAATTTCCAGAAATTCAATTTTGTCCCTCTTCATACATTAGTTAAAAGCAGGACTCCTTGGAGAATTTAAATCAATTTTTTTTTCTTCTTTTTTTTTTTTTTTAAACAGTTATTTATTTACCAAAAGTCTGCTCTGAATTATAAAATAAAAATGCAATCAAACTAAGATATTATTTAATTAGAAAGCTTTTTAATTGCTTTTATAAATAATATATATTAAGCACGCTATTGTCTTAAGAATTTAAAAAATTTTTTTTTAATATTTAATTAGAACAACTTATAAAATTTTAAATCTTTTAAAATTCTGTATAAATTTGTACTTGCTTAGGTGGTATTGTTATTAAGTAAAAACCATACTTACTAATCATAAATGAAAAAGTTTACTACAGTTCATCAAACCCCAGTATTTTAAAAGTATAAAGATGCTGATTTTTTAAATATTGACATCTGTACTGGGTAGTTAAAAATTTTAAAAAAATGGTTCTTATGCTATATTTCTCAAGTAATTTTTACAGATATGTCCCCCCCCTAGAAAAAATTAGTTAAATTTTCCAATCAGGCTGTCAAATAGAGCTGTCAATACCTCATAGAATGTTTTTCTGCAATATATTAAAATAAAATTAATGTTCTTTCAAATCAGAATTATTAAACTTTAAATCAGCTAAGCTTCCTTAAATAAAATTTCAAAAAATATTTTTTTTAAAATCTTTGAAAAATAAAATATAAAGAGAATTATGTTGTGCAGAGAAAATTGTAAATATGATTAAAATCACCAATTTTTAGCAATTAAAAAAAAAAAAAAACTCCTTCCAGTCAATTTAAATTAGGTTTGAAATATAGCAAAGTATTTTGCTTATTGGAAATATTAAATCTATTACCTTGAAATTAAAACTAAAAAGCTTCAAGCAATATTTTTCATTTTTTAAAATTAATTTTAAACCTTAGGTATTACTTTTCTTTGGAGGTACTTATATATACATGCATGCATAAAAAATTAATGCCCTTTTTGAGATGCAGGAGAAATATCCTTTTTTATTAGTGTGACAGATGTAAAGCTTTGTTTTTATTTGTTTTTCTAGTTTTCAGCTGTATAAATTTGGATCAACAGGGTGACATGCAACCCCACTATATTTAGGAATAGTTAAATCTTACTTTCAAGCTGAGGTGGCTAGGATGATATGGAGCAATTGAGTGGCCATTGCGATCACCAGACTTTTTTCTTGTGGGGCATACAGAAAGATCTTTTTTACAGGTTCAAAATGAAAACAATTTCCGAATTAAAACAAGCAATTTCTGATAAACTTTCTGAAATTAATAGAGAAATGTGTCAAATGTTTTGTAGAAGTGTTACTGATAGAGTGAAGCATTGTATTGGAAGGGGGAACATTTTGAACATGTTAAATAATGTTTTAATCATAACAAATGTTTTGTTTTTTTTGATAGAAATGAAGGATGCCAAGAATAGCATGGACTGAAGATTTGAGCAGCAACAAAGTTTTTTTAGAAAATGAGAACATCATCATCATCATTGGAAAGAGGGCATGGAGTATATTGAAAGCAGAGCATAACCTACTAAATTAGTTTGTGTAAAATGGTTGGCAGAACAGGGATTAGGAGGGATAGCAAAAACACTAAGAGTTAAAAAGGACAAGGAATTGTGGAAAACTATGATCACCCATGTCTTGAAGGGATATGGCACATGGAAGAAGAAGCAAATAAACAAATCATAGATTTTGTCTATTTTATTGCAAAATAATCTAATTTTTATTTTCAATGGAAACAGGGGTCAATGTTTATGTCGAAATTTAAAATTTGGCTGAATGAAATGAGATTTAGATGAAAATCCAAATTAAATCAAGCATTAATGTCTAAATAGAAGAAAACCAAAAGTTACACTTGGCTACAGAGAAACAATCCCAGAATTTTAATCAAAGTGATATCCAATGACAAATCCATGGATCTGTATTGCCCAATGTGATGATACTGGAAATTTTGCATTTCTAAAACAAATTAGTTTGCAGTTCGAAGAAAGATTGCAGACCTTAATGAGTTGTTAGATTTGGTTAATTGAAAGGAAACCTGACTGCAACAACAGAGCTGTCAATTGAAATAATGTAAAGGATTCAAAAACTCTTTTGAGGAGGAAATCAAACAAGGTGTGTGGCAAGAGATGTTGCTTGCTTCCACTCAGCAGAGTTGGAAATTTGGTACAAATACAAACAAAATTGAAGAGAAAAACATATCTTCCCAGTGTCACTAGTTCCTGAATCAGTAACTATGCTGGTGACACACCTATTTACTCCTGTGTAATAGTAATTATGAAAGGTTTGATAAAATCAAATTAGCAGCTGATCTTGAAAATAAAATTCAATCTCATAACTGGGACAAAAAATGGTTTGTTAATTTTAAAGCTTCCAAAAACAAAACTACTCTTTTAATCATTCTAGAGAACTATTTTTACCTTCCATCAGTATGGCTGATGCTAACCTCCAGGAGAGCAACTCATTTCACCTTCTCAATCTCATGTTTGTCACTAACATGAAGTGGAACGACCATATTTAATCAATTGCTAAGTCTGCTGTTAGGAAAGTTAGTTCACTGTCATGTTAGACAATTTTTCTCATCAGAATTTATTTTACGTTTTTACAAGTTTACCATTCATATTGCTGTCACACCTGTTCTGGTGCTTCTGCTATGTATCTTGAGATTCTTGACAAAATTCAAAGAAGAATTTTTCAACATTATCACCCGACATCTTGGCTTCAATTACTTTCTAATTGCTGTAACACAATCCACTGTGCCTTTTCTTTAATTATTTTCATGGTAATTATTATGATAAGCTTTCCTCTTTGATACTGTGATTTCACAAAGTGCAGTACTAGGTTGGCAGCTAATCTCAATTTCATAGCTGAAATTGCTTGATATAACCATAAGCTCTATGCTAATATTTTCTTTTCTCTCCTGTATTTCAGGCTTGTGGAACCCTCTTCAAGTTTCATGCTTTCCTGTCAACTATGATCTACAGAAATTTATATGCAACATCAATCGTCTCCTGGAGTCCTTTTCTTTTATCATCCATTCCATTTCTTTCAGTTTCAGTAACTTCTTGCATCTTTAGTGGCTTTAATCTTCTTACTTGAGGTAGAATGATTAATAAAAATATAGGTAGATGAAAGATATCAAAGTGTCAGAATAGAAAACTCTAAGCAATTTATTTTGAAAACAGAAAATGCACAACAAATGAAACAAAAAAAAAACAGACCGAAAACAGAATTCAATGTTTGTGACAAACTAAGAAATCAGGTGAATAAGAGAAGAGCAAAGAACAACCAGCACTAACATCTAAACAGAAGAAAATAAGTTGTGTTTGTCTACAGTCTGGAGTGAAAGTGATATTCAATAATAAAAACACAAATCTGCATTGGCCAACGTGATGGGGGTTGGTGTCCCAATCAAATATATTAAGATATCTGCCTAAAGAAAACAAATTTAACCACTCATTTATGATATGGGGGTGTGGCATGTCAGGTAAAGGACCAGGGGGAGATATCATTAACATGGCATTCAATGCACAAATGTAGACTGAAAGTTTGAACAATTTCATCAATATTAAATTGGTTTGTTGATGATGATGCATTATCATTCTGAAAAATGGCCTCTTTACGCAGGGCAAAGAATGTTAAAGCATGTTGTGGAGAAGACTTGGATTTGTCCAAATACATATAGACTGATGCCAAGAATTGTCAGTAGAATTAGAAGTAGAGAGTTAAATTTCTAGCTTATCTGTGTACCATGATTTCAGCAAAACTACATCAACTCCAAGTGACATTATATTCCTTGACTGTTTTATCTTCATTCAATGGAATGAAGACATAACAAGGCATATTAACTCAACAACATGGCTCAGAAGCAGTCAGGGTCTCAAATCAGTTTGAAAATTTGTGGTAAAAATTAAAAAAAAAAAAAAAAAAAGAAAAAAAAAAAAGAGGGTCTATGACAAATCTCCATTCTGCAAAGTTGATTGGTTAATCACAATTCAAGATGGTGAATATTGCTTTGTATTAGTGAAGTTCATGCCTTCAAAGAATTACAACCAATCATAAAACCCTGAAGGGTACTACAAAGTGCTGATTTTGATAATTTTCTTTTTGATGATTCTGTAATCTTTCTATAATTTGATCTGAAAGCAATTATCTCCTACATTAGAAATAATTACATTTAATTTGACGTATGTATCACAAAGTCAGAACGCTCAGCAATTAAACGAAAACTGTTTTTTGTGATGTGGGATTTATTTATTTGCTTTGGGGGGAAAAAAAAATTGTGGAATAGACATCCTTGATGTATGGTGATTCCATAATTTTTGCCAAGGTTTGTATGTCTTTCATTCTATTTAAGAAATCAGAATGACTAATTTATACTATTAATTAAATATTTCCAATTTTGAAGGAATGTAAACATCAAGGTGTCTGGAATAGTCGAAGTAAGAGGTAAAATTCAAGTAATATGAAAGTTAACTACAGCTTATATATATATATATATATATAAAAAAAAAGTTTCAAACACTAATATTCCATGGTTATAATTTATTACATTGGAAACGTAATCACAATCCAATTTATCACACCTACAAATTCAAAAAGCTTTTGAATTTTTAGGTCTGATGAATTGGATTGTGTTTACAATTCCAATGTAATAAATTATAACCATGGAATATTAATGTTTGAGCCTTTTATATTATATTCTTAATCTGTCCTGGACTTTGAATTCTACCTGGATTCTATCCTCTTGGGAATTTATATATATATAGAAAAAGTTGCAAATTAAAAAAAATAATAATGTTCTTTTATGAAAGTATTTATTTATTTGTATATAAATTTGATATTTCAGATTGGCCTCAATCTTTCTTCAGAAATAACTGTTTGTTTACAAGTAGCGTCCATCGCGAGATGCGAACGTCACGTGATATGGAACAAATATTCCTAACGTAAATCTAACTGTAATAATATCTTAGATGTTGTTTTTATAATATATATATATATATATATATATATATATATATATATATATATATAGTGATTGGAAGCAGCGTCTATACAACCATAGACGCTCATTTAGATATAGATGCCTCAGTAGACAGACTTCCTTATCCAAACACTACTGGGAACTGGTGGATAAGGGATTAAACCCAATTTTGAAATGGAGATTCCTATCTAGAGCCAGAACACCTAATAACTTCCACAATCGGTGTGATCTATGCATGGCGGAAAAAATCTTCATTATCAAAGATAAGAATTGAGATGAGCTGCTGAATCTTCGGAATGAGATATTCTCTAAATGTAGACATAAGAAACGTTTCAAAACTTGAACACCATTTTTTAACATGTTGTCACTTATGTCGGCTCCATCTTAGTCCTATAACATCGGGCATGACATTTTAATTGTATGACTATTATATTTATCTCTAAATGTATCATTGTGCACGTTTATGTGATGCGCTATGTATTTATATATGTATATATGTTTGTGTATGTGTATGCATATGCATATATATATATATATATATATATATATATATATATATATATATTTTTTTTATACACGCGCAAATATTTGAATCATCACTTATTTAGATTTTAACTTTTTATATATATGTACATATATGTATCTCTGTGTGTGTATTTATGTGTATGTATGTGTGTATATTTGTATGTATATGTATGTATGTGTATATGTGGATATATGTGTATATGTATGTAAGTGTGTACATATGTACGTATGGAGGTGTTTATGTATGTATATGTATAGGTGTGTATGTGTACATATGTATATGCATGTATGTGTGTGTATGTATATATACATATGTAAGGGTGTGTATGTATTTGCATGTGTATATATATATATATATATATATATATATATGTGTGTGTATATATATGTATGTGTATATGTATGTATGTATGAATATATGCATGGGGGCATATGTATGCGTGTATATGTATGTGAAAAGTGTGTGTATATGAATATAGATGGATATGTGAATATATTTTTATATTTTTAGGTTTTATATATATATATATATATATATATATATATATATATATATGTATGTATGTGTGTGTGTACACGTATGTCTGTGTGTGTGTGTGTGAGAGTACATGCCTAAGTGTATGTACCTACTTGTATATGTTTTTGTGTGTATTAGTATGTGTTTTTGAACATAGAAATATTTGGTCCTTGCTAAATTAGACAATCGTTATATTCATCTTCATATATTTATATTTGATTTCTAACCTGTAGTCGATATTAATTTGTCAAATTTTCTCAATTACAAAGCGGCCCTTTAAGTAAACACAATTTTATTTTCCTTCGTCCCATCTCTCTCCCCCACCTCTTCTCTTTCTTTTTTTCCCCACCTCCTATCCTAATTGTCTATGGTGTGTATATGTCACCACGAAATGTATCTTTATGCATGACTTTATTTCTCTCCTCTTTTTAAATCCCCCCCCCTCACATCTCCTAAAATTCTCTCTGTTAAGGTTTCATCTCCCTCCTCCTCATACTTACACTTTCTCTAAATTCTGTTTTGATTTCCGGAGTTGTTTTTTTCTGTTTTCATTTTGAATTTGTAGGTCTGATGATTTGGATCGTATTTATGATTCCAATGGAATAAATTATGACCATGGAATATTAGTGTTTAAGCCTTTTTATTATATCCTTACTCTGTCCAAGACATTGAGTTCTACCTGGATTCTTCCTCTTGGAAAATTTTTTTCTGAAAATATACATGTATGGTTTATATATATATATATATATATATATATATATATATATATTTATATATGTATGTATATATTTCCACTAATATTATCTATATATATATGTTTATATTTATTTAATAGGCTATTTTAACACATAAATTTTAAAGTGGCATATTTTTTACCTTATTACCAAAGTATGTAACTTTGTTTCCAGATGACAAAAGTGTAATTAATTTTAACATTTAATCTACAAAAATAAAATATGACTAGCACAAAATCTTGCTTGATGCAAAAAGAAATGCATGTAAGAATAAATGTTAAGTTTGAAATGAATGCAGAAAGATGCTTCTTAGTAACATTAATGCATCTTGGTTGTAAAATACACAATCTTAACAATAAAAAAAAAAAAAAACGTGTATGAAATTTCTTGCAGCTGATTTCCTTTAACAGTTTTTTTTTAAATATATATCCAACTGTTAACAACCTATAGAGATATACACTTGGGCAGCCAAATCCATGAAAAAGACACTTGGATGCCGAAATCCACAAAAAAGACACCTGATGGTCAAAATCTACAAAAATGAGACATTGGGGCACCAAAATCAACAAAAAAAAAAAAAAACAAAAAAAAACCACTTGTGTGCCAAAATAAACAGAAAGATGCTTGGGCACTCAAGCAATGTTATATATATTAATGACTTTCCAAAGTTAGAGGCAGTTAATGTATAATATTCGTTTCCTATATCAATGAACCGAACCTAATTTCTTTTTGCTCTGATAAAGTTTAAAAAAAAAAAAAGAAAGAAAAAAAAGGATATTTTGTATCTACTATTATTAAAAAAAAAAAGTGATTCTTGTGATTTTATTACTCTATTAGTAATCAGGTTTTTGTTTTACATTTACAATATTTTCACAGTTTATCTTAAAGTACTTTTACAAATAGAAACTTGGAAGAAATTATTTTAAACAGTTTTAGAAAAATGATAGGAAAGAAATGTTTCTAGTTTTCTTATTAGTTCATAAAAATTTTTTTCTTAGTTAAAAATCAGTAATTGTAATAATAGAGTCTAAATGTAAATCATGTTTTTGTGGACAACAGTAATATTTACAACTTGATATGTTGGAAACATGTTCATAGGTTTTGAAATATGAAGGCTAACTTAATTTTAACATTTTTATATTCATCCCAAATCCCAAGTTTCCTCTTTCTAACATGCTAGTTGATGAGGAAATAAATAATAATAATGAAATAAACATGCAAATGAGTTTAAAGTATTTATATGATTTACACTTGGACCAATGTCCTCATTATGGTCATCATTATCACAACATTTCAACAGTAGAGGTACTCCAGCCTTCTTCAGGTATCTTTTGATCTAGGTAACATTGAGGGAATTTCAAACCATTTACTTAATCTATGGAGGCAGATCGTGTTCATTCCACTGTCCATGTTTATATAACAAAGTGGCAACCCAGGTTCAACATTTTATTGTATGAGGGATATAACAGGGTGTTAAACATGCCTCAGCATTTTATTGTGCGAGGAACATAACAAGGTGGTAACTGATTCAATGTTTTAATACATGAGAATGCCTAATGATGATTTGAAGCAGGAAATAAGATCGGACTGTGAAAAAAAAGAAAGAACCAATTAAAAATAATAATTAGAATCCATAAAACGAGTTTAGAGATGTCTCTAGAAAGATTTGAACCTGAAATAAATCAAGTAGAATTCATTAAGCTTCAGTAAGACTATGTGTCCTCCCAAGCTACCCAATTACCTCCCGGGCAGGGGGGAGCAGTATGACAAGATTTATGATCTTCTGGAATTTTCAAAATTCCAAAGCAGAATTCTTGCTAGGTTTATTTAAAATACTATCAAACCCACAAATGTTTATAGCTTACCAAATACAATGTTAGGGGTTTTGGGAATGAATACCTAAGAAGCCATCTGTTTATTTCAAACAAAGAAATGTCATGTATATCTTATAGAAAGACATCAAAAAAATCAGTGCCAGAAGTGATCAAGTTTCTTAAATAAATGAATCAATACCCAGTGACACAGAGTGTCAGAGAGACCAGATGGCAAGATAGGCAAAGTCCAAATTTAATCTCCCCTTCTCCTTCTGCCCCTGACAGAGAGCTCTCTCAAATTATTATGAATTATTGCTAAAATAATTTTTGTACTGAAACCAGGCTACATAGAAATATTAATAATTCCTTACTCCTTATGCACTTTCAAATTCTTCAATTTGTTATTGTTGATTGATTGATTTGTTTTTTATGGTTTATCAACCTTTTTCTGGTTATTTAAAGCCAGAAAATATTTTTACACTGTAAGAATTTTTGGGAGATAGTAATGATTTACTGATACAAGATTTTTTAATCCATTGCTGGGGGATGAAGAGGTTTATTAATATCTTTTTCAAGGGGATTTGTGTGGAAGTGAATACAAATAACCCAACTGGTATTGAAATTCAGCTCTCTAAGTCTGAGCCATTATCCATTACACCACCTGCACATCCAAGCTGGCAGCATCTAGTCATCCCAAGTGGTCACCCATCTAAGTACTGACCAGGTGTGACATTGCTTAACTTCATGTGATCATATGAGAACCAGTGTTTCAACATGATGTGGTTGTAAGCCTACTCAATTTGTTACCATTAAACCCTGAGTTTGTTGGTTTGTGTCTTGAAATTAGTTTTCAGTAAAGAAATTGCCAAGACTGTGAGGATTTCACACCTGAAATCTCCACAGAATCGCAAAAACCACTGGGCAGAATCCCTGTAGAATCTGGTTACTTCCCCGCTTGCTGAGGTCAATATGCGATGTTCGTGAAGATCAAAAACACTACCAGGTGGCAATGCCAATAATTTGTTTTTTTGGTAGTGCCGGGTCAGGTAACAACAGATTGATGAAACAAAATGAAAATGTGCAGCGGCAGCATTGACAATGCAGCAACAAAGGTATTATAGTGCATATAGGTGCATTTTTTTTAAAAAAGATTCTTCTCTTTCCACCTTTGATATCCAAGCATTTTTTTTTTTTTTTAAGAAATGGATAATGGAATGTGAATAATCTATTTCCATAGATTAAATAAAAAGTTTTCTGAAGGTTATCTGATTTGAAAGACACCTGAAGAAGCCCGGTACAATAGTCAAAACATTGTGATAATGACAACAAAGATGAGGACATTAGTCCAACTGTAAATAACAAGTCAAAAGAGAGAGAATTAAAGCATTAAAAAATGTAGAAAATCTAACCTTCAACAATTCATCAGCAGCATCTAATTCATCTCGAATAAGGTAATCAACACTGTTGGTAATAGACATTTTCTCATATATCTTATCTTCATTTGTAGAGGTGGAATCTGCATAGGCTGCTTCGTGTACAGTTTCTTTGGGTTCTGGGACGGTGGGAGTAGCAGTTTTTTCAGGCATCTGGTTTTCAGATTCTGATTCATCAGGTTTTGCAATTTCAGGAGCATGGGTTTTAGTTTCCTTGCTTTTCTCTTCTTTGGGGACATGACTTTCTGGCTCTGTAGGATGTAGAGATTCCTCCACAAAATCCTCAGGTTGTTCACCATGTTGTTCCTCAGTTAAAGGAATCTCATGTTTTTCAACATCATCTTCAAATTCGTTGTCTTTCAGTTCTTCACTGGACTGCGGAGATTTGGATTCCTGGGAACTTGATTCATCATCTTTGGGAGCTTCAGGCTCATGAGTCCTTAGCTCATCAACATCAGGAGCCTGGGGATCCTGAGCCTTCACTTCATCGGCAACATAGGCTTCAGGTTCATCAGCCACAGGAGCATCATGCTCTTCGGCCATGGGAGCCTCAGGTTCTTGGACTCTCAACTCATCAGCCTTGGGAGTTTTGGCTTCCTGGGCCTCAGGAACTTCAGCTTCTTGTGCCAGCTGCTCGTCAGCCTCAGGAGCTTCTGCTTCCTGGGCTGCAGCTCGTCAGCCTCAGGATCTTCGGCTTCCTGGGCCAGCGGCTCGTCAGCCTCAGGATCTTCGGCTTCCTGGGCCCGCAGCTTGTCAGGCTCAGGAGCTTCAGCTTCCTGGGGCCGCGGCTCGTCAGGCTCAGGAGCTTCAGCTTCCTGGGGCCGCTGCTCGTCAGGCTCAGGAGCTTCAGCTTCCTGGGGCCGCAGCTCGTCAGGCTCAGGAGCTTCAGCTTCCTGGGCCTGCGGCTCGTCAGGCTCAGGAGCTTCAGCTTCCTGGGGCAGCGGCTCATCAGGCTCAGGAGCTTCAGCTTCCTGGGGCAGCGGCTCGTCAGGCTCAGGAGCTTCAGCTTCCTGGGGCAGCGGCTCGTCAGGCTCAGGAGCTTCAGCTTCCTGTGCCCGTGGCTCATCAGGCTCAGGAGCTTCAGATTCCTGGATCTGTGGCTCATCGACTTTGAGAGCCTCAGCTTCCTGCGCTCTTGGCTCTTTGGGAGTTTCAGGCTCTTGGGCCCTTGGCTCTTCAGTCATGGGAGTTTCCGGCTCCTGAGCCTTTGGCTCATCTGCTACCATATCCTTGGCCACAGGGACTTCAGGTTCCTGAGGCTTCAGTTCTTCAGGTTCCCCAACCATCGGGGTATCCTGCTCTTCAGCCACAAGTGTCTTGGGTTCCTCAACCACTGGAACATCATGTTCCTGTATCTCAGGTTCTTCAGCTACAGGGAGATGTGACTCCTTTACTTTTAGTTCTTCAGCTACAGGAACCACAGTCTCTTCTATTACTGGTGTTACTGGCTCCTCAATCACTGGTTTTTCTACATGTTCAGCTGCTTTGGTTTCCGATTCTTTTGCATCAGTTACAACTGCTGCTGCCTCTACAGGTTTCTCCTCAACTGCAGGCTTTGTTTCCGTGACAGGTGGTGGTAGATTTCCCCGGAGTTCTCCTTCATCATCATCAACAAAATCATTTTCCATTGGATAAGATTCTTTTTTCTCTTCAACTGATTCCTGTGATTCATCAGATAAAATTGATGGGAAATTTTCAAAAATTCCTTTCAGGTTACCCAGATCTGCATCTTTTGCATGTTGAATATAAATGTCTGGAAAAAAAAAAAAAAAGGAAAATATTTATGAGAGATTCAATTACTAATGTTTAAAGGAGCATTTTCATTCACCCAATTCAAGGCCCAAGAGCCACTCAAGGTAGAGAGTTACTGAATGAGGTGTGTGATATAAACATAAATAGAAAGTGAAAATTACAAGTATATGGTGGATAGATAACAATTGACCCTAGATTTAAAGAGGTTAAGATTGTAGTATTCAGGGAAGCATCCACATAGGAGTCTGTTCCACAAAGTTGCAATTCTAGGAAAGAGAATGCTCTTTTTACTAAAATGATTCAAAATGTTTCAAGCCTGTGGATGTAGCAAGGTAGGTCTTGGCTACAAATACTTTGTAAAAATTTAATTTTGTAACCAACTTATATTTTAAAAAGCAGTTTATACCCACAGCTGTCAATACCATAAATGAAAAAATAAAAAAATAGCATCCAATGAATTATCTTGTATCATTGTAAGCATATCCAAAATGAACTTGATAGCTATATGACTAATTTGTATGTTTACTAATTAAGCATTCATTATCTAATCAGCAAGACTAAAGGAGGTGAATTCAAATTTCACTGATGTGTTATTGATTATTTCCTATTCATTTTGTTTGCTTAATCAATAATGACAATGCTTTATCTAAAAAAATTCAAAGATTATTAGATCAACAATTTATATTTCACCAAATATTATTATTTCTCTAACATTGCTGGTATATGTGCTCAATGATTCAATTGTAACAAAGTCAATTTCACAGTTTAATACCATATAATATTTATTTCAAAGTTCTGAGTCAGGCCTATACTTACCATATAAGTTGAGCCTTAAAACATACAGTAGGATACCAAAACTGTGACAAAAAAAGATTTTCTTTAAGCTTGAAAACTCAACTTGTATGCCACAATTTATGCTATGTCAGTTATTTCAGTATAAAGAGAGAAAAAATATTTCAGGAAAATAAGTTTCTCAAGTCCAGTAATTGGTATTGCTCTTTGCATTATTGATGGGGAAGGGCTTCGTAACCTTTTATTTGATAAGGAACATCAATATTTTCATTATGTCTATTTCCTCTTCAAGCTATACATGATATCCATTTTAGTTGTTGCTGCTATTGAAAGTTCAAGTAACGTGGTTTGTATTATTTGGTAAACATTGTGGTTCTGTAGCACCAGTTCAAAAAGTTTGAAGAAGAATGATCCTTTCTAAGACCTACAGGATCCATTCCCTTTAAACCATTTTTAACCATTGATCTGAGAAAGTGTTTCTATACAGTTGACAGTTTAGGCATTTCTGGATGGGTTAGGCACCATGTATGACATCTATGAGAGTCTAGATCTGACAATGTTATTTGAGTTTTTGTTAATGTTTTGGTTTAGTAGCAACTTGTGGTATTGGGTGAAACTACTCCTAACACAGCCTATTTTATGTTCAATTTTATTTTCTCCTGGACTAAGTTTGTTATAACTGATCCATACACCAAGATATTTGAAGTGTTTAGTATTTACTAATTCCACATCCTTAATATTTCACAAACTGTACAGTTCTAAGATTTGATATTTACTTGCAGTAATAACAACCAATTTCTAAAACATGTCATTACTTGTAAGGAAAAATGAATTCTTCATATTAATCATGAACCTCTATCTTGATAACAAGAATATTTTAAAATGAAATCTATTGTCTCTGTGTCATAATGTAATATTTTATATGTTACAACAAAATTGTATAAAAAAATAAAGATAAAAATGAAATTAACTTACCAACAACTTCCTGTACATCATTGTTCACAAAATACAACATGGTTCCAAGGCCAGACAAGAGAAGGAGGGTGAGTAAAAAATATTTACAGAATACTGAACAGATGCCAGGCTTCTTTGAGGATTTGGAGCCTTTTGACTTCTTTTTAGGAACTTCTGTAAAAAAAAAAAAAAAAAAAAAAAAAAAAAAGATACCATTAGTAAAGAAAAAACAAAAGACACATTTAAACAAAAGAAAAAAAAAAGAAGGTAAACCTTCATAACACTGAAAATCTAATACTACTAAAAGTGTTAAATTTCTTAAAATGGTAAATAGATGGCATCTTGTGGATAATATTAAAGCCATTTTCAGAATATATACAAGGTGCAAATTGTCACCATTCTATATATTTAATTTTGCACATGTACATCGATTGTTTTTGATTTTTGGAAGATCCTATGTCTGGCAACAGGACTCTGCACCATGCCACACAAGCAGGAGAACTCAGTCATGGATGTTAGACAATTTCTGTGACCATACCACCTCTTACATCTGGCCAGCTAACTCTTCAGACTGCAAACCCCTTGACTATTGTGGGGTGCAGTTGAGTGAGAGACCAACAAAACTCCTTGTAACACCAAAGATGAACTGAAGGCAAGGATTATGGCAGCATTTGCCAACTTAAGGAGACCACCCAGAAGAGATGCAGGAGATTCCAAAGTCATCTAGAGGCTGTGGCTGAAGCCAATGGTGATTTTAATCAATAAATTTACTCTTACACTATTTTTTTGTAATTTTGGTAAATATATCTGTTAAAATGAAATGTCAGTTTTATTTTCATTTTTATGTAATTTAGACAACAATTCATCCATTGCTCCCTGTACCTCCGATCTACCTCCCAAATCACAGTCATCAACTCATTACAATAATAACTTATAATAGAATAATTTACTATTTGCTTAAAAAAATATTCTTACATTTTGTAGGATTCAAACAAAACAGAAATTATTCAATGTGCAATGATTGAATTCATGTGTTGCACATTTCAAACAAACTTCTTATACAACTTTGTGTAGGTGTAGAATTCTAAAGAAAAAAAAAACCTGCTTTCTTTATAGACTATATATATTATATATAGATTTATATGTAGTCCACCTGAATGTTTTCAAATGGATTGTCCACCTACAGGGTGTGTGGCTGGAAATGAACTGAACCAATCAGTTGGCAACATTTTATATAAAAAGTAACCTCTTCCATTTCTTACAAACCATAAATTTGAAAAAGGTTGTAGGAGTAGGACTGACCAATTCAAAATATACCAACAAAAATCACAAAATGACTAACAGTCCAAACAATTTGTGGAATAAAGACTTGTCAAAATTATAGACAACAGAGAAATTAATAAAATGGACTTTCAGTTAAAACTATGTTCAAGAACAGCAGCTGTCTTAAAAAAAAACAAACAAAAAGAACACTATTAATGAGTTCCATGAAAGGGGATAATATTAATAATAATAATAATTACAGGACAATAGCATCTCCATTACACAAGGAAGAAATTAAACTAATCAGAAAAGGCATTTTTTTTCTCAATATGATGTCAGTTATTTAAAAGAAAGTATAATGATGTAAGACAATATTTAGAGTTTTCCTCAGTTCCTATAATTCTGATTAAATCTATGCTTCTACTTCCAAGTGACATCAATTTCATACTTTGTACCAAGGTGGCATAACGGGTCCCTCACTCACGTTGTCAAATGGAGTGTAAGTGATTTTTATCTAGGCCTAGAATAACTGGCAGTTTTAGGAGAACCAAGTACATGGTGGTTAAAATCAAGAGTTTCAAAGTAACCTCCAGCTAGAAGGAAATAAAATGTATCAATAATTAAAAACTTTTGGAATCAAGTAACACTCAGTCAAAAGGTAGGGAATTCTGATCCTGAACTTACACAGTCAGACCGCATTCTAGATAATAGGAGTCAGGGTTAGAGTTGGAAGAGATGTAGAAATACTGGGAGACAGAGTTCTTGCTTACCAAAGTGAAACTCTGATCTGTTAGTCTATTATGAGAATAGCAGCAGAAATATCCCAAATGTCTACTCCCAGGTAGTGACAGGTGAAAGATTTGTTTATTGGATTGATTGATTGACTGATAGATTTGTTTTTTTACAGCTTAACCCTTTGTGGATTAGTTAAAACTGAAACATAATTATTTTTTTCTGGACACAAGCCTTACTATTTAATCCATAGGTAGAGGAGGAAATTCATACCTTTCCTAAAGGTATTTGCACCTAAGTGAATGTAATGAAGTCAACTGGAATTTGAACTTTGCTCTGATTTCTCATTCTAAGCTACTATCTATTACACCATCCACACATCCTCCTGTTTATTGGAACCAGCAGACAGTCTTTCCCACCAGGGCAATATCTCAAACTGTTCAGTTAGTAAAAAAAATTGCCCAAGGGATGGATGTTCATATCATGAACTTCAATGTTTACCAAAGAAATTAATTTATTTAAATTCTTGGAACAGTTTATTTGTAACATTTTACAATGTTACAAATGATTCATGTAGACGACTTGCCTTAATTCATTTGTGTACACTATGTGAATTTAATAAAATTTTTCTTTTTTGTACTTACTACATTAGTTAAAAAGTAAATTGAAGCAGACATTATTTGAAAAATTTTGATATTTTATATAATAAAAAGATTTTGAATAATGATTAAAGTTTTCATACCATCCAGATTTACCAACTGGTTAGATTTATTTCAATTTTATAGTCGGTCATAAGTCGGAGTCAGGGTTGTTAAACAGGTAAGTTGTCAAGTGAGGAGTGGCAAAATATAAGAAATAGTATCTATATATTCAGGACATTGTGAAGGAATACACTAGAAGAATTTAATACACATAGTAATATTATGTTACAGTTTCATAGAAATATTACTTGTATGAACTCCGTAACCATTCTTTTTGTTGTAACCTAGGCAAGGTTACTGAAAAGAATAATCACACAAAGGTTGGTAATGAACGATAATACTTAGGACAAGAACAACACGTGCAAGAATAGCTAGCGGCGTGTAAAAGTAGTAGTCAACTACTAGAAGTGAGTCAAGTGAATTCCACAATGAAACTCCAACTGCAGACCAACATACAGTACTTACTACTGTATGTATATGAATGGGGACATACCCATTATTGTCTGTAGGTATGTGTAATAAAAGACCCAGAGCAGAGTAACCCAAATTAGGTTTTATTCGGTACAATAGAGCAGTTAATACAAACAAAAACTATTTATAAACAGGCACAGTCCATTTTTGATTATAGGCAGGAGTGTGTAGAGGTGGAATCGAACCTAAGACGCCCAGTTACAAGACCGGAATGGTCTTGGCGTCACACCCCCATAGAAGTAGACTCGCCCGCTTACATGAGAGGCGAGAGTGGGCTACTTAAACAAGACATTCACGGCAACGAGTATCTAAGCAGATACACGTCGTCTCGCTGCTACCTTACAGAGTGGAGAGAAGAAATGTTCACCACAATCTCCCCTGCTTCTAGAAATAATTAGAAGCAGTTGGTCAATAAATATTAAGGAAAGATTATACCCTAGCAGGGTATAATCAATTTTTAAGTATCTCTTTTATAACCCTATTTGATTTAAGGAAATCAGCAAAAGATTTACTCATAAGTTAAGCAGTCGGGAAGTCTACGCGATCGCTCTGATCAACGTAAAGGAATTTTGATTTCATTTTCTGGTGTATCTGTAGTAGATTCAGTCTTTTCAGGGTCTAAGGTCTTAAAGTTTTGAGTGGGTAAGTCAGAGTGTTGTATTTCAGAGAACAATTCTGAACGAGACTAGCAGGGGTGAAATCTTAGATTGATACGGTAGTTTCCTTGCCGTTTTGAAGACGAATGTGCGCATAATGATTGGCTTCTATAAGTTCCGCCTCCTCCACAATAGGGTCATAATTCTATTGTCTGACATGCCGTCTTAGAAGAACCTTTCCTGGTGTTGTTAGCCATGTTGGAACAGAATAGCCACTGGAGGTTTGGCGAGGATAGTTAAATAGGCGTTCATTCATAACTGTTGAAAGCAGTGTGTGCATTGAATGTAAAACATCTGGCAGAATATTCTACCATTGATTTATAGGTAGGCAGAGTGACAGAGTTATTGCTTTCCACAAAATGCCATTATACCTCTCACATTGCCCATTACCTTGGTGTGGCTAGTTGAGATTCCGTGCCCATGCAAGAAGGATTTCACCTCAGCTGACACGAAACTGAAACCCCTGTCCAAATGCACTTACATTGGTATACTGAATATAACAAAGACTTAGGTGAAGCATCGGATGACTGTTTGCGATGACATATCAAGACAAGCAAAGGTGAATGGGAAGTGAGAATATGTGTCTATTATTGTAAATAAAAACCGATTATGAGAAGAAGATGGCAGGGGTCTTTGAAGTCAACACTGAGCCTTTCAAAAGGCATGACTGCTTTTATTAGATGCAGAGCATCAGATTGGTAAAATCAAGGTTTGCCTTCAGCACATACAGGGAAAACAGTAGATACTCTCTTCACATCCTCCACAGAGAAAGGAAGGTTCCTTGTCCTAACAAAATGCATCATTCACGTAACTCCAGAGTGACAAAGAGAGTTATATAATTTCTCTAGGGTGTCCAAACTTACAGCTGAACAATAAGCTTTAGATAATGTATCTACAATAACATTATCTCTCCCCGGGTGGTATTCAATATTGAAACTATAGCAGGCAAGTTCAACCCTCCAACTTTATCATTATGATTTTTTATTTTTCCAGCCTGTTTCAAATCAAACATGAATGCCACCAATCTCTGGTGAGTAAGTAAAATGAAGTGTTGTCTTATTAAGTAGTGCCTCCATTTACATAAGGCCTCCATGATAGCTTCGGCTTCCTTTTCTATAGAAGTGTGTTTACGTTCGCTGGTACTTAATGTCCTTGAAAAGAAAGCTACAGGTCTACAGATTGGTTCAACGAGGCTGCGATCATGTGACATGAAGCATCAGTCTCTACAGTGAAAAGAAATGTTTCATCGAAAGAATACACTACTGCATTTTTAAACTTCAGTTTTCAGGTATTCAAAGGCTTTTTCAGCAGTCTTGGGTATTGGAAAACGATTAGCTTGTATGGGGGGGTAACTTTTTCAGAATACTTAGCAATCCATTGGGAATATTAAAAGAACATTCCCAGCACACGACGAAGTGAATAAATATTGCGAGGAAGGGGAAGTTCTTTAAGCGCTTGAAGTCTCCCGGGATCTGGTTTATTTGTACCCTCAAATATTGTGTAGCCTAGAAGGTTCACTGTAGAGTCGGAGAAAGAGCATTATGATTGTAAATTAAACTGTATTTCTTGGTCGCTTCCATAAATTTCATATAAAGTTCTCATCGTGATCTTCCTGACTCTTACCACAGATAGTTATATTGTCTAAGTAGGTAAATAGGTTGGAGAGAGAATTGTCAGCCATAAACTTATCAATTATTCTTTGAAAGCAAGCTACTTCATTGGTTACTCCAAGGAGTACCCTGCAAAATTGATAACTTTCCATCTGCTTCAAAGGCAGTGTAAATCAGATAATGGTACCTAGTGGTAAGTGGATTTCAATTCTATAGTGCTATAGATTTTGAATAGTGCCACCTTGTTTACCAATTCCTCAATCTTAGGTAAAGGGTAAGCATCCAACATAGTGAATTTGTTAACTGTCTGAGAATAATCGACCATCATCCTCTTTTTATGTCATTCGTTAATGGTCACTATGACCTGGGCCCACCAAGGAGAAGTGCTGGGCTTAATAATTCCTTCTGAAAGTAGTCTATTTACTTCAGCAGTAATGAATTCTTTATCTTGCTTACTGTATTTTCTAGATTTAATAGCTATTGGTTTGCAATTCTAAGTAAGATTATCAAAGAAATAGAAAAGGTAGTCAGTCTGCATACCCTTAAAGGGGGCCTCTTTCCACCAAATTTTACACACTCTTGTGTTGCCCCATAAAGTCTTGCCCAAAGATGACAGCAACACACAAATCAGGAAGCATAGACAGTTTAAAATCAGAATATTCATGTATCTCCACTTCCAAATTTACCAGTGAATAACCTAATGTCAGAGCTCAGGTTGAAGCCATTGACACGTTATTATTCCTTGGTAGGGTAGGCAGATGAAGCTGCCATCACCACAGAATTAGAAGAATGAAGAATGGTGGATGTCCCGGAACGACATATTTTTGCAAAATGGCCCATTTTCCCACATCCTTGACATGGGCTGTTACAGTGAGTATGCTTATGATTTTCACAAAAGAAACACTCGAGTTTTAGAAGTCACTAGAGATGCTATGTTTTCTGTCAGGCTGCGGGGGTTACCCTCAAAGGGGGCTGCAGCACCAACAACTGTTTGAGAGATAGAGTAGGAGTGAACTTTTCTGAGCTTGTTCAAGATCTCTGGCTTGGTCAAAGGCAGTGGTGAGGTCCAGAGTTACATTTTCGAGTAGTCATTGTTGAATATTAGAGGACAAAAGTCCACTTATGAAGGTATCTCTTATGGCCACAAATCTATGTTCCTCAGCACTGCCTTGTAGTTGCAATCCACACTTAAATGCCTCAGATTTAGAAGATAGTCATCTCTCTTTTGGTTTTTGCCAGTGCATCGATAATTTATGCCTGGTATAGATATAATTCTTAGGCTTGTCATACAATTGCTGGGGCCTATTAACGACTCTCTCATAGTCTGGATAGTCAGAAATTAATTCATACACTGAAGGGCCTATAAAATTTAGGAGCACAGTTCGTCAGTCAGGGGCGTATTGTTCTATACTTTGCAGGAAATTCTCAAAAGTGGGAAACCAGTGCCTCCAATCCTTTTCAGCATTCTTCGAACAGGGGAGAGTTTCGAATATCTGAGATTGCAGAATTTTGTCCATATTTCTCAGAGACCGAGATAGTGTTACTGAAAAGTATTTATGATTGCGCCGAGTGACACAAAGCAGAGTAACCCAAATTAGGCTTTATTTGGCACAATAGAGCAGTTAGTACAAACAAAAACTATTTATAAGCAGGCACAGTCCATTTTTGAAAATGGGCAGGGGTAGGGAGAGAGGGAATATTCACCACAGTATGCTACAACACTTTTTATAAAAAATTAGTAATGGAGTTTATAGAAGTAACATTTGTAACAAAACCAAACCTACCACACAGTATAAGGAGTCTTACATGAAATTATTATTAGGTTAAGTCAGAAATCATTTTTTGTGTATTTATCAACTTTATTTTTTTTAATCATTTCACTCCAAGCAAGGCAATAAAACCACTAAGACACAAGAGTGTGAAAGAATATGAGAAAAAGAAAAACATTAAGGAGACAGAACAATAAAAGAACAGGAATTAAGAAGACAGAAGATAACAATTGACATGGCATTTAAATTTTTGAAGATCAACGTTAACTGAAAAGCAAGAAGCTAAAGAGTTACACAAGCGAGAAGTGCTAAAGAAAAAACTGTTAGCATAAAACTTACAGTTACATCTAGCCATTTCAACTGTAAAATGATGAGACCTTCCCACTAATCTAGTACTGTGCTTAAATTCATAAAGTCTTGATACCAGAGAGGAAAGTTCTTCAAAATATTTATAAACAAGGCACTGGGGAAGCTATGTTACAGCAGTTGGAAAGTGACTGAAGTCGACATGCCAGTCTAGGACCAATAACATTGCAGATTCTACTTTGTATTTCATCAAGAACCTCTAAATAAGTATAAGAAGCACCAGACCAGATGTGGCAGCAATATTCAATGCACGGATGAATGGTAGACTTATAAATATGCAAGATAGATTTTGGCAAAAAAAATTGTCTTGCATGACACAGAGAACCAATTTTCGTAGCAGCAGATTATTTTTTTTTTTTTAATTCTTCTTCAAAATATTTACAACTGGTTTCCAAAAACAGAAATTGGTCATGTCTCAACCTAATATCTCTATCCTCAAATAATTACATTAGTATATAATTAGTTATAATTAGTATAACTAATAAAAGAAAGAATTAGTCATATTTAAATAAGGGGAAGGTATAGTAAAAAGACTAATAAGAGCTACAAAGGATAAGAAGTTGCAGCAAGCCATAATTGCCCATGTCCTGGAGAGCTACAACACATAAGGTGATGATTGATATTTTATGGTTTATCAACCTTTTGCAGGTTATTTAAAGCCAGAAAATATTTTTATATTGTATGAATATTTTTTGAGATAATGATTTACTAATACAAGACCTACTAATTAACCCATATCTGGGGAGAGAAGAGGTAGATTCACACCTTTCCCAATGGTATTTGCACTTAAGTGAATATAATGAACAAGACTAAAATTGAAATTCAGCTCTCAAATTTCCAATTTCGAGCTGTTATCTATTACACCACCCACACATCCAAGCTTACAGCACCAGATATTCCCAAGCAGACACCTATCTAGGTACTAATCAGACTCAAAATCGTTTAAATTTGGTGATTGTTTGAAAAATCCACATATAAGAGGAAAGTAGACAGTAACGTTTTGATGGTAAAAAATTAAGAAGGTACATTCAAAGGTTAAGGGCTTAAAAAATATTTTAATTTTTGGTGTGATTTTTGGCATTAAACAAAAAAATCTGTTTTTTTTTTAATTTTTTTATTTACTTTTTATGTTCAAAGGACGTCGATGATCACTTGTCTTATTAGAGATGCAAAATAGCTGTATGTACATCAGTATTAAACCAATGTTGTATGGATTAAAATTAGTTGTATGTATTAATGAAAATTAAAACATTTGACCACAAAGAGTGAAATGCATATAAAAATTTCAAACATTTCAAAATTTGCAAGGTAATATGTGAAAAGCTGTATTAAGTTGGAATCTGTGAAACGATAATTGAATCAAAAGGAAAAAAAATTGATATTGCAATTTTCTTCTGAAAATATGATAAAGTTTGTTTCCGTGCCATAAAAAAAAAAAAAAAAAAAAAAAAAAAATCAGCAAGTTTTTCTACCATTCTCCAAAAAAAAAAAAAAAAAAAAATTTAAATCACCTTAAAAAAGTTTTAAACTGTCCAAAAACCAAAATTTTCTATTTTAACATTTATTATCATTTACAGTTATTACAAGAATAAAAACACTATTAAAATGTTTAGGAAATAAACTTATTTTGATCCGTTGAAATCTTGACCATTCTGATCCATTAAATCTTAAACTGCTTTCAATACCCAGCAGCCACTATTCTGAAATTTATTGATTTCAATTATTTTCTTAATGATTTCACTCTAAGCAAGGCAATAAAGCCACTAAGACACAGGAGGTTATTGAGTGAAAAATATGAGAAAAAGAAAACCATTATTAAGATAAGAGAGAACAATAAAAGAACAGGAATTAAGACAGAAGATAACAATTGACATTGCATTTAAATTTTTAAAAATCACAGTTTGTAATGTTCACTGTACAGATTGAAAGAAAAATTTAAAAAGGCTGAAATAGTAAAGTTTTAAAAATGAATAAATACAAAAATGAGTTTTGTTTTTTGTTTTAAAAAAAAAAAAAAAAAAAAAAAAAAAAAATCCAAACTTTATTTTCATTTAAATATTTTGTTTAAATCACCTTGAATAATTTGCCAGGAAATATTCTCATTAATTTTAATGCTGAAACTAATTTTATCCTATTTTAAAAATTGTGTTCCAGGCATTTCATTTTCAATCATTAGCACATTCCGACCATTTACAATGGAAAAAAGAAAAAAAGATTTCCATCTTTGTAAAACATTTTCATTTAGAATTACCTGCCTTAAATTGAGTAATTTTTCCATGTTTATCATTTTTTAAATTCTCCGTTGTATTTTCAATTTAGTTTATGATAAAGTGGAAGCACAACACAAACATCGTTAAAGCTTCATTCAATTTTTGTTAAAATAATTGACAGAAAAGAAATTTCTTGTTTTGTGTAAATATTGAGCAAGAACCATTCACTTAAATCAGAGCAAAATTTACTATGACACTTTGCCTGATAAATATTTATAATAAATTTTATAAGCATATAAATAAGTTGTACAGGTGTATGACAGACTTGTCCACATCCGAGATGGATCAAACTCATTAACTGGTTATTATGCATTGGATCTTTTCTAAATTAATAAAATCACTTATTAATATATTATACAAGTTTATATATATTATATATAAATTATATTATATAAGTAAACAATAATGGATCATATGCAATATAGGGGAACAATTCAACTAGAAAAATTGAAAATAAATACAATGTACGTAAATACCAATTAAAGACATGTCATAATAGATCATTCCATCTTAAATAAATCAACAAGATTTTGTGGCAATTTTTAACATCAACTTGAGATTTTTCTTGTTAAAAATTTGAATAATTTTAACACATTCAACATTATGGATTAAAAATAGTGAATTTTATATAGTATTTTCACAAGACTTGGCATGAGTAAAACAAATTCACAGATTTTGATTAAAAAAAAAAAAAAAACCCACAAAAAAACCAAGTCAAAATCTGTGAAAATTTTTCATCTTTTCTGTTTGCTTAGTTTAATTTTAATATATATATATATATATATATATATATATATATATATATATATATATATATATATATAAATAAATGTAGGTAGGAAAAATCAAATGTTGATGAGATAGCCAGGGCAAAAAAGCACTGCTGGCCGATTGGGGGGACACACCAGCTTTTTGCCTCTGCTTTAACTAATAATTCCTGTGAGTGTCAAATTTTCCAAGCCCTCCTTCCTCATTATGTATCCAAGAAATTTCAGCTATCCCTTTCTAAGTATAAGTGTCCTAATACTTAGAATCAGAAAAGAAAGAGTTGAAATTAGTTTGAAAGCAGGCTTGGAAAATTTGACACTCACAGGAAATATCAAAGGCAAAAGGGACTGGAGGGGTCAGTAGGCTACCTACCTGATGAGCTTGTGTGAATGGATGACACTATGACAAGTTGGATGGATGGTAAAAAGACAAACATTATGAACAGCTACAAAGGATAGGAAGTTGTAGAGAGCTATGATCCTAAAGAGACATGGCACATAGAAGAGAAGTCAAAACTGTTGCTGCTTATATTTGAGGATACAAATGTCAAAATATATGGGTAAATATGCTTTCATTCTTTAAAAAGAGGCCAAATTATTTGTTACAAATGAGTGAACTAGTACACAATACCCTCACTTAACTATCATTATTTGATATTATACAACATATTTTTTTGAGCATATGACCCCATATTACAGCTGTCTCTATGTAAACTTCTTTTTGCAAAGTTGTACCATATTATCCGTTAAAATTTCAATGTTGTACATATATTTCACCAAAATATTTAATTTTTCCTGATATCAAAGAATAGAAATGAACTAGATGTTTAGCCATTGTGTGACAGTGGAGTAATGGATAGCAGCTCGGATTGCAGAATCAGAGAGCCAAGTTTGAATTCCAGTTGAATCCATTACATTCACTTACATGCTAATACCCTTGGGAGTGGTATGGATCTTCTTCTCCCCTCAGCTATGGGTAAATAACAGGTTAGACCGGGTTCTATAGCATTGGATGGCAACCGGTCTACTGCAGAAAGAAATGGCAACCTACTGCAGGAAAAAATCTGCCTAGTCAGTTATGTATCGAAAGATACATGATCACCTAAGCATATATCACACATGGCACATAACTGTGTTTCTCCTAATTTCCATTTCAAAACTTATTTTTGAATTTGCGAGGTTATCAATTACACAAAATATCTTCAACACTTATTAAAATTCATAAATGCACTTTTTTGACATTTGTTTTCCCAATCTTTGAAAATGTTAACACACAAAAACATTTTTTAATAAAATGCAGGATTACAATAGTAAACAATAAAAAAAAAAAAAAAAAAAAAAAAAAAAAAAGTCTTACTTACTATAAAGTATTTAGTAAAAAATTAAAAATACTTATGTGTGTAAAACAGTTAAAGAAAAAAATTAAATCTAGTGTTAATATTTTTAAAATCAAAAAACACAATTTCTTCAATTATTTGATATAAAAGTTACTACACAATGAAGACAGTTACAAGAATGTATTTAGTAACACATTGTTTTGTTTAACATTGTTTTAACAAAGGAAATGAAATATTAATAATTTATTAATTGAACATCAAGAAATTAAAAGAAAACAAACTACTCCATTGTAGTGAGACAAACTACTCCATTGTAGTGAGACAAACTTGCTAACCATTACACCATGATGAAGTATACTTTACTAAGCATAGCTTAGATGTGGCACAAGGCCGATAGTATAGAGTGCTCAGTGAAAATTGAATTCACAACTCAGTTGTAAATGACCTAGCAAGACAAGCTTGCTAGCCATTACACCACATCAAAGTACCCATTCTTGCCACGTTACAAAGCTAGATATTTAAAAAGATTGTGATTTAATGAGACAAACACATTGTTGTAGTAAAGTTGTATTTTTTTTTTTTCATCCCCAATCCTATATCCTTCACACAGACAAACATTTTAAATTGTTACACACTTTCTGGCATGCTGAGGGATAGCTGACAACTAGTGACCCAGAATTAGACCAGGCAATGTTTTGAACTGCATCAAGTAAGGAAAAATATTAGCATCATTTCTTGAACTTAAAGCATTTTAATAGTTATTCAATAAAAATGTTTGTTATAGCCATTAAGAAAATACAAATTGATTGTGTTTACTTTTTTTTCAAGAGTGGAGCAAATAAACGAAACTAAATATGGAAGGTTTCCTAACTAAAACAAAACAATGCTGAAATTGCTAACATTTAAATTACCATTTATTTCTTCAAAACCAAAAACAGACAACAATAAACATTTAACCAACAGACTGACTGGATTTTGAACCTTGTTAGGACAGATGACATTTCTACACAAAGCCGTTTCATTTATATTTAGATCAAAACAATCAGCTGATTTCTGACTGTTAAAAGATCTTTGGTTTTTTTTACCGAAACCTTAGATGAAATCATTACCAATCAAATTTTACACTGAAATATGTAAAATTCTGCAGGAATTTATTTTAAACAAAGAGAAAGACTGACACAAGTGGTTTCTAGGTCACATCAATTACCTACAAACTGTGGTAGACACATTCTTGTCAACCTGTTCACTTGATGTAAATAATGATATACATAAATTATTTCTTTCTTTTTCAAAAATTATGTACCTTGACTAAAAAAGAAAATGAACCACCTTAAAACAGGTATTATTCATTAGGATAAACATTATCTCACACCTTTCAGTAAACAGCTCTTGAAATTGTTTCAATGAACTTTGGAGACACAAATCCATTAAATTTCTTTTTTGTTTCCTTTTGGTATTTTTTCAAAACATTTAAACTATTGTCCTCATGATGAAAGTTTTTTTTTTATTACACACACAAGCTCTTATATATAAAGCCAAGATAAATTCATTGTGAATTTCATCATCATAATTTTTTTTTTGCTTCTTGCCATTGCTGAGATTCAAGGACCATGGACAGTTGTTACAGTTTTGAATTCAGAGTTGTCCATCTCCTAGACTGATTGTCAACCATGGTTAGACAGCCTGGTTTGCTCTGCTATTTAACCCATAGCTGGGGGTAGAAGGGATGGATTAAAACCGTTTCTCAAGGGTATTAGTGCGTAAGTGAATCTAACAAGCTTGACTGGAATTTGACCTCAAGCGATTTCTTTTTTTAAAAGATTTAAACCATTATATCAGCTTCACATCCTTCTGTCCTAACAAAATCTTCAAAATTATCTCTTTTGCATACCCAATACAAAATAACAAGGACTTAAAAAAAGTAAAAAGGTTCAGCAAAATAGGTGTTCAATATTAACTAAACAATAAATATTCTGAAATCTCAGTGTTATAATATTGTGGGGACATAAATTTGCAGCTAATACTACTAATATATTGTTTTTAATAATGACTCACTATGTACCAGAATATTGATGGTCCAGTGTCCCTGCTATATATTTAAAGATTCCTCATAAAATCCAAAGAATCCACAATATTATTGGCCCTGATCTAGCATCTTGGTTTCTGTCACTTTCTCATCGCTATAATGTAGCTTCCCTGTTCTTTTTTTAATGAATATTTCCATGGTATTTCCTTTACTATGGTAAGATTTATAAGTTTAAGAGCAGTACTAGGCTGGCACGGTCTCATCCTTTTACAGTTGAATTGGCTAGACGTAACCATAAGTTCTATACTAACAGTTTCTTCTCTCACACTTGTGGAACTCTTCCAGGTCCATGTTTTCAAGCCAACTTTGATCTTCAAAAATTTAAAGACAATGTCAATCATCATCTAGTCTTCTTGATTCCACTTTTAATCTTATCACCCCCTTAATGTTTTGATTTCTTCTTATTCTTTCACATTCACTCAGTAACCACTCGTGTCTTAAGATCATTATAAAAAAAAAAAAAAAAAAAATAATATCAGTGGGAACTTACACAAATGGAAACACATAGTGAATTAGTAAATAAAACAAATCAGCAACCAGTGTAAAAAAAATTGAAGGGTTTGGTTAATGTAAGAGTAGACATCATAATTGAGACAAAAATCAACCTCAATTCAAACTCTCCAAAGATTAAAGAATTCTGTAGTTTTCTCTTTTTTGGTTCTTATCACACCATTAGAAATTTACCAAAAAAAAAAAAAAAAAAAAAAAAAATTAGTGGGGAGGAGGGGGAGACAATTCCATCACTGCAATCAGGCACAAACCATCAGAGCAGATTCTCACTTAGCTCTTCTTGTACAGGTGGTGTTGGTGGTGGTGAAATTTCTTCCTTCTCTGTAGTTTCTTCTTGCCGTTGACGGCGCCGTTTCCCTTTTTTCGATGCTACAATACAAGTCAATCATTGAAGAAGAAAGAGAAAAAAAAGGCAAGCAGGTTAGAACCCTGTATCATAGAAACCTCTGTCAATCCAAATTTTGAAAAGGATGATTGTGAAAATAAACATGAAATGAGGTCTGTTGTGTAAAAAACAAAAATTATGCCAAATTATTTTAGAGATGGAATGAAATAGTTTGAAAATATAACTTTTGCAAAGGAAAATTTTATGCTTGTGATAGTTTCATCAAATTATTTAAATCTTTGCTAGTCTGCCAATATTCAATTGAGATATTCTTCAAATAAAAGCAAGATAATTTCTATGATTTTAAATGAAGTGATTTCATATGACGTATCTTGTTTTTCACTTTTATACAAATTCAAACCTACTGTGAGGAGGAGAAAAAGCCAAAAAAGAGAAGACAAGAAAGAGAGAGAAAAAAAGTGGAAAGTGAAGAGAAAAAGAAAGAAAATAATACAAAGATGACGACCAAGAAAAAGAAACGGTTTTATATGCAAAGACATTAAAATTTAAACTATCAGTAAATTTTACTTGCACTTCAGTGATAAAATATTTTTATCCCAATATCAACACGCGTTTTATGAAGACAATAGCAATGATACCATGTTTTCAAATTAATTTATATCATAAAGGTAGAATGTGATTACAAAATCTGAAAACATCAAAATATAAACATCTCAACAAATCCTTAGATAATTAAACATTTCATAGAATATAAACAAAGCTAATATAAGAAATATAAAAAGAATGATACTCAAAAGTTTTATGTGAACTCAGTTTGTTACATGATTGTCTCACAATCTTCAGATGGTTCAAAAGAACAAGATCCTTAATATTTCTAAATATAGAATTGAGTGTGTTTTTATATATATATATATATATATATATATATATATATATATATATATAATTTTCCAAGTGTAGCTTAGATGTGGCACAAGGCCAAAAGTAGGGGGCACCCAGTAAGGATAATATATATATATAAGTTCACCCCAAGCAAAGCAGTAAAGCCACTAAGACACAAAGGGGTTATTAAGGAGCAAGAATAATAGAAGAGTAATCAGGAGGACAGTAGATATCAATTGCCATTGCATTTAAATTTTTTAAGATTAAAGTTAGCTGGAAAGCATGGAGCCAGAAGGAAGTTTCACAAATGAGAAGTGCAAGAAAAGAAACTTTTGTAAATTGAGGAAACATCATTGCCAGTCTAGTACTGCACTTAAACACAAAAAGTCTAGGTACTAAATTGAAAAGTGATATTTATTTCCACTTCAATACAGAAAATGTGGCACAAGGCCAAAAATAGGGGAAAGGACGGTCTTCTTCTGTCTTAACTTTAAGACTTAGCTAGCCACAAACACTGATCCAAACATACCACAATATTCCTAACACTAAAACAATGCATTCTTACTTACCTTACTACATCCACCATAATACCTCATTGTCTCTATGAAAATCCTAACTAATCCCCATATGTACAATTCATGGTCTGTCTGTGTATGTGTGTGTGTGGGGGGGGATAAAACAACAATTTAAAAACCAGCTCCTATGAGTATTTACAATATGAATACAAATCTATAGTGAAGAGTTTATCTGAACAAATACTATGAAATCTATAGAAAAGGCACAGAGAGGAAACTAAAGCTAAGGTACCAGATCAGGACCAATAATATTGCTGATTCTTCTTTGGATTTTACCAAGGAGCTTTTAAATAAATATATATATATATATATATATATATATATATATATATATATATATATATATATATTCATTTTTCGTTTCAACCTTTGGAAGTAAAGTCTGATGATCCACAGTCCTTTAAAAGGGCTGTGGTGAAATAATTTATTACATGGAACCTTAAAGTGGTCTGTTTTTATTTAAATTATTTGCTCTGGATTTACATTGAGCTCTCTGGATTTTATCCTCCTTGGGTCTACCCATACGGATTACCTAGTTTTCCATAAACTATATATATATATATATATATAAAATGAAAAACTGTGATTTTGTGGAAAATGAAAAATATCAAAAGAACCTTAGGTACCGAAATGGTGAGAAGCAGAAGAGGAAATATCAATTCTATTCATACATAAGTAGAAAGTACAATGTTTCTGCAAAGCATCTTCTGGAAGATTACAGTCTTGGAATCATCACTGTATATGAAACAATGTCGATCAGAAATAAACAAAACAGGATATATCCAGAATATATAATATGTATCTACTAACCAATATCAATTAGAATTCATGACAAGTCATAAGGGTTTTTAAAATAAGATAATTGTGCCCTAAAAGAATCTATTCAAATTTAATCAAGAATTTAAACCCCCTTCATTTCCACATCAACTGAGTATAAGTTTATGTAACAGTTTACTCACAAGAAATGATTATTTGTAATATTCATAAGATGAATTGATTGTTTTTATGGCTAATTGACAACTTTGTGGGTCATATAAAGATAAAACATATTTTGAAAAAATTGACAAGATTTCAATGTTCTAAAAAAAAAAAAAAAATTTTTTTTTTACATAATCTTGATCTTAATAACACAAGTTTTTTTGTGAGTGAATATGGCATTAATGATTTTTCCAGATACAAGTCCTACTATTTAACCCATAGCTTGGGGTGGAGATGAAGTGAATTCACACTTTTCCCAAGGGTATTTGCACATAAGATAATGTAACAAACTTGACTGGAATTCAAACTCCAATTTCTTATTCTCAGTTGCTATCCAACAACAGCCATACATTCAACATATTTGTAAGAATTTGGAATACCAGTTTTAAGAGAATATAACATTTTCAAGATGAACAGAAGAATAATTTAAAAATTGGTTGAACATAAACTAAAATGTGAGCAATATATCAAACAAGTAGATTTTATAATTTCAAGATTAAATACTGGGAAATTGTTAAACTGGTGACCATTCTGTAGATGAATATAGACATGATTTCTAATCTCAATATAATGACATTAAATTAAAAAAAAAAAAAAAATTATAAATTAATAAAATAATTGTATCTGAAGATGAGAAATTAAGTATAAAACAAAATCATAATTTTATAAAATATTTGGAACATTTTATACTGATGATAGCCTTTTGACAGCGTTAATTCACTTTTTACATTACAGAAAACAAATTTACAGATCAAGTTTAATAAGGGAGAGAAAAAATTTAAATTCTTTAAACTTTTAAAAGAATAACATTTTCAATCTTATTTTCTTTAAGAATTAAAAGAATACTAACAAAAAATACGCATCTGAAATGAACAAAGTAAAATCAAGCTAAGATGAATAAAAAAAGCTTAAAACATTCAGTCAACCTTACAAAAATGAAACACTTATTTGCAAAAAATTTAATCAAAAGATGTGCATTAATAGGCAGGTTAAAAAAAATAGGAAAACATCAGTTACATTGAGTTAAACAAAATTTTTAGAAGAATGTTTCAAGTTTAAGATTAATGAGGAAGGAGAATAAATCATTGACATTTTTTGAGAAGTTGGTAAATAAATCACAATTCAATAAAAACATACACAAAATAAGGGTAGATATTTTGAGATCAGGGAAATGACTTAGAGTTGAAGGAAAAAGAACATTCATAAACTGATTAAAAAGTCACAAAAAAAACATTAAAAAGAGAAAAAAAAAACTATTAAAAACAACAAAACTGCTAAAAGAAAGTACAAAAGCCTTAAGTACTAAAAAGAGAGAGAGAGAGAAGTGCTAAAAAAAAGAGAAAAGTACTAAGAGAGAGAGAGAGAGAGAAAAGTACAAAAAAAAAAAAAGAGAAAAGTACTAAAGAGAGAGAGAGAAAAGTACTACAAAGAGAGAAAGAAAAAGAACTAAAAAGAAGAGAGAAAAGGATAAAAAGAAAAAGTACTAAAAGCAAAAGTACGAAAAAAAAAGAAGTAAGTAAATAAAAAGAAAAATGACTGAGAAAAATCTAAAAGCATCACATTTATTAACCAATGGAATAAAGAAAAACTAAAAAAAACTAGTTTCCTTTTTTTGGCTATATTTCCTCATTATAATTTTCTTCACATAAACAAATGCTTTCTTTAATAATAATAATAATAATACACACACAAAACCTGTCATCCTATCACAAAGCACAAATCAGACTTTATTTTGTTCACTTAAACAAATACTTCTCTGATGATTGGCATTATTTATTTTACATATGTTAGGTGCACATGTAAATGGTTCCAGAGGGAACTAAACAGTTTTCAACAGTGAATTCAATCTAGTTTTCAAAAAAAAAAAAAAAAAAAAAAAAAACATGCAAGCTGAGAACTTTTGCACACATCTACCTATCTTTTGTGACTGCAATGATCTTTCTCTATCACATTCTAATATTTGCAGAGTTTACATGCATATATCATTATTTAAATGTTATTTTTAGTCGATGCCAAATATCTGAGGAAACACTTTCTTTATTAAACAGTAAATTTATTTTTGTCTACCAACCTGAACATTTGAGAAATCTTATTAAAGAAAAATATGTGCAATCTGGCAGGTTGAATCTGCATTGCTCCCTGGGCAGGGAAAAAATCATCGTTAAGTCCGACATGCTTTAGACCATCTCTGGGAGACACGGGATTGAATCCTGCCAGAGAGTGCATGTTTTTTGTTTTGTTTTAAGAAGTGAATATTCATGCTGGTAGGCAAAAATAAATACATTGTTCAATAAATAAATGGAACATTTACTCAAATATGGCTATAATAAAATCAGTCATTAAAAAATAAAGAATCCATCAATTCTTATATATATATATATATATATATATATATATATATGTGTGTGTGTGTGTGTGTGTGTGTGGTGCTAAGGGTAAATTGTCGCCATGTTATGTTTTTAATTTCATGCATGCGCATTGTTTGTTCTTTTCGACTGCACAGTTGAGCACAGTCTGTGAGAAAAGAAGAACCATGACAATTCACTCTGCCAGAAATTTGGAAATGGCATGCTGTACTGTTTGCCATTTGTGTTGGAAGCCCCAATACAAGCATTTCAGAGTGTTTGGGTGTCAATCTGAGGACAGTGCACAGGATCCATAAGAGTTGGATGATATATTCAGTCAACATCATGGTGTTTGGCATGATCACTAGTGATGGCGACGTTATGCCTCCATTCATCTTCCCGCAGGGCATCGGACTCAACATAGAGGCCTACATCAAGTGCTTTGAGGAGGTAGTGCTGCTCTGGGTCAAGAGAGTGTTTACTGGAAGACCCTATATCTGGCAATAGGACTCTGCATCATGACACACAAGCAGGAGAACCCAGTCATGGCTGTCAGACAATTTCACCAGACCACATCATCCCTCACATCTGGCTATGTTACTCCCCAGACTGTAAGCCCCTTGATCATTATATGTGGGGTAAAGTTGAGTAAGAGACCAACCAAACCCTTTGTAACACCAAAAATGAACTGAAGGTAAGGATTATGGCAACACTCACCAACTGAAACAAAGAGACTGTCCAGAAATGATGCAGGAAATTCCGAAGTTGTCTGGAGATTGTGGTTGAAGCTAATGCCAATTTTATTGAATAAATTTACTCTTTAATGTTTCAAGATATATTTACTAAAATTACACAAAAATATCTGTTAAAATGAGATGTCAGAATTATTTTCATTTTTGTGTAATTTAGATGAAAATTTATTCATCACATCATTTATATATATATATATATATATATATATATATATATATATATATATCTTTATTTTATATAGGGCCTGGATTATCCAACTCATTCAGGCCCTATAAAAAAATGCCATCAGTGCAGTTCTTCTGAGAAAACAAATAGGAGGTTTCTTCCAGACAACTGTCGGCGTGCAACAGGGATGCATACATTCATCCACATTGTTCAACATATTTCTAGAGAATCATGCAAGAAACTGAACAACCATGATCCTTCAATCTATTGGTGGCAGACCCATCTGTAACTTACATTTTGCAGATGACTGACCTCTTAGCAGGTAGTAACAGTGAGCTCCAGGACTTGACCAACAAACTTTTTGAAAGAGCAGGATCATATGGAATGGAGGTCAGTTCCAAGAAATCAAAAGTAATGGTGAATAGCACAAACAGTAATAATAATGTCAACATTACCATGAACAGGAATTCACTTGTGGAAGTGTCCAGTCTTCTAAAAAGATGGTACCTGTGACTCAAAAATCCGCACACAGATTGCCGCGGCCATGGTATGAAGGAGCAAAATCAGCTTTAAAACGAAGCACAGACTGTATAAATTACTGGTAGTCCCCATTCTCCTATATGGATGTGAAACATGGACACTGTTGACAGATACAGAGAGAAGGATCCAAGTGTTTGAGAAAATATGCATGAGAAAACTCCTTGGCATTTTCTATTGGGAACAAAAAAAAAAAACAAAAAAATAATGAGTTTGTGTGGAAAAGGGTTGAAAATTTTGTGTGACATCAGGAACCTCTTCTCGCTAGTGTCAAATATAGAAAAATGGCGTGGTTTGGACACATTACAAGGCACAACAGTCTGTGTAAGATCATCATGCAAGGCACCGTTGAAGATGGACGTCGGAGAGTACGTCAATGCAAAAACTGATTGGACAATGTCAAATAATAAACAGGTATGACTATAACAGAATTGCTGATGGCTTCTGTTAATAGACCATTGTAGAAAAGAGTTAGTGTGGCTTTTGCATTTGGATCTGCCCAACGATTACAAAAGCCAGTGGGATGATGATAGAATAAAGATCAAATAGGAATTGTTTAACAATCTAACAAAGTGATAATTCAAAAGGAAAGAAATGTGAAAATGCTAAAGTTATTACTTTTCACTCTTCAAATATAAATCAAAAGCACACCTTTTTTTTTTCTTTTAACTTTGCTCAATTTAGCCATGAAAAAAGAAAAAAAAAAAAAAGAATTACTTGTTAACATTTTAAAAATTTTTTTTTATTTTATTTACCACTTCATAGTAATTATAATTTTTTTTTTCTCTTTCTTTTATCTTCATTTCCTTATCATACTTCTTGCTTGTGGGACTGTTCTGGATTCTTGCCTTTCTGTTAACTACAATCTTCAAAAATTTTAAATGTAGTGTCAATTGTCATATTCCGTCTCCTTGAAATCTGTTCTTTTATTGTCCTTTTTTTTTTTTTCACTTTCATTAACCCTTTGTACCTGAGTGGCTATTATTACCTTGTTGGGGTGTAATGATAGAAAAAATAAAAAGAAGAAATTGTTTTTAATGCAACCATTTTTACAGTAATTATAAAATTTTGTATCCTCAGAAACAAAATAAAAAACTGAACATGAGAAGCTAAAACAATGAGACAAAGTTTTCCCTGTTTTTTGGAACAGGAGTAGAGGTTTATCCCTGTTTATGATTGTGTTTCTGGTTCCTTCTAAAGTTTACTACAACTATACTTTTAATGAACTCTGAAATTTTATTTACTAATTTTTTTTTTTCCTTCAATAGTAGATAGATTTGCCTATCATCCAGTTCACATTCCTCTCCCGTCTTTTGAACTGGAATATAGGCTTATCTCTGTTTAGGATTGGGTTGCCAGTTCCTTCTTTCACTCCCAGTAGACCTTTGTGTCTTAGAGGCATTATTGCCTTGGTTGAAATGATTTTAAAAAAAAGAAAAAATAAAATTCACCAGTCATCAAAATTTAAAGTTGAGTGCATTTGTATCTTTAAGGCTTTGGTATCAACTGTAGAGTGTGTATAGGGGGGGGAGCTTATGTTTAAATATAGATAGAAATTTGAAGAGTTGATATGAGCCAAAACAGGTTGATTGCTGAAAAGTAAATAGGACAATCCATCCCAGTCATATAAAGGAAGAAAATGGTTTGTCAATCAGGTTTTTAGATTTACCTTAATGTGTCATTCAACTACTGATCTCTAGTAGGTCAGTAGTAGAAACGTATTTAAATATATTGTTTAATTAGTATCACATGTCAAATAAAACAGAAATAAGACAAATTAATCCATTATCATAAAAGTTTCCTTCATTGGAAGTCAAGCCAGAGAACAGTAATGATGGAAATTCCAGTCATCTATAATAGCTTAAACAGATTTTAAAAACTAATCTGTCAAAGAAAGAGCAGGTAGGAAAAACCAACTAAACTATGACAGAGTTTGTGTGCGTAGATTATCATAGAGATTCCATTTTTAAGCAAGTTGTAAGGAAAAGATTATTCTAAATAATTCATATAAAAAAACAACTTAGACAACTTATTAAATAAGTCATACAAATGTAGAGTTATAAAGATTTATGCTCTAGTCCATTAATATGGCATCTCAAATAACATAACAATGTTGACTGCTAATGACTATTTAATTGGCAAGTGGAACTAATACATAGACATCCAACTGTTATTAAATTTACAAATATGTTGTCAAATATCTTAAGTGGAGTTGTTCCAAGAGCTAACATTTATTATGAGTTATATGAAGGAGTGCTTAAGTTTTCATTCTAACCAAGAAGAAACCCTTTATATGGGTTGGGGGTAAAAAGAAAAAAAGAGAGAAAGAAGACAAATAAACAAAAAAAGCTATGTTTGGTGATTTGGTCAGATTCTGGAAGGTGGGTCAAGCTAAAAACTTTTCTATGTCCTACTCCAATAAAGAAACATAACAGGTTTTCTAATTTTATATTTAAACAAGAAAAAAAAAAAAAAAAAAAAAAAGCTTACAATGTGGAGTGCTTAAAACGTTCTCAACTTTTAGAATTCCATTTTGGTTAAACCAAGAATTTTTCAGCAATTCCTCATAGATGTAAGACATACTTAAGTAAAAATCTAAATTAACTTTAATGTCTTAGAAAATTAACTATATATATATATATATATATATATATATATATATATTTTTTTTACACAATTACTATGTCACCAAATTCATAAACAAGTGCTTTATTCCGCTAAGCTACTGTCCCATAGGAAAATATACACTTCAGAAAGGCTTGAGAGCACAACAGCCTAAATGCTGTGATAACAACAAAGATGAGGATAATAGTCTAATGATTGGACACATATTCTATTTAACCTTTAACACTTTGCATTATTAATATTACTTCCCTTTCCACTGCATTCTTTTTCAAAGCCTCTCAATTGCAGTATCCTTATTGTTAATTTCACTGAAAGTTGTTTCCTGTTGCCATAGCTGGATATGACAACACAACTATGAAATTCAAAGACACCATTATTCAGGGAACAGAGTCAGCTTCAGTAGCAGGATAAACTTTTTGTACAGAAAATGAAGTCATGTGCAGAGTGATAAAGGTTGTTTTATTTGAAGAGAACAGGTCAACTCAATTTCATTAGCTTTCTCAGATAAACCCTGTAAAAATGTTTCATCACATGATAGAAAATGATCAAGAGAAGAAATAAAGCAACTAAATCTACTTTTTAGAAAAATTATCAGACGGATTCTATGTATGCAATCAAGCTTTTAAAGCAGGAGAAAAAATAAGAAAATATTAAAACAAGATTTTGCAGCAGACCCTTAATGTTATCAATATGAAATGAAAGGATTTCAAACTTTATTTTTAATGGATACCCATATTTGATTAAATGCTCCATTTATTTTAAACAGTATTTTGGCTACCTGCCCACATAGTCAAGAAGATTAAAAAAAAAAATTAAAAAAAAAAAAAATATTGTCCTCTGACAGGATTTAAATCTGTGTTAATCTTTGAGTTCTTTAGAAATTGCTTTGTTTACATTTTCGATACAAAACTGAGCAGATATGTATTTACACAATTTACATTATTCAGACTGTTGTCCTCATCTTTATTGCCATATTCACAATGTTTCGGCCATTGTACACCCTGGCCTTCTTCAGGTGATAAACGTGGTTATTTCAAAACGAGCCCTTTATTTAGTCCACTGAGGTAGATTATTCTTGTTCCACATGCTATGCCTTTTCTGAAAGAAGGCCAGAGCATACAACAGCTGAAATATTGTGTCTATGGCAATAAAGATGAGAACAATAGTCTGAACAATGTAAATAGTGTAAATAGTTAAAATACTTCATCTCAGAAATATAGACAAATTTAAAATTTTTCTTCGAATATATATAAATATAAGGGAATTAACTGAAACCGAGATATCCAGAAAAGGCATGGCACATGGAATGAGAACAACCTACCCCCAGTGGACTAAATAAAAGGTTCAGTTTGAAATTCCAATGTATATCACCTAAGAAGGCAGGGACATACAACAGCAGAAATGTTGTGAATATGACAAAGATGAAGACAACAGTCCGACTAGTGTAAATAGTTACAATTTTAGAAATAATACAGAGGTTGAACATATGTATTTTGAGAAAAATCTGAACATGTGAGTGTGCTTTAAAGGTGAAATAGAACCTTGCTTGATTGTTAAGCTCTTCATGGCCATGTGGTCAAAGCACATCGGATCAGACTAGGATTCCTCCTGAAAAGGAGGGACGCAGGTTCAAATCTTGCCAGAAAGCATGTTTTCTTTAAGTTTTCTCAAGTATGCAAACTGGTAGACAAAATAAATATTGCTTAAAATAAACAAAATGTCTACTTAAATATGGCTATCCACTAAAAATAACATTTGAAGTAATAAAAATGTCAGATTAAAAAAAAAAAATCCATTAATTCTTTAGAAAATAATCTATGTAAATTTTAGCAAAAAATAAAAAGCAAAAAATAAAAAGATAAAAATACATTCCCCACCCCAAATCAATCAAATCTCTTCTTCCTATTATTGATGTTATTCCCATTCACATCTGAAGAGTACCCTAGAATCGAATGACTGAAACATCTTGTGAGCTTAAATAACATAACTCTAAGAAACTCAAATGTCAAAAAAAAATAAAAAAAAATAAATAAATAAAAAAAAAATAAATAAAAAAAAAAATAAAAAAAATAAAAAATTACAGTAAAATGACTCTTCACTATTAAACAAAAATGTATGTAAATGCTAGCAAAAAAGTAAGCTTGTAAATAAAAAAATAAAAAAAAAAAGAAACAAAATACACAAGGTAAAATAAATAGGAAAAACAAAATCTAGATTCATAATGCCAACTTCTCTAATAATAGAGATTCAGAGAAAGAAATTTTTTTTTTATAAAATGGTGTGGAGTAAGAGTATTTGTTGTTTCAACAGTAAATGGATTAATATTCATATCACCAAGAGTCAACTGTCATTTTCTAAGAGTACACATTTTAAACAAGGTTTACCAAATACTATTTATGTAGAAAAGATATCTCCCAATTAGTAATTCTGAATTGAAAGATAATGGGTTCAAATATCAGTGGTAATTACTCATTTAATTTTTTCCTTTTGTATATTTAAGAAAACAATGATAGCTTCTTTAACATTTCAAGTGAGCAATTCTTTCTAAAAGTTTTTAGAATTATGCAAATCACCTAGAAGGGTTGATTAGTATTTTGAAAGAAATTGAAAAGAGCAAGTAATCCAAAAAGTAAAGAAAGTTAAAAGCACAGAATTAACTTGTGGCAATTTCATAGCATTGCAGAGTGAGAGAGAGAAAAAAAAATCAAAATAGACATTATCACAATCATTCTGAGGGCTTTTCTCAAAAATATTATTGGTAAACCAAGAAAGAATACAAAAGCAAAGAATTTAATTTACATTAATTAATCAATAAATAAAAGATTACTTCAAAAGCAATATTTCTTTTATTTCTTGAAATAAGCATTACAAAATCCAAATATATTTTACATTCAACTGAAGTGGAAAGGTAGCAGAAAAAAAAATTGATTTTCATCACATTTGCAGACACATCAACAATTCTAATGCACTACTAAGCAAAGCATATGTACTTATATCTAGCCTAAAATCATAATTTTTAAATATTTAATTTTAGTTGTGAATTTAAAAATTTATTTGGCAGATAATTGGATAAATGTAAAATTAACTTTGTATAAAAGAAAGAATTTATAAAACTTACATATCACTTTTTTTTTTTTTTTAAATTTTATACAGACTAATGTTTTTTTTTTTTAAATAAAGTTGTTTCATGATGAAAACTTTAAAATTAGTCACGTTGCACTAAATGCTTTTAAGTAGGTTTCAAGACCTAAACGCAAAACACAAGTTAAAAAAAAAAATCTTTGAAGATGATTGTAACTCTTAATAACGACTTCTATGGGCTGACTTGTTTTAAAATTTGCCTAAGTTTTAGAAAATATTAAGTACTTTAGTAGTTATAAATTTTTAGTTTTTAATCATTGAAATATTGATCAATTCATTTTCTATGGCTTATCAACCCTTTGCAAGTTATTTAAAGCCAGAAAATATTTTTTAGATTGTAAGAATGTTTTTTTTTTTTTTTGAGATAATGATTTAGTGATACAAATCTTACTAATTAACCCATAGCTAGGGAGAGAAGAGGTGTATTCATACCTTTCCCATGAGTATTTACACGTAAGTGAATATAGTAAACACAACTGGAATTGGAACTTGGCTCTCCAATTAACAATCCTGAGCCACTATCCATTACACATCCAAGCCTACAGCACCTGGTATTCCCAATGGGTCATCCACTAAGGTAATGACCAGACTTGACGTTGCTTAACTTCAGTGATTGTACAGGAACCGGTGTTTCAACATGATGTGGCTGTAAGCCTTCATTAAAATAAAAAAACATTTCAAACTGAAATTTTAGCTAGTAATTTCTGAATTTGTGTGTGTGTGTGTGTGTATATATATATATATATATATAAGTATTTTAGAAACCAGCTTAATATTCTTAGAATGTAAAATAAAAATTAAGTCTATTAAAATTTTTATATACTTTAAAACAAATATTTTATGCTTGTAAAATAAACTGTTTGATGTTAGTTGTTATTGGATATGATTTATTTTTTTGATGTGAGAAAGTTTTAACCATGCATGAAAAGCAGTTAGGGTTAAAAGCAGGAGAGAAAAAATGCAGGAAAGCTATTTTAGTAAATTATAAAATTGAGAGGAACAGACCTTTCCTCTGGGCATTCTGGTTCTTGGATTCCTTTGCAGAAGAATTTGCAGCTGCCATAACAGATAGCATGCAAATGTTATTTGAAATCAAATAGTCATTTTTTTTCCTTTTAATATATAAAGCAATTATTACGACAAAAATACAAATTGCTCATTGGTTAAAAAAAAGGAAAAAAAAGGGAAAAAGAGAGAGAGAGAGAGAGGAGAAAGAAAAAAAAAAGAGAAAGAAAGAGAAAGAGAAAAAAAAGAGAAAAGAGAGAAAGAGAAAAAAAGAAAAAGAAAAAGAGAAAAAGAGAAAAGAGAAAAAGAAAAAAGAGAGAAAGAAAAAAAAGAGAGAAAGAGAAAAAAAGAAAAAGAAAAAAGAAAGAGAAAGAGAAAAAAAGAAAAAGAGAAAAGAAAAAAGAAAAAGAAAAAAAGAAAGAAAAAAGAAAAAGAAAAAAGAAAAAAGAGAAAAGAAAGAAAAAAAAAAAAAGAGAAAAGAGAGAAAGAGAAAAGAGAAAAGAAAAAAGAAAAAAGAAAGAAAAAAAGAAAAAGAAAAAAAGAAAAAAAAGAAAGAAAAAGAAGAAAAAAAAAGAGAAAAAGAAAAAGAGAAAAAGAAAAGAAAAAATAAAAAGAAAGAAAGAAAAAAAGAAAAAGAGAAAAAAGAAAAAGAAAAGAGAAAAGAAAGAGAAAGAGAGAAAGAGAAAGAAAGAAAAAAGAGAGAAAGAAAAAGAAAAGAAAAGAAAAAGAGAGAAAGAGAAAAAGAGAGAAAGAGAAAAAGAAAGAAAGAGAAAAAGAATAAGAATCTTTACAAAATATTTCAATAAAAAAATTGCAATTACATAACTGGAAAAATATCTGAAATATATAATTGAAAATTATTAAAAATAATGAAATTTAATGAATTAAAAAAGAAAATTTAACCAAAAATGTAAGGAAAATGCCAACATCTGGAAACATTTTATATTAAGCAACCATATTTAGGACTTTTTTCTCTCCATCCCCAAAATGAAAAATGTAATTCAATGCAAATGATAAAAACAAATAGTAAGGCAGACTGATAACAACTGCTTAAGTTTAATGCCAAAAATTGAGAAAAGACTAGACGTTTCATTGTAATCTTATAAAATGTACAATATGCAACAGGGCGCAATTCTATTCACAAGATCACACAAGTTTACTCAAATCTATCCTTCAAATTTCTTTTCATTACAGATAGGGTTTCAAAGGGAAGCAACCATTTAACGGATTACTTGCAGGTGGCCTCAAACTGTTGAACACTTATTAAAAACAAAAGAGGAGTCAAAAATAATTTTCTTTTAAACATAAAGAGATACCTGAAAGTTAGAAAATCATTCAAATAAACATCATAAAAAAAAACAAATGAATATAAAAAAAAAAAAACACCAAAAAAAAAAGAAAAAAAAAAAAGTGTGTGCATATATTAAACTAGCAGTAGAGCCCAGCATTGCCCGGGGATGTAACAGTAAGAGATAGATCAAGTATCGACCATCATAAAGACTGAAAAATAAAATTGACAAAGATTATTGTTTAAGGCTGACGGACACGCATGCCTTAATCAGTTTTTTTTGTTTTGTTTTTTTTACGAATTGGTCAAACCCAAACATTGTTTTCAATCGTTATGATTGAATAGAATTTTATTATAAACAATTGTCTTGTAAATGGAATTTTTAAAGCATTCTGAATGTAAAAATAAAAAAAAAAGTGTGCAAGACAATAAGAAACACTACCTGCCAAGAAAAAAAAGAAGTGAAGTTTTGTTGAAATCGGTTGAAAAATGTAGGAAATCCAATCCAATATATAAACAAACAGACACACACACACACACACACAACCAACCTGGGTTTTATAATAAGTATGATATTTGCTTTCTAGTTATGGGACCTGGGTTCAAATCTCACTATAGCTGATTTTCCAATGATTTCTTAAGTCATTTTGCCTAGGGACGTAATCTCAACCTACTGTACTGTTGGAAAGTATCTGAAAACCATGAGTTGACCCAAGCCTTGTGAGTAAAACTGGATATGTATAAGTATTCAGAAGCAATCATTCAGATGGTTGTGCTAGAATGTAGTTACAAGTCATCATGACCAAGGATCTGAGTGCACTAACCTCGTTCAAACTATTGATCATGACAGATTATGTGCTCTATCTCCCAGCAGAATCAGTTCTGGCTGGTGATCATTTAGCTGAGAGTTCCAGTGACTCTGAGGAAGAGGTTGTAGTGAAGCCAAAAATGTCTCATGTATGAGATTCCATTGACAGCCTCTCTTACAATTCGTTGATACAACAGAATCCTTCCATCCAAGCTTATTATCAACACCTCTGCACATAAAGAGAATTAATAATTCGTGAGCAGTATAATTGTGGAAAGCAATTAAACTTGGATTCAATTTTAAGCCCAAATCCACCTCAGTTATCTCTCCAACACCTGGCCAGAGCACCTGAAGCACCAGCACTGAACAAATACCAGTAGCAGCCACCAGCAGTTCTTCAGAACTTCATAGCTTCTCTGACTCAGAATCATAAACCAATCTGAGTCCCCACTATATGACCACTGCAGAAAAAAAAAAATTCTTTTTTTCACTATATACACAAGGTAAATAAACCAAAAAAAAATTTTAATAATATATTTTATTATATATATACACAAAATGCTATATAATAATATACAGCTCAATTTAGATAATATACAGCTCATGTGCTATATAATAATATACATCATGTGTGCTATATAATAATATACAGCTCATGTGTGCTATATAGATAATATACAGCTCATGTGTGCTATATAGATAATATACAGCTCATGTGTGCTATATAGATAATATACAGCTCATGTGTGCTATATAGATAATATACAGCTCATGTGTGCTATATAGATAATATACAGCTCATGTGTGCTATATAGATAATATACAGCTCATGTGTGCTATATAATAGACAGTATGTATATGTATTATATATATGCTATATGCCTCAGTTGCTGATAACAGCACAACATCTGTTATGACTGTACAGTCTCAATTGCAATGAATGCATGTTAAGAAGCACTCCCCTGGTGTTGCAGCGGAGTTTTCTTTCCATTGAGCACGCTCCTTTATGATGACAAGTTTCTCCTCTCTAGCCCTCTGTGTAAATTGCATCTCTAGCTACATTTTCCCCCATCTCTCATTTCCCATAGCTCATTGGCTATGTCTTATCATCTCTTGATGTCCAGGTCCATCGCCTTCATGTCCCTTTTGTAGAGATCCTTGAAGTGAAGATGAGGTCATCCTCGTACTTGCTTGCTGGTGACCAGTTCCCCATATGGAACGACCTCCAAAACCTTCTCTTCCAGAATACAGTGAACAAGGCAAAGTCATCGGAGCTGGCACTGTTGGAGAAAGGTGTGGAAGCTTGATAACTGGGTATGGGTGAGAATTACAATATTGGTAATCTGGTCAGAACAATTGATATCCAGAAAGACTCTGAAGCATTGCCCCTGTCTTGAGTAGAGTTTCCAAGGCTTGTTGCCATAGAGATGGTAAACTATGCTGCAAATAAATGGTAAAAACACGGGAGTGTTCTTGTACTGCTAATAGCACATGCATTTGTGAAGGTGCAATCTGAACAACATTACAGAAGTTCCAAAATGTCAATAATTTATGTTTGATGCACATCCAAAGATTTTCCAGATTATTAGCAAGAATGAATCATCTCTGAAAACTTCAACGATGTTTACATGATTTGCAATAACAGCAATAACAATCTGTTGCACCTTGATAGACATTTAGCTCAAATGACTGGTTTCACTGGTTGCAATGTAGGCGGTTTCAAACATGTATTCAATGTGATAACCAACACAGCATCATAAGCTCCTAAAGATGATTGCTGAGCTCCAGTAAGTACCAATCTTTTTGAAAAAATATCTTCTGGTGATGATAATTCATTCAGATCAACGATTGACTGTGGAGAACTTGGTCTACTATGTGAGATGGCTGAAATGAAACTATTTTATTTATATTATTCTGACCGTTATCCTAATCTTCATTGCTATATTCCTCAAAGATACATGGCCCAGTGGATAAAGGTTAGATCCAATGACTAGACCCAAAGAGTTGGGAGTTCAATACCAGACTACAGCAGCGGTGAACCAAAACACTTGGAGAATTGAGTTAAAGGGAAATAACTGACATCCAAAAGAGGCATGGCACATGGAACTAGAACAATCTATCCCGGTGGATGAAATAAAAGATTCAGTTCAAAATTTCAATCACCTGAAGTTGGCTGAAGAGCATACAATGGCTGAAATGTTGTGAATATGACAATGAAGATGAGGGTAACAGTCCAAATAATGTAAATAATCATAATACTTCATCTCAGAGAAATAGACAGTGTTTACTTTATGCTACTTACATGAAGGATCACCTTAATTTCATATTTTTTCCCATGGCTCAAACAAGAAACAGGAATTATTATAGTTGGTTTAAGTCTTTACATGCATGCTTTCATAATATCATGTGTTGAAAGATATTATTCCACTTGGTTAAAAAAATAGTTTTCCAGAATTACCACATTCCATTCTTTGAAAAGTTCCTTTACTTTAATTTTTTGAATTCTTTAAATGATTTAACCTCCCTTGTTATCTCATGTTGAAAAAAAATTTTGAAATCTTGTGGCTTTCAATGTTGTTTTGAGTTGGTCTTTATCTCTTTGAAGAGAGCAACCCTGTGATCTTTTTCCCTTGAAGTAAGCTCACTGAATAAGACTTGACATGGAAACCTTGACTCTTGCATTCTTGCTACATGTCCTGACAATCAAAGACAGTGATCAGCAATTTTCTATCTTTTGTAGCTTTTAATAAATTTTGTCTTTTTTGTTATCTCACCTAAATCTTACCCTGCTCTTTACTCAAGTTTGCTAGGTAGGTTATGTGTTGTTTTCCTATTGTTCCATTTGCCTTCAATCTGTCCTGTGAGTATCAAATTTTCCACATCCTCTTTCCTCATTATGTGTTCTAGAAATTTCAACTCTTTCTGATGTTAAGTGTCCTTTTGTTTCCATTTTCTCCAAAACTTATGATTTCAGTGTCACAGTTTCCATCCACTGTAAAAACACTCCCCTTTTAAAGTGTTGTACTTTTTTGATTTTGGTATCTCCAAATTTGCATGTTGGGCTGTCCCTTTTGCTAACAACCATGCATTCTACCTTTTTTGCAATTGATGTTTAGTCCTTTCTTCTTGCTTTCCTTCACTGCCTTCTATAGGAGTTGTTGTAGTTTCCTTTTAGTGTCTACTATCAACACTGTTATCTGCATATAACAGAAACAAAACAAAACAAAAAAACTGGAAGTGATACTTTGACCCCAGGAAGAGAGGCAGAAGATCGGATCTATATATAAATAATGTTATCATCTTTGCTAGTAAACAACAAAAAACTTCCATAGGATTGAGATGTGTAGAAATTTATACATTAGAAATATTGCAGATTTTACAAGCATTATACTATCTCTTTCCAAAAGACACAATGTTGCAAGTCTGCTGCTACATTATTGCTATTTCCACAGTAAATGTTCGGACAAGTTCCATTCCTTACTTCAGAACTTTACTGTTAAGAATCACCATGCTGCATCCATAGAGTTGAACCACCGTCAGTCCCTCTGCATTCCAACTGACCACTTCAATTCAAGAGTCAATCATTATCTATCCTTCATATCCTCACTTCCTATTTCTTACTCTTAGATTTATAACACACAATTCTTTCACTAACCCCCCCCCTAATTTGAGTAGCTCTTGAGCCTTGTATTGGGTAAACATGAGTTAAAAAAAAAAAAAAAGAAAAAAGATATCCATATAGAGAAAGACTGATCTTTAAAAACATTTGAACAGCACTTAGATGTTCTCAAATTGCACAATTCTTCCAGATAACATACAAAATAGAATATTGCAAACAAAACAATTTTTGGTATTTTACAAGTATATGAAGGAACTGACTGGTTAAATGAAAAATGCCTACTTATGAAATTAAACCATATTTGTCAGTATAAATATGGTTCAAGTTTAAGAATGAGTCTTTATGACAAGACATGATAAAGAATTAACTTTCTGGCAGAAAGCCTAACCCAAATTAAATTTCTAGTCATGATATCTCCCTTGCCCCAATGAAAAATGTTATGTCAAGTGGCAGCTTTAAGTGGTGAGAGTGAACAGATAATTTTCAGTAAATCTTTATTGATGGTGTGCATTTATTACGAATTTCCAATGGACTTTCTGGACAGATATTTATGATTACATGAAAAAAAAAAAAATAAAAATAAAAACATCTGTTTCACCGATTTAAATATTCAAATTTTTTTTTTTTTTAATGAAAAATTACTGAACCACAGCGGTCAAACTTTGATAACCGATTACAGCCAAACTATTTGAACAAATATTACCTTAAATGGCATTCTTTCCTTGATTTTTAAAACCAAATTCCCACCACTTTGGATTCAAGTTAAATATACTAGTACCCTTTATTGCGCTTGACCAAAATAAAAAAAAAAAAAGAAACGGTTTTACGATATTTATCATTTTTCTTTTATATCTCACTGATAAAGTTATAAAAACAATACACATAAATGACATCGATAACCTTATAGATAAATCAATTTCCTTTCGTTTGATGTACAGTTTGACAGGATTTTATAGGATTATGGCGATTTTATGAGCGTCTTTCCGATAGTGATGTTTTACAAGGAGTAAGCATTGCTAGTACAAGATTTCTTCAAGATAATTTACTTTCAACTCTTAAATGTTTTTCTCATAGATATGTGAAAATAACACATTTAATAGAGATTTGTCAGATATGGAGATATAAAGCTAGATATTGACATTAGTAAACAAATTTTTGAAAATGATATCTTGTATAGAAATTGGTAGATAAGTGATATGCATGAAAAAAAATATGTCAAAACTGATATAAAAAAAGGGTATAACACACACATCATTATTGTTCAGCCGCTCGATTTACCAAATTTAGTGGCAAGCCAATACACATTTCTAAACTGAAAAGAAATTTCCTTCAACAAAGAAAGCAATATGACTATTATTTTCTCTAAAGAGATCTTTTATGGTTTTGTGTACATATTATATGAAAAATAATGCATGACTAGTTTTTATTACCATCGTAGTTTTGTTATTCTTTAATGCCTAGGTTGTTGTTCTTTGTTTTTTTTTTTTTTTTTTACATTCTCAGACTTCAGTATCAAAAAAGTAACAAAATATGATAAGAAAAAAATAGTTAATAAGTATATTATATACTGAAGAAATAATGTTGTTGGAGAAGCTATAGGCTGAAGTTATTTATTTGCCTCTCCACAATGGCAAGATGTAACACAAGATGTGAGGCTGCCTTTGACCAATCCAAAAATTGCTTAGTCGCTATAACCAATATCACATTGGCATTGGTATTTCCCCAACCCTGATTTTAGTGCAACAAATCAGCCTCTTCTCCATTAATTACAACAGGTACCACACATTGATCCTGGCCCGAAAGCCGAGAAGCATTTATTTATCTGACCTTTCCACTAAGGCAGGATGTGACACAAGATGTTTTTTTTTAAGTGCATTGATAATCATATGGAGCAAGGATTAAAATTGCCCAGTCCCTGCAACCACTGTCACGCTGGCATTGATATTACACTGACCCCCACCTGACTTAGTGCAATAAAGAAGGTGCTGCCACAGAGTTGCATTCACTCAGACTGAGCTTGTCTTAATTATAAGAACAGATACTATGTATTCATGCCAAAAGACCTGAAAGCTATAGATAGGTTGAGTGCAAAAAAAAAAATCACTTATTGACAAACATTGTTTATATATTATAGAGTGCTAAGCAAAGAGATAGTAAGAAGTAAAAAAACAAAATCAAAAGACACAAATGGGAAATAAAACCAAATCTGCAACTGAGAAAAAAATTGGCTTATTATGACAAAGTCAACAGGTTCAATTGTCAATCAACACAAAAAAAAAAAATATAAATAAACCTATTATTTACAAAGTAAAACTGTTAAAGGCTTAATAACAAAATGTACCTAATAATACAAGGATTAAAATAAAACACTGAAAATTAATAATAATAGACATGTTAAAAATTGTTATCAAATTAAATGTCTTTCCAAAAATGACTTTTTTCTTCATTATAATTATATATTCAGTCATCCAGAATTTTAAATTATTCAAATATTTTTCTTTAACCCCTGTTTCAAGGGTCCAGATAATCAAGGAAATACTGTAATACAAGAAAAATGAAGGTCAAAGTTGGCGGAATTCTTGAGATTTTTAAAGCAACCATTTCCCCATGCATGCTTTATTACAAGCTCAAGAGATGAAGGTTATGAATTTATAAAAATATTCTTTAAACCAACAACTGAATAAAATTGCCAATTTACTGAAGATGCTTTCTATATTATTTTCTGTTACAAGAAAAGTTATTGCATTTTCAAGAAATTTCATAGTAAGACTTATTGTAAAGTTTTTAATCTGGATTAAAAGACATTAATCACTTTATTGTTATTCATTAGGGATGCTAAAAAGAATATTTTGAGCTGCATTATTAAACACTAAAGAAATTTTAAACCATAGGAATTAATTTTCTCAAGTAATTTCCAACTAAAATTAACTGTAATGTCAAAATTTTCTAGACTTATGATCAGTGTTTTATAAAATTTCATTTAAATGGAAAATTGATTCTTTAGTACTAGCAGGTTAGCATGAATCTCTATGTTTCATAAATCTTGGGTGGAATGGGGTGGAGGTGGTCGATTTTACATGTCAATCTCTGTTAAACCCTTACATAGAAATAAAGTTTTTATTATTTGAATCTATAAGCATGTACTTAGCTTACAAATGGATAAATATTAGTTATTTATATTTATTTACCAGATGAGCCTCCTTTAAAGTGTGTGGTGTGTGTGCATGGGGGAGGGATACACCTCTATAGGGAAGTGGTCTGCATATTGTAGGCCCCATTTTTCTGAATGATTATAAACAAACAATAATTTTGTGGAGAATTTTTTGAATTTTAGAAAGGGAATTTGAAAAAACAACAACAACAAAAAAAAAAAAAATAACTAATAAAGTTATAGAAACTAATTATTTTAATTTAATTAATTAAATAATTTTAACAGATATGTGCTCTGTAGTTTTGTGAAAAAAATGTTACACAGAAAAACATTAAAAGCCAGAAGCCTAGAAAAGAAAGCAGAGGATTTTAAAACTAGAAAAAAAAAATGCTGTAATAGCAATAAAAATATTATTTAAGTGGTGTCATATGTAATTTTCTGGGAAGAAAGGGTTTCATGCCCACATTAACATGTGTGCAACATCTTCATTCTCCTTCACCATTTTTTTTTTTTTTTTTTAACACCCTATCCTTCTTATGTAGTTGCTGATGAAAGCAATTCTAATATTTTGGTAAGTTTCGAAAATAGATACATAAAATGACAGTATTTTTCTGTAGCTTATTGAAGCCAAACTTTTCTAAATTTTTAAATGTGACAGAATTAAGAAAGAACTGAAGTACAAAACCCAAGTAGCTTGTGTAATGACAACAGTCCAGTTTAACCAATGAGAGGGAGGGAGAGACAGACAGACAGACACACAAAAAAAGAAAAAAAAAAGAAATAAATAAAAATAATAAAAATTTTTTTAAAAACATTTATTTTCAAGAGTCCACAGTTCTTTTTCCTACCTGACACTCAAGCATCAAGATTAGTTCCCCATAAATGGTGGATTTTGACACAGATGACCTATTTTAAATGCTCTGACTAAGAAATGCATTTAGCAAGGACATATCTATACTCATTTACATATATACACATGACCCAAGAGTGAAGTTAATATGCATAGCCGATTTTTAAAAAATTTTTCTGTTGTCTACACATTCAGGTTATTTTTTTTAACGGTCGTCTTAAACGAAGCGTGTCCAACAGCTGCTGGTGGGTAATAGTTAAGAAACATGTTTCATAGGAAATTGCTTAGCAACCACATCATTTTTAAAAGGTCTTTTTCTTTTCTTTCCTTTAATTAAAAGAAATTCTGAATTTTTTTTTTTTTAAGTATCAGAATTGGCCAATGATTTATTAGCATTACAAAAAGTTAAATGCTGAAATATTTTCAGCCCATCCCACTTCCCAGAAACCTGACCAAGTGACCTAAACGTCAGAATTTTTTTTTTTTTAATCCATTTTTGGTCAGGTTGTGACCCCTTGTCTTATGATTTTTGCTAAAACAGTAAGAGCCCAGAAAAAAAAAAAAAAAAAAAAAAAATGTTCATAGTATGCAAATATTCATAAAATTCAAATGATTACACACCAACAATGTTATAAATTTTACAAAAAGTTATTTCTCAAAAAATTTATTGACAAAGTATTTTCCAGAATGGGTAGTATAACAGTTAATCGGTTCCAAAAGTGGAAGCACTGAGTCAAGTTCAAATACTGGTCAAATCACCTTTGTATTAATTCTCTTGGAAAAGGCATGACTCCATCTCTTCTTACCATAACTATAGACTAAATAGTAGGGTAGACTAGGTTTTCTTGGCTTGAGTGGCAATCAGCCTATGAGTAGGACAACTATGTATTTTAATTACTCCTTTACTCCTTTGATCTTTTAAAAAGTGGGTGAAGCCTTATTTTCTCTTTTATACACCTCTATGTGAAAGGTACTTAGATTACTATGCTATTAATCAATTTTTATAATTAATTAACATACACCAAAATGTGTTAAAAAAAAAAAAAAAAAAAAAAAAAATACACATTTACAAGTGGGGTCAGAACTGACAATGTACTTATAATGGATGGGGTAGCATTTTATAAAGTATTGCCAAAAGTGAAAAACAACAAAATATCTACAAACCCATTTAGAGATTTAACAAATCTTTTGGTTTTGATTTGTTTTGTGGCATACCAACCTCAATGGGTTATTTAATACTGACAAGATTTTTTATTGCTGGTAATATTTTTTTTTCAAAAACGTATTGCTGGTATTAAAATAGGTACCTCCACGAAATCACTAAAAAAAAGAGCATAGCTTGATGAAAAAGACGCCAACCTTGCCGAAAACTAAATTTTATTGTCTAAATGCTTATGTTATTATTAAGAGGAAAGACCAAAGTTTTTTTTTTAATTATTTTAAAAAAATTTTCCTTCTTTTTAGAACATTCTAAATTTTGATTAAAAAACCTTTTTTCTATTTGTATCAGCGGAACTAGTACATAACAGACAATTTTTAGCACGTTTTTTTTTGGTATGACACATTAACTTGAAAAATCGTGCAAAAATAGAAATAATTATCGGATGTTAATGAAACTTTCAGGAACTATTCACAGATGATCGAAATTATTATAAAATGTTTTTTTTTGAAAGAAAGTCATAGTAGAAATATTTTTAAAAATATTTATTACCCCCCCATAACTAATTTTATGAAAACGCTAGAAATTTGATCACATCAGTTTTAGTGATTACAATAATTAAAAGCACAGGGCTTTGAGGAAGGCAAATCATGTTTTTTTTTTTTTTTTAATTGGATACGCAGTACCTGAAAATCAGCTCTGAATTGTAACATACAAAACTCAATAAAACAAAGATATTATTTAATTTCAAATGCTTTTATTTGCTTTTAGTTGTTTTTATGAATATGGACAATATTTTCTGAAAGCAAAAAAATTTTTTTCGATGAAAATGAATTTTTAATACAATTATTTGTTATTTCATTAATTATAATAGATTTTACATTTAAGTTGTTAAAATATCATAAAATTAGTTAAAAGCCGCATCGGCTTTCATAAGTGTCCTTATGAGATAGATCTTTTTTTAGCGTGTATCATTTTGACTAATCAGAAGATCCCCAGTCATTAAGAAATGTAATTTTGTGCTTATAATCGAGCTGTAATTATAAAATACGGAAGACCAACCAGAATATAATTAAGTTGCGTTATTTGAGTTAAGCATTGTTCTCCGCTGTTAAGGCCTTTACTTTTGCGAAACACGTGTGGAGAAGTTAATTTGATTTTTCAATTTCAACTGAGAAGGGTACCTACAAGTATCAGTATCATCTTATGAAATTTATATGATCTTATTTTTATATTAATCTCAGTTACGACATTTTTCCATAAATGAAATATCAAAATTAATAATAAAATGAATGCAAATACAAATAACAGTAGAATGTAATAAATGTACATAAAATTATAGTATTTTATGTACAATTCTGATAAAATTTCATAAGAAAGGTACCTATTTAAGAAATATGAAATTTAATGTCACTCTTAACAGTTTTATTTTAATTTCTTTACAATATATTTCCCATAAAGCATCATAAACGTAAAGGTGAAAGCTAAGTACAAAAAAAAAAAAAAAATTAGACCGCTGAAAGTTTTCGTTAAAAATAATGGGGTAAATAATTTGTTCACGTAAATGTAAATTATTTCACTTTTCTCCTTCCGTAGAACAAATTAGCCTCATGGAATTCGTAAATATATCATTCATCACATGTCAAGAGACGCGAAAGTTTATGACCTGCTTTGTTTTATTTTCAAATTACATCTTTTTTGGCACAAAAGCTAAGTTAAGTTTGGTTCAAAATATTTTAAATAAACATTATAATTTCTGATTTTCTTAAAATAAGTTTTGAAAAAATGATAATTGATATTTAAAAAATTTCAAAGTCAGATTTCCAGTTTTTTTTTTAAAATGGAAAAAAATGGTCAATTTTTTTTGACTCAAAAAAAAAAAACTAGATTTTTAACAAAAAATTTCGGACGTGCTAGGAACGATTAAAAAATGGAAAAAATACCCCAAAAATACTTTGACCTTTCCTCTTAATAATAAACATTTAGACGATAAAATTTTTGTTTTCGTCAAGTTTGGCGTCTTTTTTCATCATGCTATGCTCTTTTTTTTTAGCGATCTTGTGGAGGTACCTATATTAAAAAATATTTTTATACATTCATAGTGTTTTGACACCTTAAAGGGTGGGTGTAACTATTTACCCATAGCTGCAACCCTGACAAGTGGCTACCACCTCAGATCTGGACCTGGGAACACCAGCAATTAAGAGGTGGTTAATTTTATCAAAATCTCCTGAACAAATTTTTTTTCAATTTTGGGCTTTAGGCCCTGCCCAAGGACGCAAAATTTCAGCTAAAAAAAAAAAAACGCTATGGACTCAAAAATCGCCCTGCCCAGGAAAACTTGATCTTTTGGTCTTTGAGAGAATGATCAATTGCCCACCATGTAGTAGATTTGGGGGATTCCCATGAAAAATGGAGTGTTAAAATCCATAAATTATATTTCAAAATCCCATTTAACACAAATGTCAAAATCTCTGAAATGAGGATTTAATTCAACATTAAAAATTTTGGCCTTTAATAAAATGCCCATCTTGACAATGAGTGCACTGTATAAAAAAAAAAAAAAAAAAAAAAAAAATGCCAATCATTTGTGACATTAAATATCAAGCATACAACAAATTTGATATTAAACTTCAAAGATTGTGCTTAATATATATACACACACACACACACACACAATGTTCAACCAATACAAGGCTTTGAGCCACTCAAGATTAAGGTTGTGATGTATAAGCAGAAGAGAAGGCAAGAAATACAGTTCAATTAGCCCTAGACTTGAAGAGGTTAAGATTGCTGTGATTGGGGAAACATCCTACGGGGATCCTGTTCTTCCCCTTTACTAATGGAATATGAAGGGAATGGGGATAAATTGTCCTTGTGTATGTGGCATAGCAGGTCCCAGTTGCAGAGGTGAGAGGTGGTGGGACCAAGGAATGTAACTTATCACAACACTTTCCATGGAAATAGCAAACACAGAACTACTGCACCAAATAACCCCTCACCCCAAGCAAAGCAGTAAAGCCACAAAAAAGTGTTGCCGGGGTATGAACAAAAATTAGACAATAGAAACTTCACTAAAGAGCAATTAGGAGAAGAGTAGCAAGCAAATTTTTGAAGATCAAAGTTGGCTAGAAAGCATGGACCAGAAGAGAGTTCCACAAGTGAGAAGTGCAACAAAAGAGACTGCTAGCATAGAACTTATGGTTACATCTAGCCAACTCAACTGTATATTGGTGAAACCTCATCACCAATCTAGTACTGCACTTAAATTCATAAAGTCTAGGTACCACAGTGAACAGCTCATCTGAACTGTTGCCATGGAAGTATTTATAGAAAAGACCTAGGGAGGCAACTTTACAGCAGTGGTAAAGTGACTGAAGCTGAGATGCCAGATCAGGACCAATGATATTGCTGATTCTTCTTTGGATTCTTTTTTTCTATAGAAGCACCAGACCATATGTGGCAGCCATATTCTATGCATGGATGAATAGTAGACTTATAGATATGTAGGATAGATTCTGGCAAGAAAAATTGTCTAGACAACACAGTCAAAACCAATTTAATTTAAAAAATTTACCTATTAATGGATTCAATATAGTCTTTCCACTTCATGTCAGCTGAGAACATTAGCCCGAGAAGGTGCAATGTCACTCTCCTGGAGGCTACTATAAGTCATGCTGATGGAAGGCAGAAAGGGTCTCTCAGATGATTAATAGAAAGCAGTTTTGTTTTGGAGGTTTTAAAATTAACAAGCCATTCTTTTCCCCAGTTAACAACAGATTGAAGGTCATTTTTGGGAGAATTTTCTTCATTGTTTTATTTTTGTTTGAAAATACTTTTTTATGTATCAAGCAAAATAGACAAGTGTTTAAACACTGATAACAAAACATGTGAAACCCATTTTTCTTGCTTCTGAATTCTTCATAAATTTTATGATGTACTACAGTTGATCAATTCACTTCTAATTTTTAAGTTCATGGGTTGGGATAAGTTTTCCTTTAATTATTTCAGTTCATCAGCTCTGAGGTTTTTCACAAATATTCTAAGCTCTGAGATTTAAATTCTTTTTAAAATTCCAGAGACATTGCTGAAGCATTTTTGAACTTTCTGCATCATGGCAATAAAATCCAGTGATCCAGTGGTTTTTGATTGATTCATTAATTTTTTATGGCTTATTTAAAGACAGAAAATATTTTTATATTGTAAGAATTTTATTGGAGATAATAATGGTTTATTGATACAAATCTTACTAATTAAGACGCAGCTGCACCTGATGGGAGGGGGTTGGTTGAGAGAAGAGGTGGATTCATCATACCTAATCAGAATTTGATAAACAAAAAAATCATGTAAATATAAAGTGGGGGATCAATTCTACATTACAATCAATATAAACTGATCCCTCACTTTGTTGCCACGGTAATTTTTACACTAAAATATTCCAGAGGATGTACATAAATCTAAAAGACATGCCTGTGTAGCTAATTAGCATTTCATTGATTGATTCATTTTCTATGGCTTATCAACCCTTTGAAGGTCATTTAAAGCCAGAAAATATTTTTAGATTGTAAGATTTGGGGGCAGGGATAAGGATAATCATGGTTTAGTGATACAAGTCTTACTAATTAACCTATAGCCGAAATGAATTCAAATCTTTCCCAAGGGTATTTGCACATAAGTGAATATAACAAACCCAATAGGAATTAGTACTCAACGTTCTGATTAACAATTCTGAGCCATTATCCATTACACTATCTGCAGATCCAAGCTTACAGTAATTGGTATTCCCAAGTGGTCACCCATCTACATACTGACCAGGCTCAATGATGCTTAACTTCAGTGATTCTACAGGAACCAATGTTTCAATGTGATGTTATTCATAAGATCATGATCCATTGTATATAAAGTTTCTGCTCTACATTATTTCAGATGAATCATGAAAAATCAACATAATAAACAATGTCAAATCTACATTTTATATTCTGCCATCATTCTCACATAATGTAAAATTATCATTTTCCACTAACAATTCTTACAGAGAATATGCACACATACACACAATACAATGAGTTGGGGAAATTCAAAAATTTCCTGAAGATTATGAAAAAAAAAAAAAAAAAAAAAAAAATGGTTTCTCTTCTTTTTGAACTAAAATCAAATGTTAACTACTTGAAACAATGGTACAAACTAAAGCATTCTTTTCCTTGCTTTACTTCCTGTCAAATAAATTGGAGTTTGATATCATTTCAGTTTATGAAACTACTTAGAAGTTATAACATCTAGAAAATTAAAATCATTGCTTTATAAATGCTTGAAGAGCACTAGACTGCATCCTCTACTAGCCTAAGGAATCATCCAACCCTGGGCTGCAGCCTATACTAGGCCTAAAGGATGATCTAGTCCTGATTGTAATAATTGCACAATTCAAGTGGAAAATAAATTATTTTTCTGAAAATGTTTTTTTTTTTTTTGACCAGTGTTGAGAGCATTTGATATCAAGAGGGAGTTTTCTTTCTAAACAGATAATTGTATGTATTATACTTTAGCTGGTAAAAAAGAAAATATAGTTTATGTCTACCATTTAAAAAGAAAAGTTTCTTTCCACTTATATTCCCCATTTCAAAATTAACATACTAAACTGGTGACGCACAAAATTACTCGTCCTACATTCCAAAATAAATCTCTATATTTCAGTGCAATTTTTTCTCACCCAAATCAGCATTAATCAGGTTAAAGACTACAAGACAAGAATTTAACACAGAATTGCATAACAACTGCATGTCATAATTTATAACAAGGGACAAGCTATTAATTCTTGGGTATATATTTGGGTCAGAAACACCAATAAATGACACAAGTTACTATTAACATTAATTTAACAGCTAAACTTAATACTGCCTGAAAATGCCATCAAACTAAAAGTTTATTGTAAATAGGTTGAAGTAATGACAAAATATTTTGATATAAAATATAAGTAAAAAGATTTCTACAAAATTGCCATTGAGTTAATGGAAGAAATAGATTGCATAAACTCCCATATATATATATATATATATATATATATATATATATATATATATATAAATATTTAAATATAAATTAATACATGTAATTTGAACAATAATTAGCTTCCCTGATATTAATTTTAAGCTTCATCCACAGTATTTCAAGTATTGTATTGATTTTTTTAATAATTCAGTCCACACTTCAAGAGCTTTCAGCAATTAATTGCCATTTTCTCATTTTTTCTTTATACTAAGTTTGATGATGTAAAAATTTATGCACAAAATTATTTGGGCTTTTTTTTATTGTTGTTTTAAGTTGATTTTTTTTTCCAAAAAAATTATTGTGTGTGTTTGAGATTTAATTTATTTGGGTAAAAATCCTTCTTTTTACAGGTTTCATTGAACTGAACTTGACAAAATCACTTTTTTAATTCTTTTGAATTATATTTTTCTTCTTTTTTTATACAATTTGATTTTTTTTGGGGACAGAGTGTGTAAGCTCAGATCCAAAAATTATCTGGACAGTTCTTACACACTATCTAAAAAGAAATTTTTATTAATGAATGCAATTAAAAATAAAATACAATTTTTAATTAAAAATTAAATCATAGATCATATTCAATGAAACCAAAATATATATATTATTGTGTGTGTATATATCCATAAATAAATAATACTGTATCCATAAATTTTAAGCCCAGAAACTTTCAATCAAAATAAGATAATATAATTTTTTTTTTATTTAAAAAAAAAAAAAAAAAAAAAAAAAAAAAAAAAAAAAAAAAAATTATTAACTTTGTTCAAAAAATTTAATCTGCATTATTAAAGTAATTTAATGTGAAATATGTCATACATCTTATTTTCCAAGATTTAATTTCTGTAAATTAGGAGATATTTGCTGTAATTTAAATAAGTGCTTAATTACCACAGTGATTTAATTATTCTATCAAAAATACCACTAGACGGATAGTGTTACTGATGGTGTGAGCACCAAAATGACTAGCATTTATTGAACGAGATGCAGTCAAAATGATTAATTTATAAGAATCAAATTTGCACAAAAAACAATACTTTCTGGTTAAAGAAAAAAAATAACTACAGCTACTGAAGAATTGTTTGTGATTTATTTATATTTTCAACTTATATTTTCACATTCGGAAATCAGAATTAAAAACAAATAGAAAACTTCTAAAGTTTATGAACAAAAATATCTTTCTGATAATTTTTCCTTTAACCAAAGTTTTTTTTAAGTTTTTCAGATACATTAAGTGAATTACCTCCACACACTTGATTTGTTTAACTAAGTGAAACAAGAAATCCAACAGATTTAAGATACAAACATTTTTCAGGTTGTACTATCTTTTACTCATTTAGCTCCTCCACCCATGCAGCATTTAAAACCTGACACAAAAAGATACATTATACTTTAGCTTTCTTTAAAAAAAAAGAAAAAAAAAAAAAAAAAAAAAGGGAACATTCATTCTCTTAAATCAATTCACCTTTAAAAGCTTAATATTTTAAGCACACACACACAAAAAAAAAAAACTTCAGATTTATCAGCCCAAAACATTAATCTTCTAGATAGTATTTGAGAACAAATCAATTCTTATGTACAATATCAAATACACCACAATTTTAAAAAAAGATGAAAACCATATGACAACTACCAAAAAATGTCCTAAATTTTACTGAAGATACATTTGATTTTCTGAAATCTCAAGCCTAGTATATTTATCCTCATGCATTTTGTAAAAATCTAAAAAACAAATAAATCTCAGCTTCTCTTTTATTAAAATTAGTTCTGCTGAGTCAATACTGATTTGAAAAGTGAGAAAAGAAAACACTACAAAAAAAAAAAAAAAAAAAAAAAAAAAAATGGAGGCAACATTACAAATCAGATTCAATAATTATGCCATAATGTACTCGGAAATTATCAAGGTTAAAGATAGTTAAGAGAATTGGTTAAACGAGCACTAGCCACCAATTTCTAAAGATTTAAAATTCATACAATAGCAATGAAGCTTTAATACTAAAACTAAATAAAGCCATCCATTTTCTGTTACAAGTCAAATGATAAAATTTCATTTTGTCCTTTCATTTATTTAGAGTTATGGTTATTTGCAGAGATAAATTCCTTTTGGACAAATTCACATTGCCATACGTGATATATGCTTGGTCTCTTTCGATTCATGAAATTTGAAGGCAGAAAAAGAAAAATTTTTTTCAAATCTCTTTAATGATAAAAAAAGTTTAAAACCAAGGCTATAAACCCAGTAAAAATTGCTATTCATATTAACTTGATAATTTATAATGTCTGCCAAAAATTTCAATTTATTAATTTTTTTTTTTTTTTTAGGCTGTGAGGAGTTGGACTGAATACAAGGTGAAAACTTTTTTCTGCTGGAAACTTTGCACCTCATTTTATATTACAATGATAACTTTAAATACTGAATTTAAATATTGAAAATAGGTAAAATTACTCAGGTTTTTCAGTGAATCATAACCATACCCAAATAGATGAATACATTTCTTTTAAAATTAAAAAAACTTAATCTCTTTAAAGATTGATAGTACCACCTTCATTTTCATTATTTTTTAAAATAAAAATTTTAAAGGCAAATAAAAACAATTCAAATTTACTGTTAAATAAATTAAAAAAATTGAGAAAATTTCATGTTTTAAATTTTTTTTTGTTAATAAAAAAATTATCAGACCCAACCAAGAAGGAAGTTTAAAATAAATTCTGATGTTTGGTGTTATTTTGTTTATTTAGTCATTCTAATGAGAACTTTTCAATTCCTTGCAATAAAAGCTTATGTTGAGGATTTTATAATTACAAAATTTATTAGATACAAATGGTATAAAATTTTGAATTTTTCTTTGACATAACTAAAATAAATTTTAAAAAAAGTGAAAAAAATAAAGCCTGTAAATTTTAAGTACCGTCTTCTGTCCTTTAACATTTTGTTACATTTAGTCAAAGATTTCAAACTAATTAAAAAAATAAATGAATTTCTTTAAAAAATAAAATGTGTTTTTATATCTGTGATATTTCTTTATTCAGGACTTCATTGGATTAAGTGATATGTAACTACACATGTGCACGAAAGAGAGGGGATACTGAAATTTAATTTTTTTTTTTTTAATATGTTTGGGTGTATAGTCTAGACAAATTCATTTAGTTTCTTTTTGTTTTGTTACTTTTATTATTAAATACCCGACAGTGATAATAAATCTGTCAAGAAAGGTGTAATATTTAAAATTTAAGCATCTTTTCCTCCCTTCTAAGAAATGTGCATGTAAATTAACAAATTATTTATGAAATAAGAGTTTTCTTTAAATTTTTCCTCCTTTTCAATATGGTAAGGAGACCCATATTTCCACAAAGATTTTCAGTTAAATTTTTAAACTTTTACATTTAAATTAAAAATAAAAGTATCTCAAAAAAAATGATACATAAAGTTAAAATTAATTTTTTTAAACTGAAAAATCTTTCTTGAAGCTTTTATCTTAGTTTTAATTTCAAGATAATAGATTAAATTTAATATTTCCAATAAGCAAAAAATCAAACTGTATTTCAAAAATTAATTTAAATTGATTGGAAATGTTTTTTTTTTTTTTTTAAAATTTGGCTTTTTTGCTAAATTTTGTCCATATTTACAAATCTATCAAAAAATTATTCTTTATTAAAAAATCTTTCAAAAAATAAAATATACTTTTCTGAAACTTTATTTGAGGAATATTAGCTGATTTAAAGTTTAATTAATCTGATTTGAAACAAATATTTTTACTTTTTTTTTAAAATATTGCAAAATGCATTTTTTTAACGTAGTTAATTTTTTATCACAACATGCTTGTTTGACATTTGAAAATTATTTATTACAGGAGACATATCCATAAAAATTACTTTATGAATTTGCACCTTTTTTAAATAATTTTTTTTAACTACACAGTAATCTTAAAAATTTAAGAAAATCTTCTCCATAATCTAATGTTTCATTGAATTTTAGATACTTTGGCTATAAATTTTTATAGTTATTGTTATTATTCTTATTTTCTGATAATGTTATGTATGTATTTACAAAATTTAAAAAATCAACACACAAAAAAAATTTTCAAAATTTTTTTAAAATACTGGGGTTGGGTCACTGACTTGTAGTATTCCTTTCCATTTATGATTAGTAAATATAGTTTTCATTTAATACCAATATCACCTAAGTGCTACAAATTAATACAGAATTTTAAGATTTAAAACTTTATAAATTATTCTAATTAAAATTAAATAAAATGAAAAAAATGCTTGTAAAAATTTGTTATTCATAAAAAGAAATTTTCTTAAGATGATAGTAGTGTTCATAGTAAACAATTAAAAACTTTTCTAATTAAATAATGGCTTACTTTTATTGCATTTTTTATTTTACAATTCAGTGTAGATTTTCTGTAACTCAGCTTCCTGTTTTAGAAAAAAAAAATGATTTAATTTCTCCAAGGACATGGTGCTTGTAACTAATATAAACATTAACCTACTACAAAAATGAATTTCTCAAAATTTCATAAATAGAGGATAAGAGATGTATAAAGAAGAAAAAAAAATTAAAATAAAATTTTCTAAAAATTAAATATTTCTAAAATAATGTCATTCATTTGTGGATAAGTTTCATTAAAATTTTATTTTTGCAAGAATTTCCAAATCAATATATATTTCACCACAAATAACACTAAAATTTCCTATACTAATTTATAGTCACCTGCTGACATAAGAAAAAATAATTTAAACAAGTTCAAAGGTTCTGAAAAGGATGAAAAAATATAATTTAATAACCAAAAAATCCTTTGATCTTTCCACTTAATAATAATAATAATGTAAAAATTTTAATAAGACTTTGTTTTTGTCAAGTTTGGGGAATTTTTTCATCACATATGCTCAATTTTTAGTGAGTCATTGGAGGTATCTACATAATAGAATCTACCTTACACATTTGTAAGTCTACTATTCATCCATGCATTGAATATTGCTGCCACATCTGGTTTGGTGTTACTCCTATATATTAGAGATTCTTGATAAAATCCAAACAAGAATCTGCAATGTTATTGGCACTGACCTGACATCTTGGCTTCACCCACTTTCTCACTGCTGTAACAGTTTTTTTGTGTTTCCTATAAATATTTACATGGTAAATGTTCTGATGAGCTTTCCTCTATTCTTATCTCGACTTTACACAGTACTAGATTGGCAGCTAGGTCTCAGCATTTTGCAGTTGAAATTGCTAGATGTAACCATAATTTCTATGCTAACAGTTTCTTCTCTTGCACTTCTCACTTGTGGGACTCTTCTGCCTTCTTGCTTTCCAGTCAAATTTGATCAGCAAAAAATTTAAATATGATGCAAATCATTATTTAAATTAAAAAAAAAAAAAAAAAAAAAAAAAAAAACAACAGTCCTGATCTGGTATTTATAGAAAATGCACAGAGAAGCTACATGATGCCAGATCAGGACTGATTTTTTTTTTTTAAATAATGATTTGAATCATATTTAAATTTTTTGCTGATCCCACTGTTGAAATGTAGCTTCCCTGTGCCTTTTCTATAAATACTTTCATGGTGATCGTTCTGATGAACATTCCTCTATGGTACCTGGACTTTATAAATTTAAGTGCAGTGCTAGATTGGTGGCAAGGTCTGATCGGTTTACAGTTGAAATGGCTGTTCTATGCTAACAATTTCTTCTATTGCACTTCTTGTTTGTGGATTCCCTTCAGTCTTCTTGCTTTCCAGTCGATCTTAATCTTCAAAAATTTAAATGCAATGTCAATCATTATCTTCTGTCTTCTTAATTCTTGTTCTTTTCTTGTTCACTCTTAACAAGGTATTTCTTTGTCTCATATTCTTCTTTCACACTTAGTAACCCCTTGTCTTGGTGACTTTATTGCTATACTTGGGGTGAAATGATTGAAAAGAAATATCCAAGATTAAATTACATCCATAAATGAGAGAATTACACTGTGAGGTCAGCAAAATCTGATACTACATTCCTAACTTGATTAAACTTAAAAAAAAAAAAATTAAGTTATCATTCTTCAATCATTATATCTATAAAATTAGACAAACATTCATTGGTGCTGCTTTAGCTTGAGTCCTACTGATCTGTGCCTGCTTTAGTGTGTGTCCCACTAATCAGTGTCTACTTTAGTGTATATCTTACCATCACATTTGTGTTCTACATTAAGTCATTGTCCAGACTTTCTCAATATGTTAAAAGACATTCAGAATGTTTATATTTAAAAGATTCAAATATCTTGTTTTATGACTTTTTGTAAAAATTTTTTTATTTATTTAAATTTTATAATAAAACAATAAATGGCATCCCTCCTTTTGTTTTTGCTTTTTCCCTTATGTTAGATAATGTAGGATACAAATGTGGTGGTAGGATACAAATGTGGTGGTAGGACACATGCTAAATCAGCACCCATTCATTTTATTGAATATATTCATGTCGTTAAGATATTACACATTTTTAAGTGTGCACACAAATGTTGATTCATCCCAGAAAATTGGGTGGTAGGGTAACTAAATTTTATAATATATCCCATTCTTGGTATAAACAAACAAATATAACTTGACAATGTTTTGTCAAAGAGAAATATTTTTTTTTTTTTCAGCCCCTTGAAATAATTAACAAGTGGTGATATTTTACACATTTTCTATCAGTCTACTGCTGCCGCCATTTTACTTAAGATTATTTCCCCTGTTCCAAGAAAGCAAAAGAAAGAATTTTTTCAACACAGACCTTTATACCTAAAACAAAAAAAAAAAAAAGTTTCAAAAGGATGTTTTTTTTTCCATTGACACAACTATTATTTTAATTATGTTCACTCCCTCGGCAATGTCTATTTACAAGATTATAAAAAAATTATTTATCTTTTATAAAGAAATAAATGTGAAAAGCAATCTTTTTATTCAAAAATTAAGAAAAATTATTTTCATATTTATTTAATAAATGATAAACATTGCATTGTATTAGTTGGTTTTCATTTTTAGAATGTTATAAATATAAAATTATTCTTGTAAATAAACAATCTAAGAAATAAATAGTGTTTAATATTTTTGTTGTCAATTCTCAACAAAGAAAATGTATAAATTCAATTTCATGTTTGGGTTTTAATCATTGCCTTTTAAAAAAACAAACATTGCTCAGGAAATGAATGTAGTTAAAATAATAGTGGCATCAAGGGGAAAAAAAAAAAAACATCCTTTTGAAAATGTTTTTGTGTGCATGAAGGTTCATGTTTGCCAGTTTTTCTCTATTATTCCAGATTTGTCAACCACATAATATTTTATCTAAGTATAGAATAAAATTAAGAACAAAAGAAAAGAAAAACATCTAGTGTGAAAAAACAAAGTTTCTAAAAGATTTATTTTTCAACCCAGAACAAGGTGGAGGAGACAGGATGATAATAATTTGCCTCGAATCAGTTATCATTAAACTGATTTAATATCACTATTTTACTGAATAAGTTAACACTAAAAGTGATGAATAAAAACCAAAGATCAGAGACTCCATAATAAAACAGAATTTGATCAAGATCAAGAGGTGGCAATAATGGATAACAACATTGAAAATGGAATCAGCAGGAAAAGTTCAAATTTCAGCCATAGCTATTGAATTCATGTTGAGATAACCCCTTTGAGAAATGGCATGAATGTATCATTCATAAAATAATAAACTAGAAGGGTTCTCTAATTTTGGTAGAGGGGCAACCCACCCACAAGGACAACTCTGAATTGAAACCCATAGAGAAAGCAATGGCAAAACATTCCACTATCATTCCAAAAAACATTCATAACAATTCAGATTTTACAAATATCAAAGGAAATTGTGTAATCCCCTACATCTGGAAATAATTATAAAAAAAAAAAAAAAAAAAATTTTCGGCTTCAGGATTAAAATATTAGAATTAAGAATATTGATTTTAGAAGTTATTACAAGAGATCAATTTTCTTATTGGTCACCCTGTTACCACTAAAGTCACACTACCCAGCCCATGGATTGAAATTACATTTACTATATCACCAAATTCATGTACCAACATTAGGTTATTGTCCTGTATGAAAATTTGATGACATAGTAATTGGGAGTCCAATCCGTGGGCCGAGCAGTGTGAGCAATAACTGAGCAGTACTAAGAATAAGAATTAGATATCCCTAGACATGGGCAGTGGAACGAGAACAGTCCATCCATGTAGATCAAATCAAGGCTTCAATTCAGTATTCTCTGTAGGTTATCAAGATAGACATACACCTGATGAAGGACAAAGGGCACATGGCCAAAACATTGATAACAACAACAAAGATGAGGATAACAGTTTGCATGTAAATAATGATGACTTCTCATCCCAGAAATTCAGAGAGAAACACATAATAGTGTTGAAATGTTCTTGAGCCAATCCACTTCCCAAAATCATTGTTTTAGCAATCAAATCTCATAGTACTGATTTTAGCAAATTGGTAGAGATGAGAACATTTCAGAACTCCCTTGTAAAATGCATTTGATGCAACAAATAACATAAGTGGATAAAAGACTGTGGTGGTAGAAGAAAACATTTTTTTTAATCATTTCACCCCAAACAAGGTGATAAATAGGACACAAGGTGTTATTGGGAGTGAAAGAGAATGAGACGATAATTTAATGAGAAAGGACAATAAAACAACAGGACTCAGGAAGACAGAAGATGTCAATTGGCATTGCATTTAAGTTTTTGAAGATTGTAGGTGAGAGGGAAGCAAAAAACCCAAAGAGAATTCCACAGGTGAAAAGTGTGAGAGAAAAATATTAGAATAGAACATATGGTTGCAGTTAGCTAGTTCAACAATAAAATGGTGAGACCTAGTTGCCAATCTAGTAGTATGTTTAAATTCATGCAGTCAAAGAAACAAAGAGGAAAGCTCATCAGAACAATTGCCATGAAAATATTTGTAGACATATACTGGCCAATATATCAACAGGTCAATATTGTCAATGCACAGGTCAAAAGTACATCCAGTAACTTAAGAGTACAATTATGTTTCTGTAAGGCATTGATGAGCAATAAGCTGATCTTACAAAGCATACCATTCTATCAAATTTATCAGAAGTATGAATGGTAAATAATACTGTACTGAAAATATATATATATATATATATATATATATATATATATATATATATATATATATATATATATATATATATATCAAATTAATGCAATTTTGTATTCATGGAAAGAATCTGTGCTGAACAAAGATCTAAATCAACTTGTATCTAAATCTAGGATAGTTGAAAGCAAATTTTAATAGGGAATAGTAATAAATAAAATTCATAAATTGAAGGATCTTTTTCCTCTAATAAAAGACAAGAAATTATTTTATCAAAAAAAAAAAAAATTAGACAAAGGGTTCATTTCCAACAGCTATTCAAGACAAAGTTCTTAAATAAATCTAAAATTAATCACATTTAAGATTTATTAAATCTATCAGTTTGAATGGAAACATGACTAATATAGGACAGAAGTGGGTACTGAAATTCTTGGTTTGTCTGATTTCCCAAATGATCAGTTTTCTTTTTGAAATTGCATTTTTTTTACTATTCCTTTCAACATGACTTCATACAAATAAATGCCATTAACATTGGCTCATCTGATATGGATTCTTAAGCAAATGGTTTATAACAGTTCAGATCCTGATATACAGCCATAAAATTATTGTATCTAATGGGTTAAATCATTTAAGCTTCATCTGATGTAATCCAAGATAATTCCTTAGACGTAAACATACTAAGTTGTTACCTATTTAGTATAAAGAAGAATTCTGTTTAATTTGTAATTGAAAGCAAATCTTTGTTGCAGCAACTTCAGCAAGGTTTTTTTTTTTTTTTACATGATGTGGATTAGTAAATCTTAGAAACCTTTCAAAATATACATGATATATTGAGATCTATGACTAGAGTGAATAAACACAGAGCTTTTATGAGATTTGAGTTTCATCTAAATAACTAACAAGTAGATTTCTAATAATCATTTTTTAAACATGATGCTTACTACAATTTTATTTAGATTGATGACATGGTTTTTTGAGAAATATTTTACTAAAAGCTAGTATAAATTTGCCAGAGTTTGTTTTATACACATATTATACACCAGAATGTTTCCTCAATGATATCTATTCTGGGGGGGGGGTTATAGAAAGTTTGAGGCCTTTATGACATTAGACTTTCTCTCCCATGGGCCAAACCAAGAATGATCATTTCTCAACTAGCATTCTGGCATGTCTTCTGCATGATTCTAACAATATTTGTGCCTACTCAAATGGGATTCATTAAAAATTTAACTGCTGTTCTATCATCTGAACACACAAAATATTCATTTACAGTAGATAGTGAATGAGTGGTTCACACTAATCCTTTCTGCAGTCAATACCAAGAATTTAGATATCTTCAAAAAGGAAATCAAAATGAATTTTGATTATATTGGCAAATAGTAACTTGTTTCTTCCACTGTCTTAAACATGTTCTTTTTTTAATTCAAAGTTTCAATTATTCCTGTTTTCTTCATATTGCCAGCAACACTTTGTTGGATCTTTTTTTTTTTTTTTAATTAGCCAAAAACCAAATTATTGATAAATGATGTGTAAAAAAATATATGCCATCAATAAAAATTTGCAATCAGAGTCAACAGGAGAAAAAAACTAAACCATCATGCAACCCACCAAAAGAAAAAAAAAAAAAAAACTGTTTTAAAATAACGCCAATTCAAAACATTAATGTAATTTTTTTTTTTTTTTTTAAATATTTTTGTAATTACTGTCATAATTGATCAATATCTGCACAGGAAAATATTTTCAATTTGTGATTTTGGTAAATTTCAAATAATTTCATTATTTTGCAACATTATCATTCACGTGATTTTCCGGCACAATAATTGTGAAAGACGAATGTGTGTCACGCTTGATTGATTAAAAAAAAAAAAAGAAAAAAGAGAACGCCTATCATTTTTAGAAGTAAAGTTTAAAGAAAATATTTCATTCGCCTAATTTCTATTAGACACGAAAGGAGTTTTTAAACTAATAATTTAGCAAAAACGAGAAAGTCAAACTTCTGTACAATTGCAACTTTATAAGAAAAGTTGCATACAAACTTGTCCAACAAAATGTTTTAGTTTTAATAATCATAGTAAAATCAATTTGTAGAAATTTAATAATAGTAATTCTAAAAAAAAAAAAAAAAAAAAAAAAAAAAAATCCAATTTAGAATGTCCTTTTTAGAGCACTGCCATAGTTGCGAAACCAAAATTAAGTAACAAGTAAAATATTTTAAGCAAATTGCATTTTTAGTGTAAGTGAGTGACAGTAACTAGAGTCACTTGGTTAAAAAATGACGATAAAGAAAGCATAAAAATGCATAGGTTAAAAAAAAGAAAAAAAGATTAGCCAATTTTTAGTGAAAAAGTAGATAAGGAGTACTAGAAAGAAAGACTAAACAGTTCGTTTTTTTGTATTGAGAAATATAATATTTGTTCGGACTAAAATTCTTGCTCGAGCTAATTTCAATCGATACGTATGGAGGTTGCTGGTCGTATTTTTTTGCGCAGTGTTCAAATCTGAAATTTGGTTTTATTTACCAACTTAACAAGTTTTTATTTACCAACTTGTTAACAAGTTTTTAAAAAAATCAGTAGCTGCTTTTAAAATATTTTTTTTATTTTAAGAGCATTGCCAAAAGAATTTTAAATAAATGTAAGAACAATTGCTGAAAGAAAAATATTCATCTAGTTTTAGAAGTTATTTTGTGCATTTCGCTTTTAAATAAAATTCCGACAATGTCGTTGAGTCTTACTCTATTATTTTTTTTACATATATAGGCGTATAAGTGCTCAATATCAGAAACAGACTGAAAAGAGTCACCACGGTGAGGTGAACATTGAGTGACGAAAGTGTTTCATACTTTGAACACGCAATCATGATCACCTGAAAATTGCGTTGCAAGCATGGAACAGACTGTCGCCATCGTTATTGACCTATGCACACTCATAAAACCATAAAATTAAAATATAAAAGGAAAATATTTTGAAGACTTTCTCAATTTGTGCCATAAATGAATAAAAATTAATACTTTTAAATAAACTGAAGGCTGGTAAGCGTTGAAAAAAGACCAGATTAAAATTTCATTTTTTTTTTTTTTTACAAATATTTTTAAATTCATGAGGAGAAATAGAAATTTATTTAAGAATTGCATGGTAAAGATTAAAGAAGATCCAGTTCAATTCTGTTCTTTTGTAATTTTTTTCACGAAAATTATTTTCCAATGAGTTTGCTCTGCTGTTTGTGGAAACTTTTTCTCGAAAATGAAAGTTTTTAAAGTGAAAGCGAGCCAAATGGCTCTAAAGTGGGGGTTCGATTTACAATATACGTATAGCCAAAAATGGGCTTACACTTTATAACTGAAATATACTGCTAAACTGAACCCTGATTTTGTGACCGCCGTAATGCAAACATGTGGTTGATTTTTAAGTACAGAATCCTAGAGAAATGTCTACTTTTATATCGAGTTAAGCTAAGCGGTTAGGAGATTTTTAGGGCTTTCCTAACAGTGAGTAACACTACTAACTGAATCCTGAGTTGCGAAGAAGAAAAAAAAGAAGCAATTTTTTATACTTTCGTACATTATTTAAAGTAAACTTCGTAGTTTAACGAAGATAATTCGCTATATTCCTTTTTTAGTTAGTACGTTAATAAAAATAGGTACAATAAGTGTCCAGTTTTGCCTTACATTGTAAACAACCTCTAGAAAATTAAAGTTTCCTAAATTAAAAAACGTCATTCAAATTAATTACATAAAATATTTTTCCTACAAAAATATACACTCAATTATTGATCAACCAGCAACGACATATTTTTTAAGAAGAAAAAAAAATACATAATTAGGTTTTAAAAATGCATTGTTTTTAAATTACTGTGTAAAGCTGATCAAAAAGTTTGAAAACGAATAAACACGTAACAAAACAAAAGCCTAAACCAAAAGCATCCAATTGTGGCAACTGAAGATGATTAAAAAAAACTTGAAAATTAAATTACAATAATTCTAAAACAAATGGAGCTTAAAAAATACCAAACTAAATTAAACAGGAAAAAAAAAAGAAAAAAGAAAAATAAAATTTAGTATCCAAGCACCGTTACATTGCCTATTTGAATTCATTCAACAATAAAATCGTTGACGTTTACACACACAAGCTGAAGCATGTCATATGACACACGTGTAACTCAATATACAAAATCAAGTAGGCCATAACCCCGACAAAAAGAAAAAAAAAAAATATTCCGGCACTTTCTTTCCTCGGGATGGTTTTCAAGACAGGGAAACGGTTATTAATTTTTTTTTTTTTTTTTTAACCATGCTTCAGTTTCCAAATTTTTACACAAGCATTTTTTTTTCATTTCTTTTTCCAAAGAAAAAAAAAACATGTCAAAGATTTATTTTTCCTTTTGAACTTTTTATAAGCAAAGTACCGAAAACTTGGCTTTTTGCGACATCGTCAAAGTGGAAATGTTCGGTAATGAAGGTCGGAGGAGAAAAAAGGGGGGGGGGATTGTCACGTGACCAGTAAATCGCAAACCCGAAACTGTAGACAAGTAACGATTTCTTGTGGCAGTTTTCCACCCTAATTGTTGGTCTTCTTTCCCCCCCAGGACGTAATTTTTTTTTTTTTTTTTTTTTAGATCTGGTTACAATATGAGAATTGATTAAAATAACATTATCTTTTTAATGACAGAAGAAAGAAACAAAATCTCTTCAGTTACAGTGTGAAAATAACGCATAAAAATTGACTTGTAGATGGTAAATTAGTTGGTAAACCAGGGAATACACAGTGACTGTAGTAGATTTTGTAAAAAAAAAAAAAAAAATATAACTTTAAGGACCATACTCGGCTGGTTTAAAAAGTTTGCCTTCTAAGGATCTGGGATCATATACACTACACTACAGCTCCTGGATTGTTGGAACTAAACATCAGATCATTTGTAGACCATCAGCAAGTCGGGGAAACATTGGATAATAAAAAAAGGACATTTGTTAGAATTTCTTTGAAGTATTTCCATTTAAAACTAATTTTAAATGAACAAGAACAGTACAATTTTTAAAATAAAATAAACACTAAAAAGTAAAAATATGAGACAGAAGAAAATAGCAACCTGACAAAGATAAAAAAGAAAAAGAGTAAGGTTTTATTTCGAATAACCTTTTTTCTTTTTTTCAGTTTCTTTGTTAACCAACTATTCACCAACTTCTTTTAGTTCCTTTTTTTTTTTTTAGTTGACGCTAAATAAAAACTATATCCCACATTAAAAACACACTTAGAAGAATTAAGAAGACGAAGATCAAGAAGAGAAAGTACGCGCGTAGGGTGAATAAACCCTGAATGTCAATTTTTTTACGACTAGTAAAAACACTACCAGAAAATAATTTTGTATTACTCAGCAGAATTATATAAATGAGAATTTGACCTTAACATTGTATTATTTAAAATTAAGTAACTGCAAGAAAACTTTCTTAAATTTAATTTTTGAAAAACTTAAATTTTCTTCTAGAAAAAAAGTTCCATTGCTGTCTAAACTTTCGGTAAATAGAAAAAAATGCAGGTCATTTTTTAGTGTTTCATTCGCGTTACAGTTCCATATTCAAAATCAAAACTTGTTTGAACAGAGATATTTTTTGTTGAATTACGAATACTTGAAAAAAGATAAAATTATTTCTAGTTTTAATTAATACTTTTTTAAAAGTTCCTTTTTCTATCAATTCGATGAAATCCTAAAAAAATATTAAAAAGGTTTTAAAAATAAACCTTTTTTTCTATTTTTGACAAAAAAAAAAAAAAAAATTTAAAATCACTCACAACACAAGCAACAATTTTGACGTGTTTCATATCCAAAAGAAATTAAAGAAAGACTAATAAAAATTGAATATAATTAGAAAAAAGAATAAGCAATTATTGAATAGGATTTATTTAGAGAGAACTTATGAACGTGGCACCGAAATGTCATTTTTAGCAAGATGCTTAAATTGGGGTTATTTTTATTTATTTAAGTGAACCGGCATTTATCTGTTTGCAATTTTTTTTTTTTTTTTTAGGAAAAAAAAAAAAAAAAAAGCAATTTCACTTGTGGAACACAGGAACCTCAACAAAAAGTTAGCATTTTATTTTTAATAATTAATGAAAAAAAAATTACGCCACATTTTTTCCTCTCACTTTTTGGGGGACTCACAGGTTTGGGGTTCTTTCTCAACCTTTTTTGCTTTTTAAAAAGTAAAAAACTCGTTATAAATAGATTTAGCTGTTTAAATGCAGAAAAAAAATCTCCCTGTATGTTGATAGAAAACTAATATTTACATCAAAACAACGAAGGAAAAAAAAAAGAAACCAAATGGGGAAAAAGGAAAGCAGAAGCGATTCACAACGCAAGAAGGGCCATGTTAAAAGCTTTAACATGTCCGACTCGTCGGCATCTGTTATAAAAATAAATAAAGCCCAACCTCAAAATATCACCTAATTACCCTTAAACAGAAGCAAACATATTCAGATATCATTTTTAGACAACGATTAATATCTGTTCCCGAAGTAGAAGCCGGCTGCGATTAAAAACATGACAACTAAAAGGGAGGCAAGCAGAGAAGAAAGGAGGGGGGCGCAGGAGACTCTTCTGTTCAATCGACTGACGTGTCACTTAACTAAACAACGTAAGAACACGCTTCTATATTTACCTCCGACTCCGGCATTTTTAGCTGGTTTCTTGTTTTCCGTATTATTATGTTGCGGCTTTTTCTTGTTTGCCATCTTGGACTGATCTCCCTGCAACAATTGGAAGATTTTTTTTCTCTGTCTCCTGCACAAGGAAACGTCTGTCCGGCCTTCTCTCACAACTGCACACTAAAGCTTAGCAGCCGCTACAACGTGTACCTTGTCCGGTGTTAACGGAAAAGTAGTCTCCCTTGAAAAGAATTACCGTTCAACTGATGTATATCAATATTTTTTTTCCCTCTGAAAAAAAAAATAACAATAATTACAAATTAAATACATTACTTATTATTTAAACAAAGTAAATAATTTTTAAAATGTTGCATTAGCAACATTATTCTGTCAAAACCTCATATTTATTTTTTGTACATAATCAACTCTGTGTTATTGTGAGAGATATGAGATTTTTCCTTTTCTCAAAAAGTATAAAATACTTTTTTCTGAAAAATTGACAATAAAATAATCTAGTAGCATTATATACTGCTTTACTCCAACTGTTGTCCTCATCTTTGTTGTTATAATCACAAGCAGTTTGATTAAAGATAATTGCTCATATAAAAATTTCAAAAATAAATTAATTCATCAAAATATGCATGATTTAGCAAATGAAATCAAAAAGTGTTATATACATACAGACTTATCATAATTTCCAAACCTCTGTAGGAATACTACCCCTGACTTAAAATAACAGGTGATACAGATTTTGAAAGCTCTGCTCTCCCTGTCTTCAATAACAGTAGCCACATTGATATAGTTTCTGAAATGATAAATGAAATATACAACAGCAGTGAAATCCTGGAGGATCAAAACAAACCAGTTTTCATATCATTCCCAATTAATGTAAATTTCATTGAACAATAAGTTTCATGAGTCACATTGCAAAACTTATGATTAGAAGTCTAATGGATTGAGCTCATAGTAGAACTGAATCAGAAATCAGAAGAGAACAATGTGGAACAAGAAATGCAATTTTCATGGTCAGAACAAACAATAGCAATTCAGAGATATATACATGTGTTTCATGGACTACACACAACAGCCATCAATAAGATGCAGCATGAAAACTTAAGATGTTAGGACAACTTGATCTGCACAGAAAGGATATATGAATAAACAACAATCTTTATTTAAAATCATTTCACTCAGAGCAAGGTGATAAACACCATTATGACATAAGAGTGAAAGAAACTGAGAAAATGATTATTGAGGGGAAGAGACAGTAAAAGAACAGTATTCCAGGAGACAGAAAACATTGATATATGTTGCATTTAAATTTTTGAAGATCATAGTTGACAGGAAAGCAAGAAGCCAGAAGGGAGTTCTACAGGCAAGAACTGTGAGAGAAGAAACTATATGTTAATAGAGAATGATTTAATTAAGTAAGCACACCAAAAATATGCATTTTCTCATTGAATTTATTTTATTTAACTTGAAACAATATTAAGAGAATTTGAATGCAGGATTATCTCCCCTGAATTAGAATTACAGACAGCCTGATTTTTACAAAACTTGCTCTCTTTTTCCTTTTGAACAAGATGAGTGACAATATGTGCCTGCGGAAAAATGAAATAAAATCAATAAATAAAATAATAATAATGAATAATAAAAAAAAATTTCCCATGATGCTAAGAGTTAAGAAACTTGAAATATGATTACCCTACTTGGTTTCATCAAACACTGTTAGGTGGTGCTGTCTAAGTTTATAAAAAGACAAACATTTTCCTGTCTCACTCTCTTTCTCATCTTTACTTCAAGATGTAGCATCATGTATTAATTACATTTCCACTTCCAGTCCACTGACAACTGACTTCCTTTTTTTCAACTTCTAATCCATGGCATTCACACATGTCTTTCAAAACTTCAACCTATGAAGTAAAAACTTTTTCCTTGGTCATTCCAATTCTGCACAAGGCTGATTTAGCTTGACCATTATAACAATGCTCATCCTTACTTATCCTCACTTCTGCACCAAGAAAAAGAAAAGAGACATACCTAAGGAACACTGAGAACTTTGTTTCATTGTAGTTTATATATAAAAAAAAGAAGAAATGTCCACGGTAGAAATCTCAGGTTTTGTATACTTCTTATTTACACTATTTGGACTGTTGCTCTCATCTTTATCATCATAATTACAATGTTTCAGACGTTTTACACTCCAACCTTCTTTAGGTGATATATGTTGAAATTTAAAAATGAACCCTTTATTTCATTTACGGGGGTAGATTGTTCTAGTTTCACATGCCATGCCTTTTCTGGGTATCTCAGCTTCAGTTTTTTCCCTTTTAGTAACTCAACTCTCCAAGTTTTTCTTCACCTCTGGTTTTATCCACTGTCCCCAATGGATAAAAGCATTGGTTGAAGTAATCCAGTAACTTGATTCAAACAGTTGTGAGTTTAATACCTGTTCACAGAAGGTGGTCAGTGTAGGCAAAGGGCTTCCTTGACTGAAAATGGCCATGTTGGTGGGTTTCCCTGATGGAATCAATGATCACATGTGTTGCAAGAAAAGCAAGCCTTTAAGTTGGAGATCATCAATGGCAGTTTGACCCGTAGAATGATGGGCTACTTTCCTAAGACAAACAACAATTAAAGAACTGCATATTAACAATGGCAACTAAAGAACTGCATATCAACAGTGGCAACTAAAGAACTGCTTATTAACAATTTTTCCCACCTTTTCACATAATTATGTATATATTCTTCACACTTGATTAAAACATTGTTTTAACATCCTTGTTTGTTCTTTCCCTTGCAACCATATGCTCGTTATAACACTCAGGATTCATTTTAGAGGCTAAAACTTCAAAGTATTCAGACATTTTGTTGTAGAGTAGGACTTAGCATACTTCCTGCTCTCCCCTACTACTGTGACAATGGACTGCTCTTACATATAAATATGGCAAGTAGCTACATTAGAGAAGGATTTGAGTGGTATTAGATTTACTCAAGATTTTCCATTCTATGTACGAGTATTTAATAAACATTTTCTTTGTTTCCTCAGCTATTTTGAATAAATACAACATTACAACACTTTTCTTAATTTAAAACTGGATTCTTTAAGTCAAAATGATGGTCCAATTCATCACTATGAACAATTAATACAGTAAGTATTGTTTTAATACAGTAAGTATTGTTTTACAAAAGTTACGTTTTGTGTTCTTTTATTTAAATTCCTGGAAGTCTCACATATATATATATATATATATATATATATATATATATATATATATATATATATATATATATTATTTATGTCTTGAGTTTGCAAATATATATATATATTGTTGTAGAGAAGGACTCAGCATACTTCCTGCTCTTCCCTACCACCATGACAATGGACTGCTCCTATTTATAAATATGGCAAGTATATATTCAGGTGAAGGGAGGCATTATATATTCATAAATCTCTCTCACTCTCAAATCCCATAGACTCCATGAAGGTCATGTGAACACAGCTTTCAAGTCCCATATACTCCCTGAGGAGCATGGGGACTCAGATCTCAAGTCCTGTAGACCTCATTAAGGAGTGTGGGGGTACAGCTCTCAAGTCCTATAGACTGAGGAGTAAGGTGCCAGAGCTCTCAAGATCCATAGACTCTCTGAGGAGTAACAGATCACAGCTCTCAACTCCCGTAGACTTTTTTGAGGCATATAGGGCCACAACTCTCAAGTCCTGTAGACTTTATTGAGGCATATGGGGCCACAACTCTCAAGTCCCATAGACTTCCTGAAGAGTATAGGTATTTACCTCATTTCCCCACTGAGACATGATGTAACACAAATTTGGGTTTACTGTGGGGAGGAACTTAAGTGCATACACTCAGGCCAAGGACAAAAATTCCCTAAGCCCCACAAATTCACTGAGGAGTATGTGGCTACATTCAAGTCCCATAGACTTATCTGAGGAGTATGGGGCCACAGATCTCATTTTGTAGACGTCACTGAGGAGTATACAGTCACTGCTCTCAGGATACTATGTATTGTGGCTGTGGTATCTGTAGCAAATAGTTTTTTAACAGAATGGAATTGCTAGCCACATGCTCAACTAGTTTTGAATTCAGAGTTGCCAACCAAGGCTAGAGAGCCTAGTCTACTCTACAATTTAACCCTTAACTGGTAGAAAAGAGATGGATATGTACCTTTCCCAAGGGTATTTGCACAAACTCAGCTTGCAAATTTCTCATTCTGAGCCACTAACTATTGCACCGCCTGCACATCCAGTGTTAATAAATAACTGTTTTGGAACTTCAGTTTTATATTAGGATGATGTAAAGGTTTTAAGCATTTTTTATATATGTTCATTGCCTCATTATGTAGTCATTTAAAATATTTTAACTGGCTTTCTATGATTTTATGTCACCTTTCAGATTAACGACCTTCCTGATGTGATCAGTTCCCAATGAGGTATTTATGCTGTTGACATAACTATTTACTCCTGTCTTAATAGTATGCCTGATAGGTTCAATAAAGTAAAACTTGCATCTGCTCTCTAAAATGACTGCTAATCAGTTTTTAACTGGGGCAAGAAATAGCCTGTAAATTTTGATGCTTCCAAAAACCAAAACTGCTATCCTTTACTCATTGTAGAGAACCATTTTAGCCTTTTATCAACATGGTTGATGCTAATCTCCAGGAGAGCAACTTGTGCCTTCTTCATCTCACATTTTCTACTGACATGAAGTGGAATAATTATATTGAATCAACTGCTAGGTCTGCTACAAGGAAAGTTGGCTCACTGTATCATGCCGGACAATGTTTCTCATCAGAATCCATCTTGCTTATTTATAAATCTACAATTCTTCCATGAATTAAGTATTGCTGCTATATTAGGTCTTGTGCTCTAGCTATATATCTCAAGATTCTTGACAAAATACAAAGAAGGGTCTGTAATGTTATCAGCCCTGACCTGGCATCTCGACTTCAGTCACTTCCCCACTGCCATGAACTAGCTTCCCTCTGCCTTTTCTATAAATATTTTCATGGTAGTTGTTCTAATGAGCTCTTCACCTTGGTACCTCAACGATGTGAATTTAAGTATAAAACTACATTAGTAACTAGGTCTTATCATTTTACTGTTGAACTAACTAAATGTAACTGTAAGTTCTATTCTAATAGTTTCTTATCTCGCACTTCTCGCACTTCTCGCCTGTTGAACTCTCTTTCAATTTCTTGCTTCCCTGCCACCTAAAATCGTCTAAAATTTAAATGAAATGTCAATTGTCATCGTGTGTCTTTCTGAACCCTGTTCTTTTATTGTTCTTTCTTCTTACTAAAGTCTTCTCATTCTCTTCCACTCTCAGTAGCCCCTTGTGTTTTAGTGGCATAATTACTTTGCTTGAGGTGAAATGACTTAAAAAAAACAAATAAATTTTGTATGTAATGTTATTGTTGTACAGAGGAAATCTCATATGTAATATTCTGTTTATTCAACCTTGGACTTTGTCTATCACTGTCAGTGGTGCATGACTTTGACATTTTCTCCAAACATGGATTCTACATTCTGGCAAGGCTGCAAGAGGTCCTGTTCTCTCTCAGGTTGGTGCTTGTATTTATATATCTACCTGTCATTTTTGGTTTGTCACATTCCATACAGCTGGGTTGATCATCTGTTTATATGTTGGGGACAGCCACTGATATCTGTGAGGTATATATCTTGTCATTTGGAGGTCATCTTTCAGGTCATCCCCACTGTCTCTTTTGGCAACAATCTCAGATGTGTTATATATTATTAGGCCAAGTCACAAGTAGTTTCCATTTTTGCAAATTAATTTTTATGGTGAATGTATCATTCTAACTGTTTCTTAAATATATCATAACAGGTGATAAAAAGCAGGTTACATATAACAATGTTCAATGCAAAATGCAATGGACTGGCAAGGACAACCAACATTAAATGCTGAGCTCCATAAAAGACAGGTAATATTGTGTGTGTGATAGAATCGTCAGAGTGCTATTCATTTAGAGTTCTTAAAATTCAATGAGACACTAAATGCATATTTATATGTCCAGCAGTTGCAACATGTTCTTAAAAGTTTGACTGAAGAGCACCCAGTGCTTGTCAATAGGAAGTCCTGGGTATGATGATAAACTACATCTAACAACAAGGCCTCTGACTTGGAGGTTTTGAGGAGCACCAAACCACCTCTTAATTGCTGTTATTCCCAGGTCAACCCTGACCTGGGGTGGTAGCACCTGTTAGAGTCCAAGTTATCGGCAAATAGTGAACCTCCAAACTGGAGTCAAAGCACTATGAAAGTATAAAAATAGATTTTTATAGTAAAAATACCAGCAATACATTTTTGTAAAAGAAATTACTAATTCTCATAAGAAAATTAGATTTCAGCATTAAATGACCCATAAGGAGTTGAAATACCACTAAACAAATTTACTCTAAAAATCTTGTTGGCATTAAATAACCTATTGAGCTTGATATGATGTAAAACAAAATAAATCTAAACTGTTGTCAATGGGAAAAATGTTTCTTCTCTATGACAATGCTGTATAAAGCAAGAATAACAGAGAAAACAATTTTGAAATTCGCTCGGTCTGTTCTACCCAACCTGCCATATTCACCTGACCTTGCACCAACCACTTATGACCTTTTTAACTACTGCAAAATTCTTTGATAGGGAAAAACTTTCTCTAATGAAAACCAGATTAAAAAGTTAATTGAAAACTTTTTCACATCAAAACCTGTGACATTTTACTTAAAAAGTATTAAATAGCTCCCTGATAAGTAGCAAAAACTCACTGCAAATAATGGTGGATATATAATGGAATAAAATGTAATTGTACTTTTTTTAAGAATAAAGTTGATAAACAAAAGCAGAAATTCAAATTTTTGAATCCTACAAAAAGTGTTTTACAATTGATTATGTAACTATGATTATTACATTATGATTGAAATTTCAGTTGCATAAAATTGGAGATACTGTGATATTGGTGTTTTCAGTGATGTTTGGTTGGTTTTGTTTAGCTCCATGGGTTATTTAATGCTGAAATCTGAATGCAGTTAGATGCCTTCAACTACAGATAAAATTATTGCTTAAATGTAACCATCATCTTTTGACAGTACTCTAGGAAATAAATTCTATTTCCAACATGTAAGTGTTCTGAAAGCAAATGAAATATTTGTCGCAGATTACTTCCACAACGCAGAGAACAAATCACTCTAAGTTCAGACTTGAATATCGGGGACAGAAAGAAACGCCAAAAACTCGATTCGCAGTTACTATCTCACAAATCACAATCCACGTACACAGTCAGAAACATAACTCACTCTCCGATGAATGCAGTAGCCAAAATACACGAATTTTCCTTCCCGATTCAAGAACAGTACTGCTTTTATCAGCCAAGAATTTTTTTCATTCATCGACAACTGGGAGAGGACGCCCAATTTTTGCATATCAAAATACTTTTATAGTGACTCCTGCAACGGATTTGTTTTTAATTTAAATATTCCATCTTCCATCGTGCCCTTTTTTTTTTGGTAAGTAATTTTCTTTTTCACTACATTTTCCTTTGTAGGATACACGCAATGCGCTGTCGCTTGGTTTGACGAGGTAAGTCACTATTTTCTTCGCTATGCAACAAAATTACCTACCCACATACATACCACATTAAAACATGACCAAACTTTATTTTCTACCCAATTACAGACAATATTACAAACATGTGAAAAAGATTCCACAATTAATGACACACCATTTAAATCAAAGTGCCTATTGGTTAGAAATTAACATCACCATGTGAAATATTTGACCAATCAGAGCAAAATAAAACACTATTCTTTTCAAGTACTTTTCTTATAAAAACCAACAGATTTTGACTTTTAAAGATCAGAGAAACTGCTTTCTCAAAACTGAACACAAAAAGCAGATATGTGACTGTCTCTCTTCTTTCTACTGAAAGAAACATGTCAGTGACTTCAAACAGATCAGTTCCAACAACATGGATGGTCAGTTGGCAATTTCGAACGAACCATCTCCAACAATAACAACAATGACGGTCAGTGAATTTTTGCTAATGATAAAAGCCTTTTATCAACCACAGATTTTTTTTTACTGTAGATTAAATATTTAAAAGCTTTTTCTCAACCACAGCTTTTTACAGAGAACTGACTATTTAAAAGTTTTGTCTAAACCACAGCAGTTTATGTGTACCAACTGCACAAAGACTTTAACTTAACTAAAGACAATTTTGAATACTTTTTTACTCCTTTTTGAATTCATGTACATATGTTTGTATAGACAAATGAAATATTTAACAGGCATAAGCAGGTCCTCTTTATTTTTATTTTATTATTGCTTCAAATTCAGACATTCAGATTATTAATATAAAAACTTGAACAACGGAATCTCCCACAAATAATGACACCAACATGTTAGTTTTCTGTGGATATTTTTATTTCTAATGAATTAAAAAGCATATTTCTTTCTTAGATGCAAAAAGAGATAATCATTTCCATAAAAAGTCTTAAATTACTCTTTCAGAAAATATGACCAATGGAATTTGAAAATTACTTAAATATGCTGCCATTTTATGATGATATGAGTATCACTTACTCATTATAAAATGGTTATGAATGTTATTATTTTCCAGTTAAAATATGTTATTTGTAATGTAAAAATATTTATAAAATTCTAAAACTTCTAAGGTCTTGAAGAAAGAGGGCTTGGAAAATTTGTTATCAAAGGACAAATTGAAGGCCAGAGAGACAAAGGAAAACAACACATCTACTTAGCAAGCTTGAGTAAATAGATGGGGTATCAAGGGTTAGGAAAGATAATGAAAAGACAATATTATTTAGGAGCTACAAAGGACAGGAAATTGTGGAGAGCTGTGATCGGCAATGTCATGAAGGGATATGGCACATGGAAAAAATCCAATGTAGAAAGCCAAATACCACTTTGTTTCTAGAAAGATATTCTACAAGATCTAATGAGTAGATATGTATGGCAAATTAGCATTTAGAAACCATCGTGTAATGGATATATGGCTAAATAATTAGAATGTTAGCATTCCAATCTTGAGATTCGGGACTGAATCAATTTGTTAAAGAAGTGACTTCCTAATAATATGGACCTGAGAAGATGATCCCAACATGCAGTACTATTGGAAAGTGCTCAAAAACAATGCCATGGGTTGACCCAAGCCTTGTGGGTGAAATTGGTCAGACAGAACTATTTAGAAGTCATTGATAGTTTTGCTAGCATGAAGTCACCAGTCATCATGACTGAGTGTTCAAACATACTGGCCTTGTTCAACTACCAATCACACCAGATTATGAATGCTCTTCCAGGAACTGTAACAAAGGTCTGTTCAGTATAGTTGCAGTATAAACCACAGGTTGGCTCTGTGAGTGTTGAATAAACACAAATGTCCCTGAGCAGGTACCTGCAACAGAGGATGGGTAAACACCCTATGTAGACAGACAATACTCAGATACAACCATCATATATACACATTTTAAAAAAGGAAAAATTTGTCCTTCATAGTTTTAATAAATTGCACTAGCACTGTTTATTGTAGTACAATATTTTCCTGATTTAACACCTGCAGCCTTTTACTTGTGGGAAGGGGGGACCCTAAAGATTGTTGTGTACTGCAAAAAACTGACTACACTGGCAGCCCTTAGACGAGAAATTGAAAATGCATGTGCAGCAATTCCACTTGACACTTTCTCCAATATTACCCAAGCAGTTGTTTGCTGTGCTAATAAATGTCTGGAAGCTAAAGGCCAACATTTTGAGCATCTCTTATGATTGTCGAGTCCAAAGGTAACTTGTATTAATCTCATGATGTCTGAATAAATTTAGTATTACAATATCTATACAAGTTTTCCTTTCCTGAAGTTTGTATACATTTTTATGATGGACACTGCATATATATATATATATATATATATATATATATATATATATATATTTAATGAAAAACAGACCACTTTAAGGTACCATTACAATAATTTATTTCACCAAAATCTTTTTTAAAGGACTCCGGATCATCAGGTAACAATTCCAACAACGAAATGAAATGAAAAATGGAAAAGATTTCTATCAAGCATTGAAATCTATCTTTTACATAATTTTGTTAAAACAAAATTACAGCCTCTTTCGATTCACTTCTCTCTCCCCCTCTCTCTTTGCTGTAACACTCATTTAGATATATCTGTATTACTTTCATCTGTCTCCTCTCTCCTTTCCATTTTTCCTTTTCTTTTCCCCCCACTACCCTCCCATTCCTATATAACCCATTTTTCATTTCATTTCATTGTTGGAATTGTTACCTGATGATCTGGAGTCCTTTAAAAAGGATTTTGGTGAAATAAATTATTGTAATGGTACCTTAAAGTGGTCTGTTTTTCATTAAATATTAGCTCTGTATTCACATTGAGCTCTCAGGATTTCATCCTCCTTGGAATTACCCATTCGGTTTACCAAGTTCTTCGTTTTAAATTTATATATATATATATATATATATATATATATATATATATATATATATATAGTAAAAGTGGCTAAGTAGCTAGAATATTAGTGTTCCAAACATTAGAACTGAGTTCAAATGGGATTTTTTGATAACATTCTAGGGAGACAATCTTAGCATGTGTCACATTTGTGGGGTGTCTGTAAACACAGACATGGGTTGATTCAAGCTTTGTGAGTGAAACTGGCTGGTCAGAACTGTTCAGATGATTACGCTAGCCTGCAGTCACAAGTCATCATGACCAAGTGTTTAAGCATACTGGCCTTGTTCAACTATAGATCACACCAGATTATGAATGCTCTCCCAGAAACTGTAACTAAGGTCTGCTCAGCATAGTTGCATTATAAACCACCAGTTGGCTCTGTGGGTTTAAAGAGACACAAATACGACTGAGCAGTCGCCTGCAGCAGGAATTGGCTTGCCATCTTATGTTGACAGGCATACTCAGATACAAGCAGCCACCACATTAGGCCAGAGCAGAGATCAGCTGCTAGGTTCTGGTCATATCAATTTTGGGAGATGCACCTGTAAACTGTTGACAGGCATACTCAGATTCAAGCAGCAAGCCATTTTATATAAATATATATATATATATATATATATATATATATATATATATATATATATATAGTGGCTGAGTAATTAGAATATTAGCATTCCAACCATCAACCATGAAAACTGCGTTCAAATCTTACCAGAGAGGTGACTTCTTGATAATATTGTTCTGGGGAGATGATCCCAGCATGTCGCACTGTTGGGAAGTCTTTGTAAACATAGCCATGAGCTGACGCAAGATTTGCAAGTAAAATTGGGTAGACAAAAACTTTTCAGAACCTGTTGATGATTGTGCTAGCATGAAGTCACAAGTCATCATGAGTGTTCAAACATACTGGCCTTGTTCAGCTATAGATCACACCAGATTATGTTTGCTCTCCCAAAAACTGTAACTAAGGTCTACTCAGCATAGTTGCAGTATAAACCACAGGTTGGTTCTGTGGGTTTTAAAGACACACAAATATGACGGAGTAGGCATCTGCAACAGGAATTAGTTAGGCATCCTTAGAGATGGGAAAACATGAAAATGAGCAGTCAGTCATTACTAGAAACTACTGTCTAGAATCGTACTTGATAATAATCTTCAGACAAACAACAAACAAAGACACTGTGTCTTAGTGCATGTGGTTGAAAAACTGCAGACATTAGCCAACTTATCAATGACTTCAAAAGTGACCACTAAATGTAGTTTGACTGGTCTTTATTTAGCCACTTACTGGACATCTGAAACCAAAATACTTGTTGAAGGTCATTTGTTTCAGGCTTGTTTTCTTTTTCCACTTCACACAGCGATGTCATCTTTACAATATACAGGCAAGAAACACTTGAATCCATAACTTAGCAATAGAGGATAAGATAACTGATTATAAGTTCAGCAATGTGCAGCAAGCCTGGAGGTTACACTGTTTGAGGTTCTATTTTGTAAAGTAGTTTATGTGGTTCTTTCTATTGCTTTCTTTGCTTTTGATATATCCTGTGAGTATTAAGTTCTCCAAGATCTTTCCTCATTATGTGATCCAGAAATATTACCACGTATTTCCAAGTATAAGACAACCTTTAGGTAAGATGAGGTCAAAAAATAATAGCAAATTTTCATGAATTTATCCTATACCTGTAGCATAATATGACTGCTTATTGATTATATAAAGATGATGTTATTGGAAATGTTGCTACTGTATCCTCATAAATTCAAAATAAATAAAATAACAAAACTGATTCTATATCATGTTTTTTCTACACACATCTCCTAAAAGGAAAACCTTTGTTTTGTTTATGTTTCATCACATGATCTCTTGTGAATACTGATTAGTCTTCTTCCTCTTCTTTTCCTATATCTAAACAGTTACAAACAGCCTGGTGTACTAATGGCCATTTACTTATACTTCATTGACAGTCACAAAATATCACTAGTAAAAGTGCAATAATGCAATAAAGGTTGCTGTGAGTGCAATTGTAGCTTGATGTTTACATTTTCTCTGCTGAGTTTGCATGGATACAAGTTGATTTCATTGATATGGAATTGTTCTTCGAATAGGCAATTTATTATGAAGTTATGCCTGTAATATATAAGGTATAAATGGTTTTATTACTTTTATTATCAGTCTATTTGATAACATGAATCTTTTTATTTACATTATTGGTTATTGCACTAAGACTGAGGTTAGCCTACTGACAAACATCACTTAGAATTGAAGGTTTCTTTTTTAGAATTGTAACATAAGGCAACCCCCAAATTTTAAGGGTGATTTTTGGATTTAAAGTTTGTCTTATACTCGAAAATATATGGTAACTTATGAACTAAAATAACCTCTTAGAACACCATTAATTTTGCCCATTTTTTCTATATACATTTAGCATTTATATATTAATTATTAATAAGTTTGCTCATATCTATCTACTTATTATGAGCCTAATGCTTGCTATAAATTGCTAGAGTTCATTGACCTTTCTGTCACAACTACCCACCAATCCATTAATTAATCTGTTACTTTAGAATGGATTTACTTATGCTAATAAAAAACACTAAAAATCTATGCTTTCAAGAGACTTGAAATATATTTGCCTATGCCAGTATTTAGCTGTATATAACTTTACACAGGTTTTACTTTTACAAGAACACTGCAAGAGTTTAAGGAATAAGTTTGTCAAGGGAAAATATCAAAGTGAAAAAAGGATATTTTTCATGAATGTTTTTAAATTTAAAAATGTTCCACCAGATTTACAGTGTAAAGAGAAAATATATGAGACTGGCAGCTGAAAAGCTGAAGCAACACAAAGATGACATGAGATGTGGTAAACTCAACAGACCATTTTATTCAAACTGCTACTTGATTCCAATATTTCCTAGGGGGACTGGAAGTGCTTACAATCATCATTATAATCAACATCATTGATGCTGTTATAAACATTCCCCCCTTCCTAAGGTAATTTATTTTCTTTATTAATCTATTCCTAATTTTTCCAAATTACAAAGTAAATAATTACAAATCAAAGTTTGTTTTGATTACAGTGAAAGTGTGATAACTCACTTTATAAAATCATTATTCAAACTGCTATTTGATCTGTTTGCTCCTAGCCTTCCCTTGTAGGACTGGAAGTACTTACAATCATCATCATCATTAACATTATTGATGTTATTATAAGCTAAACATATAGTTTATCTTTTTCGTCTAACAGAAATATTGGGAATTAAACTCAACCCAGACCTCAAATGGAACACATACATCACTAAAGATGCTGGGAAAATGGTTGGTTTCCTGTACCGCTTCAGTAAGTACTTGACTCTCCTGGTATCCTCATCTTTACAAGAGCCAGATCAGACCTAAAATGGAGTACTGCTGCCATATATGAACAGGAGATGCCCAGTTTTTACTTTCCAGTCTTGATAGAGTACAAAAGTGTCTCTGCGTCCATGTGGGTGATGAATTATTTCCCACCCTACAACCCCTTTCTCACAGATGAAATATCACAAGCCTCTTGCTGTTCTATTAAGTGTTCAGACAAACTACACTCTTTAGTTCCACCACTCCTAACTATCATGACTAAGACCCACTATGCTACACACATTGTAGGAAACCACCCTCATTCCATTTGTGAGATGTAAGTTCCACTTGAGCAGCTTCTTCCTGCAAGCTCTTCTGTAGAACTGACTCCCAAGTGGGTATTTTCTCAATCACTGCAATCTTAATCTGTCTAGGATTAATTATTACCTTCTCGACATATCCACATAAACTGTGCCTCTTACTCTGTAACCCACTACCTGGAGTGGCTCCCGGGACATGTCCAAGGTGAACATCACTTACATTATTTATATTATTCAGACTATTGTCCTCCTCTTTGTCGCCATATTTATTACAACATTTCGGTCGTTATACGCTGTTAATTTCCCTCTGAAAGTTCTCCAGTGCTAGTGGATAAAGGCATTAGTTAGATCCAGTGACAGGACCCAAAGAGTGTGAGTTCAATACCTGGTTAAGGCAGTGGGGTAGACTGTTCTAGTTCCATGGGTCATTTTTAATGGATGTCAGTTATCAGTTATCATGGCACATGGAACTAGAACAGTCTACCCCAGTGAGCGAAATAAAGTGTTGATTCCCATAGCATAATAGGAACAAAATATTTACTCAAACATATTAGCAATCCCGCAACACCATATCTCTTCAGGATGTGGGAAATCTACATAACTTCCTTTTTAAAAACAAAATGAAACCAAATGGCATAAAATGGACATTTTGAAAATAAAAACACATTTATCGTTCTTTAATCTATGGCACTTTTATTAAACCTCAAATCTTTTTTCCATAATTTGTATAAGAATCAGGACAATTTTTAAAAATACAGTAATACATTTCACATTATGTTTTATTAATGTTTTAAGAATTTAAATTTGCTTTATTTTTTTGTATGTACATATTTGTAATTTCAGTTTTATCATCAAACTTCTTTTATCTACAGATATTGTTCCTATAACGAATTTCTGAACAGCAGTATCCTTCATCCTGTTAGCATATTTCGTAAACCAATTTAAATATAACAGAGAATGCTAATTAAAATCAAAAATTATTAATGACAGAATAACATAAAAATTTGTGCTTAAAAAACCAAAACATTCATTAAATGCAATTTACATGTAATACTCTTGTGTTGTGTTTTTCAATTATTTCTACATAGCCTGTCTTGTCAAACTATCTTGAGTGTCTAGATCAAATTCAACTTTCATAAATTATGTCAGTAAAGGTACAAGAGGTGAATGTAGTAAAAAATAGGGAGTGAAGGGGATGTGGGACCGCTCAATGTCATTACAAAGGTCACCCAAACTATGATAACAGAAACATGGTTTTTAGACTGAAATGTCAAAAGTATTAGGTTAGCAACATGTAAAGATTGCAGTGTCTGTGAAAAAAAATTAAAAATCTATATATAAATTAAAATTTTGTAAAACAAACAAATTAAACAATTTCAAATTATAGTGGACACATTATTAAAACATTATTAATCAGATTCAGACAAAATAATAATGTCTTTTTAATGAAAATTATTTCTGTAATTGCCCATATATAATATGCCTTCATCCATAATACGCATTCCTAAAATTGTGCTGAAAGTGTGGGAAAATGCTTCTACTCACACATAATACACACCCCTTGTTTCATAATCAAACCCTATAAATTGTACCTCTCCAATTTCATTACAGCCAGCATTTCCTACTCTTATTAAAAAAATGGTTTTAAAAATAAAATAATATTATTCTAATTTAGTTTTATTTTACATTTGTAAGTATTGTCAGGTACATATGATTGTATTTGACATCCTTTTGGGGTCGCAGTTGCCAAATGTTAGTGTCAAATTGTCATGTTTGTGGTGGGTAGTCATTTCACAACTGAAATGGACCTAAGTAATGGCAATTTTTAAAGATTTTTTTGTAGTTGTGCATAATACACACCCCTAATTTTACTTATTATTTTTTAGAAAAAAAATACCTATTATACATGGGGAATTACAGTAATAATGTTCCTACTGAGTAAATATCAACTTAAAATAAAATTTAATTAGCTTTATGGAGAACGATAAAAATTACACAGCATTTAAAACAGCAAATTATTAATCTGCAGTGTTTCAGCTTTTAAGCATGTGTAGTTATTAAGTTATTATAAATTTTATAATCTTCACGTAACACATTTTAGAATAGAGCTGAGCATCTTTTAGTTAAATATTTGCAAGTATTTTGTGTCTGCTATGATGTCCACACATGAAGTATAAATAAAAAGACAACATATGAAGTCAGTCTGTGTGATAATACAAGTAGCAGCCGGATGTAACAGTGCAAGGTGAAGTCATTATGAAATCTTCATGTGTCTAGTCTATTCCCTGTCATATGAAAACTGTTTTCATATTAATAAGATATGATATCTTTGCTGAGGGGACACCAAATTAAAATGAAATTTAATTAATCTATAATTTATAGAGAAAGATAAAAATTACACAACATTTAAAACATATTTCAAATTATTAATCTGCAAAATTTCAGGTTGAAAACATGTAAAGTTATGAGAGATTTTATACTCTTCAAGTAACACACCTCAGAATGGAGCTGAACATTTTCTGTTAAATAGTCATGCACATTTTGTATCAACTATGATGTCCAGACATCAGGTATAAATAAAAGAAAAAGCATTGAGTAAGCAATCAGTGAGAGTCCATGTGATAGTTTAAGTAGCAACCAGATGTACAATCCAAGTTGAAGTCATTAAGAAATCTATTTGTGTCTAACCTATTTCATGCTGTGTGAAAAATGTCTTCAGAAGAAGAAACTGGAATAAAAAATAAAGAAACAATTCTTGTAAAATACCAATGATATCTGTAATATAGAAATTTTGGATGTATGCTTTATCTCTGCTCTTCTTTTCCTCTCCTTTTTTCTTTGTGAATGAGCTGGTTATTTTTACAAGGCCAAAGTTTCACCACACCTCAGCCTTTCACAGATAATGGTAGGTGATACCTTTGTATCATGAAAATGCCCAGGTGTATCTGACATCTGCAAAGTCAGTATGAATACTGGCTAGGTTTCTTATAACAAGCCAACATGAATTGTTCAAATTCAAACAGTGCATAATAATGGATGCCAGAGGAATAGGACATTACATTTCCATTTTGTTCCATTTCAATCAATGCTGTCACATGTGTGCTGGGAATACCTGATAGAAGACATTACTAATCATTATGGACAGCATAGAGGCTACCAACCACGGGTCCTTAATGATATCAACCAGATTTATCAAGGTAGAATTGTTAAACTAGTGATGCTGGCTCAAATCACTTCAACAATTGAATGCAAGAGGTAGATAGATATTCAGCAAGACAGTTTAGCATTCTTTTTCTTTCATGGGATATAAGAGCAGAAGATCTAATAGAGTGTGTCCCTGTCATCACCACAGCATAAGACACATCATCTTACCTAGGCTTGTCTGATTACTAATCAGACTCTTAAGAACTGGCATAATTTTTAATCGTTTAAGGCTGATGGTAGGAATTGTGTGTAGCAAAAAACTCATGAGGCCGAGGTCCACAGTTATCAACAAGACATCATACAGGCTGGTGGTGGTTTCATAATAGTGTGATTCTTGTTCATCAGGCATGAGTTGTCTCTGCTTGTTCACTGAAATGATCAACAACCACTACACTATTTAAACTATTTACATTGTTCAAACTGTTGTCCTCATCCTTACTATCACATTCACAAAATTTCAACCATTGTATGCTCCAGCCTTCTTCAGGTGATATTTCTTGGAAATTTGAATCATACCCTTTATTTAGTCCACAGGGGTAGATTGTTCTAATTCCACATACCAATGCCTTTTGGAGATCTCATTTTTAGTTAATAACTTGATAACTCTCCAAGTTTTTTTCTCTCCGCTGAACTCACAACTCTGTGGATCAAATCACTTTTTGGATCAATCAACCAATGCTTTTATCCACTGGGCCATGTTTTTTTAGACACATGGACTAAATAAAGGGTTTGGTTTGAAATTCCAACAAATATCCCCTGAAGAAGGCCAGAATATACAACGGCCAAAATGTTGTGGGTGTGACAGTGTGGGTGAATAGGTTGCTTTTCTTATGCACATTGGTAATCACCAAAATGTTGTGGGGATTCACTCACATCATAGCAGCAGAAATTGGCCTTGTCTTCACAGCGATAAAAAGCATACTTAACTGAAAATAAAACATACAGAAATAATAGGAAAAGCATGGTAAATTTTATGTTATTTTCATACAATTTAGTTATATTTTCTTTTGTGTGTATTTTTAGGCTACAGTTGTTTTATTGCATGTGATAAAAGGGAGAGTTTACTCCATAATATTACAAGCCATATCACAAAGAGAAGCCAGACACATGTTGCCTGTATGAAGGTTTGAGGTGAAGAGATTGAATTTAATGTCTTTTGGCAGGATGTCCGTATTTCCAGCATGAACAGTTTTTGTTGCATGCTGGGAGTATTTTTTTTATTATTTTTGATTTTTATTTAATTTATTCTATACAGTAAAGATGAAGACAAGCATCTGAACAATATAAATAATCTAAATCAGGAGTCAGCAACCTACAGCACGCGCACCACATGTGACAATGCCAAGCAATTTCCAATGGCACGCAACTGCAAATGACGTCATGATGTCCGAACCAATAACTACTACAACTCAAAGATATTTAACTGTCTCAATTTTGATATATATACTAAATATATATACTAAAGTATATATACTATATATTACTATATAAAATATATTGAAGAACAGGTATATTGACCTTGACGTGTCTAAAAATACGTATGCTGTTGGCACACTGAATGATTTTAAAACCCTAAGTCGGCACATAGTTAGCAAAAGGTTGCCAATCCCTGCTTTATATGGTAAATACACCATCTCAATTTGAATTGATATCTATTTTTAAAAAATGTATAATGTATTTTTTATACTAATTTTTATGCACTAATGGCCCAAAAGCCACTCAAGTTAGAGGGTTCAAGTTGATGTTCTCCCAACAAAATTAGTGCTAACCAACCAACATTGGTAAAAGTTTTGAAATATATTTTATATCAGGGGTCGGTAAGCAATTTTCAATGGCACGCAGCTGCAAATGACATCACAAAGTCCGAACCAACAATTACTACAACACAAACAAGATATTTAGCTGTTTCAATTTTAATATATACTAAAGTATATATACTATATATTACTATATAAAATATATTGTAGAACGGGTATATTGACCTTGACTTGTATAAAAATACGTATGCTGTTGGCACACTGAATGATTTTAAAAGCCCTAAGTCGGCACATAGCGAGCAAAAGGTTGCCAACCCCTGGTCTAAATAACCTTCAAATGTTAAACAGTTTCCAACCACCAACTAACTGGCTTGACAGCATTATGCTAGTATTTCTATATTACCAGTTATTATCATGAAGAAAATTATTTGGACCAAATCTCAGCTGCAAGTAGTGAGAAATATAATGTCAATAAAAAGTGAATTTGGAGATTTAAATTCTTTGCTTGAAAAGATCTTTTCAATGGTCTTTTGTGATTACTGATGTTATTAATCCTTCATTGGTTCTTGACCTGGCTTAACAATAAAAAGAAAATTATTTAGGCAATATTACAAAAAGGAGGATTTATGTAAATGTAACTACATCTTTAATAAATTTGATTGAACTAAAATATTGAATAAACATAAATAAACATGTCAAATGTTGTATGAAACAAGAATGTACTAATTATGATTAGAAGGAAAAGGGTCCATTAAAAACTTAGTGTATATGTATACTCTCCAGAATCTATCTTACATATTTATAAGTCTACCATTTGTCCATATCTTGAATTTTGCTGCCACATCTGGTCTAGTACTCCTGATAGATATTTAGAGATTCTTGATAAAATCCAAAGGAGAATTTGCAATGTTATTGGTCCTGACCTGGCATCCTAGCATCAGTCACTTTCCTACCGCTATAACATTGCTTACCTCTACCATTTCTATAAATACTTTCATGGTAATTGTGCTGATGAACTTTATTCTATGGTACCTAGACTATGAATGTAAATGCAATACTATATTGGCATCAAGATCTCATCAATTTACAGTTGAAAAGGCTAGATGTAACCATAATTCTATGCTAACAGTTTCTTTTTTTGCACTTCTTGCCTGTGGAACTCTCTTGTGGCTTCTTGATTTCTAGACAACTTTGATCTTCAAAAATTTAAACGCAATATCAATTGTTATCTACTGTCTTCCTGATTCTTCTTTTATTGTTCTCACTCCTTAATAATGTTTTTCTGTTCCTTATACTTTAATGCTCAGTAACCCCTTGTGTCTTAGTGGCTTTATTACCTTGCTTGGATAGATTTTGATTCAAAATTTAAATCTTAGCATATCACTTTTTACTCCTGTTTGTGAGCCTTTTATTGATACACTAACATACTAAAAGTCATGGAATATATGCCTAGTATCATGTAGGACATCCTCTAGCCCAGTGAAGTATAACAACTCAACTAGGTATTAGTTCCACAAGTGGACAGAAGTTCTCACTCAGGATAGGTGTACCATGATATCTCAAAACTGTTCCCAACTCCCTGATAATTGTAGGTGCAATTTTGCATGTGAATAGATCTCTCTACCATGTCCCATAAATGTTCACTTGGACAAGAGTGGTGGCTATGCCTTTCACATGAAGTCTACAGAACCAATTGACATGATGAACAACTGATTCTTGTTGAGTACAAGTTGTCCATGAATAGTCACATTTGCATGAAGCAAAGCGGAAGATCATGAAGGTGTGCTGTGTAGCGGTTTGTCTATATTTCAGGCATATATCAGGCATGGCTGACCACATATAGAGAGAAAAGGGAGATCACTCCCTTCTGTGGGATGAAGTTGAAATAATAGAGAAAATCATGGGAAATTATGAAAACTTAAAGAATCAGTACATATTTTAGGTTACAAAATGTCCTAAGCCAACCAAGCATAGACATAAATACAATATGGAAACCAGTAATACAGAGAACTAGAAAAAAACGGCAATAACAAATGAGGTGAAAAATTATGAGAAAAAAGATTGTAATATGAGCTCTGTTAAAAAAACAGTTACTGAGACATTAGGTTTATAAGTCCCCAAAAGGACAGCGGATAAAAGTGTTGGATGATTGACCCAAAATGTGACTTGAACATGAGAGTTCAATACTAGAAGCTTCCAGTTTCACCAAAACTTGCTCACATCATTCATTCCTTATCACTGTTTGGCTTTGCAAGAGTAAATTAGAGGTGAAAGAAAATCAGAGTAGAAGAAAGTGCCTATGATATGAATTTGTTTACAATGGACCTCAACTTGCCAGGAAGTGACCCATGCACTTGATTTCATAACCTCCCTCTGCAGCACATATGGAATGAGACATGCAAACTCTGTTATAATTTCAAGTGATGCCTTCTGTAGCATGTCCATCATGCATAGTCTTCTTCATACATCTAGTTCAACTGTTAAGCACTGTTGTAGTCATCATCCACTTGTTCCACCATTGGAGTCTTTGGGGTTGGTTGTGTCAAGGGTGGCCCTACAAGGAATACATAGGAGATTATATGAATACAAAAGGGATCTTTCACAAAACAACACACTCAACACATTAGTTGCTCTCTGTACTGAGTCTGAAAATAACTTTGGATTAAAAATGCTACTTTAATTAAAAGAGAAAGCAATTTACTAAGACAAAAATGTATAGAAAGTGCTTTAATTGCAAGATTCTCCACAATAAATGTTGTAACCTAGGGAAGGTTACTGAATAGAATAATTACACAAAGGTTGATAATGAATGATAATACTTAGGACAAGAACAACACATATAAGATTTGCCAGTGGCGCGTAGAAGTAGTCAACAGCTATAAATGAGTCAAGTGAATTCCACAATGAATCTCCAAATACAAACCAACATACAGTATTTACTATTTTATTTATGCGAATGGGGACATACCTATATTGTCTGTAGATATATTACAACAATAAATTTATTTTCAATTTCTTACATTTCAACTTTCTTGGCAAATCTTCTATGATCCAATGTTGGATATTTAATAAGATAAGTGATAAAAACATAAACAAAAAGAAAAAGAAACTAAATCATCTAGGCCAGGGGTTCTTAACCTTTTGATGATCCCAGACACCCAATGGATTGTCCAATATGGTCCCATACCCGCTTCATTTGACTGTCGAAATAATTATCACCAATCCTATTATTTGCCAGTATGTCTTCCAAATACTTAATTGTTTGATTCTAGGCTATATACCCAAAACATATATTTAAGAAATTTTAATTTAAAATTTCAGTGTTTCTTCTTCTTCATGCGCATATGTAATCACATCAATATAAACATCACTTTAGTTTGTTGAAGTCCTATACTAAATTTGTTACAACTGATCAATATAGTGAGGTATTTAAAGTGTTTACAGTTTATTAATTCTACATTCAGAATTTTTATGATGGATTTAGGGTATGTATCATTACAACTTTCATTCCAATTCCAGATCCGAAATTCTGTTTTGGAAACATTTAATTTAAATCCTGCTTCTTGGAGGACTTGATAAAGAATATTGATTTTTGTTTGAGATCATTTTAGACATAAGTAGGAAATATCGGTTATTTTAAACTAAACTATGTCTCCATGATTGAAGTAAAAAGAAGGAAAAACCAATTTCAACCGAATTCAAAGTATCCTTACCTTCATGCAATCAGTACAATACTTGTAAAATCTTTGATATCAATGTGGTATAAATGTGCAGATGTAATACTGAAAATAAAACAGGAAAGCTTTAAGAATAAAAGTTTTCACATTGTTTTGGAGATGACCATGTTTTATTAACTGGATATAATAGTCTAATGCTTCTGTTTAGATAGGAAGCTACACAACAGCTGTATGTAATGAGAAAGAGGAGAAAGCAAGGCAGGTGGGATAGGTTGAGAAAGGTAAAGTTATACAACTGGAGTACTTCCCAAAGTGGAGGACATGACAGAAGAAGTGGACACAACATAAAGATGTTATCACTCAACAATCTGTTCAGGAGAATGTCTTATTTTATTGTTCTCAACACAGCATGCGGACATAAGAATTCTGTGTTTGTGTGTGTGTGTGGTTAGCAGATCAGTTGAGGCTTTTTGTTTTGAAATCAGTGAATAAGCAAGGTCATCTAATAATATTGCTGATCTTAAAGCAGTTGTCTAAATTATTTTAATTTTCTTTGACATCTTATAATGGACCAGCTTCGCACAAAAGTTAATAAAGCATACCATAGAAATGAAGAATTAAATTTCAGATACTGTCATCTGAGCTTGAAAGATGATATAATTTGGTTTCGTTTGTTTTGTTTTACAGCATATCAACCTCAATGGGTTATTTAATGCCTACAAAATTTTCATTGTTGTAATATTTTTTTTCCTTCAAAAAATCTATTTCTGGTAATATTTTTCCCTTCAAAAATATATTTCTGGTAATAATTTTCCTCCACTGGTAATATTTTTTTTTTTTTAAATGTATTGCTGGTAATAATTCTTTTACAAAGTATTTCTGGTATTAAAACCTATTTTTACACTTTCATATGTTTTGACCCCAATTTGGGGGGGTTTAACTACTTGCCCATAGCTGGACCCTAACAGGTGCTAACATCTAGGGTCAGGATGGACCTGGGAACATCAGTAATTAAGAGGTGGTTCCACGTTCCTCAAAACCCCTTGATCAGAGGCCTTGCTGTTGGACGTAGTTTATCGTTTTACCCAGGACAGGAAAGATGATATATAAAAAAAAAAAAATTCTCTTGACTTTTTATTTGGAGATACATAATAGTTTGATCAAGTTTTGTTTTGGTACTATAGGGAAAAATTTGGTAGGGAATTATTTTTGTGATTTTCTTTTTCTTTGTGTAGGTAGTCCTATGACAAGAGAAATATCACTTTAAGACACAATTTCGACCTTGCCCCATCATCTGGTTCTTTCTCAGTTGGTTGGAGTGTGCCAAATCTAATGGTAGCTCCCTCTGTCCAGGTGGACACAGGTTTGAATTCTGTTGGACAGCACAAACATTTCTTTAATACGATTTCTCAAATATTTAGGCTGATAGATGAACATGAATAAACATACTGTTTAATAAATAAAAAAGTGTCTACTTAAGTATCAACTAAAAATGTTTTAATAATATATATATATATATATATATATATATATATATATATATATATATTACTTCAAATGTTATTTTTAGTGGATACCCATATGTGAGATTATATTGATAATCTCCATTTATTTTAAACTGTATTTATTTCATATACCAGCTTGTATACTTGAAAAAGCTAAGTAAAGAAAATGTGTCCTCTATTAGGATCCAAACCTGTGAGCCTCTTTGCACTTCAGCCAAGAAGTGTGCCCCTTTGCAGTTAGACTAGGAATTGTACCGCTTTGCATTTTGGCTAGGAACTGTACCTCTTTGCAGTTCAACAAGGAAGTGTGCCTCATTGCATTCCAGCTAGGAAGTGTGCTCCTTTGCAATTCATCTAAGAAGTGTGCTTCTTTGCAGTTCAGCTAGGATGTGTGCCTCTTTGCAATTCAGCTAGGAAGTATACCTCATTGCAGTTTGGCTTGGAAGTGTGCCTCTTTGCATTTCAGCTAGAAAATGTGCTTATTTGCAATTCATCTAAGAAGAGTGCTTTGCAGTTCAGCTAGGATGTGTGCCTCTTTGCAATTCAGCTAGGAAGTATACCCCATTGCAGTTTGGCTTGGAAGTGTGCCTCATTGCATTCCAGCTAGGAAGTGTGCTCCTTTGCAATTCATCTAAGAAGTGTGCTTCTTTGCAGTTCAACTAGGATGTGCCTCTTTGCAATTCAGCTAGGAAGTATACCCCATTGCAGTTTGGCTTGGAAGTGTGCCTCATTGCATTCCAGCTAGGAAGTGTGCTCCTTTGCAATTCATCTAAGAAGTGTGCTTCTTTGCAGTTCAACTAGGATGTGTGCCTCTTTGCAATTCAGCTAGGAAGTATACCTCATTGCAGTTTGGCTTGAAGTGTGCCTCTTTGCATTTCAGCTAGAAAATGTGCTTATTTGCAATTCATCTAAGAAGAGTGCTTTGCAGTTCAGCTAGGATGTGTGCCTCTTTGCAATTCAGCTAGGAAGTATACCCCATTGCAGTTTGGCTTGGAAGTGTGCCTCATTGCATTCCAGCTAGGAAGTGTGCTCCTTTGCAATTCATCTAAGAAGTGTGCTTCTTTGCCGTTCAGCTAGGATGTGTGCCTCTTTGCAGTTCAGCTAGGAAGTATACCCCATTGCAGTTTGGCTAGGAAGTGTGCCTCATTGCATTCCAGCTAGGAAGTGTGCTCCTTTGCAATTCATCTAAGAAGTGTGCTTCTTTGCAGTTCAGCTAGGATGTGTGCCTCTTTGCAATTCAGCTAGGAAGTATACCTCATTGCAGTTTGGCTAGGAAGTGTGCCTCTTTGCATTTCAGCTAGAAAATGTGCTCCTTTGCAATTCATCTAAGAAGTGTGCTTCTTTGCAGTTCAGCTAGGATGTGTGCCTCTTTTCAATTCAGCTAGGAAGTATACCCCATTGCAGTTTGGCTAGGAAGTGTGCCTCATTGCATTCCAGCTAGGAAGTGTGCTCCTTTGCAATTCATCTAAGAAGTGTGCTTCTTTGCAGTTCAGCTAGGATGTGTGCCTCTTTGCAATTCAGCTAGGAAGTATGCCCCATTGCAGTTTGGCTTGGAAGTGAGCCTCTTTGCATTTCAGCTAGAAAATGTGCTTATTTGCAATTCATCTAAGAAGTGTGCTTTGCAGTTCAGCTAGGATGTGTGCCTCTTTGCAGTTCAGCTAGGAAGTATACCCCATTGCAGTTTGGCTAGGAAGTGTGCCTCATTGCATTCCAGCTAGTAAGTGTGCTCCTTTGCAATTCATCTAAGAAGTGTGCTTCTTTGCAGTTCAGCTAGGATGTGTGCCTCTTTGCAATTCAGCTAGGAAGTATACCTCATTGCAGTTTGGCTAGGAAGTGTGCCTCTTTGCATTTCAGCTAGAAAATGTGCTTATTTGCAATTCATCTAAGAAGAGTGCTTTGCAGTTCAGCTAGGATGTGTGCCTCTTTGCAATTCAGCTAGGAAGTATACCCCATTGCAGTTTGGCTTGGAAGTGTGCCTCATTGCATTCCAGCTAGGAAGTGTGCTCCTTTGCAATTCATCTAAGAAGTGTGCTTCTTTGCAGTTCAGCTAGGATGTGTGCCTCTTTGCAATTCAGCTAGGAAGTATGCCCCATTGCAGTTTGGCTTGTGTGCCTCTTTGCATTTCAGCTAAAAATTGCAATTCATCTAAGAAGTGCTTCTTTGCAGTTCAGCTAGGATGTGTTTTGCAGTTCAGCTAGGAAGTATACCTCATTGCAGTTTGGCTGGGAAGTGTGCCTCATTGCATTTCAGCTAGGAAGTGTGCTCCTTTGCAATTCAAAGTGTGCTTCTTTGCAGTTCAGCTAGGATGTGTGCCTCTTTGCAATTCAGCATGCCCCATTGCAGTTTCTTGGAAGTGTGCCTCTTTGCATTTCAGCTAGAAAATGTGCTTATTTGCAATTCATCTAGGAAGTGTGTGCTTTGCAGTTCAGCTTGTGCCTCTTTGCAATTCAGCTAGGAAGTATACCCCATTGCAGTTTGGCTTGGAAGTGTGCCTCATTGCATTCCAGCTAGGAAGTGTGCTCCTTTGCAATTCATCTAAGAAGTGTGCTTCTTTGCCGTTCAGCTAGGATGTGTGCCTCTTTGCAATTCAGCTAGGAAGTATACCTCATTGCAGTTTGGCTTGAAGTGTGCCTCTTTGCATTTCAGCTAGAAAATGTGCTTATTTGCAATTCATCTAGGAAGTGTGCTTTGCAGTTCAGCTAGATGTGTGCCTCTTTGCAGTTCAGCTAGGAAGTATACCCCATTGCAGTTTGGCTTGGAAGTGTGCCTCATTGCATTCCAGCTAGGAAGTGTGCTCCTTTGCAATTCATCTAGAAGTGTGCTTCTTTGCAGTTCAGCTAGGATGTGTGCCTCTTTGCAATTCAGCTAGGAAGTATACCTCATTGCAGTTTGGCTAGGAAGTGTGCCTCTTTGCATTTCAGCTAGAAAATGTGCTTATTTGCAATTCTTCTAAGAAGTGTGCTTTGCAGTTCTGCTAGGATGTGTGCCTCTTTGCAATTCAGCTAGGAAGTATACCCCATTGCAGTTTGGCTTGGAAGTGTGCCTCATTGCATTCCAGCTAGGAAGTGTGCTCCTTTGCAATTCATCTAAGAAGTGTGCTTCTTTGCAGTTCAGCTAGGATGTGTGCCTCTTTGCAATTCAGCTAGGAAGTATGCCCCATTGCAGTTTGGCTTGGAAGTGTGCCTCTTTGCATTTCAGCTAGAAAATGTGCTTATTTGCAATTCATCTAAGAAGTGTGCTTTGCAGTTCAGCTAGGATGTGTGCCTCTTTGCAATTCAGCTAGGAAGTATACCTCATTGCAGTTTGGCTAGGAAGTGTGCCTCATTGCATTCCAGCTAGGAAGTGTGCTCCTTTGCAATTCATCTAAGAAGTGTGCTTCTTTGCAGTTCAGCTAGGATGTGTGCCTCTTTGCAATTCAGCTAGGAAGTATGCCCCATTGCAGTTTGGCTTGGAAGTGTGCCTCTTTGCATTTCAGCTAGAAAATGTGCTTATTTGCAATTCATCTAAGAAGTGTGCTTTGCAGTTCAGCTAGGATGTGTGCCTCTTTGCAATTCAGCTAGGAAGTATACCCCATTGCAGTTTGGCTTGGAAGTGTGCCTCATTGCATTCCAGCTAGGAAGTGTGCTTATTTGCAATTCATCTAAGAAGTGTGCTTCTTTGCAGTTCAGCTAGGATGTGTGCCTCTTTGCAATTCAGCTAGGAAGTATACCCCATTGCAGTTTGGCTTGGAAGTGTGCCTCTTTGCATTTCAGCTAGAAAATGTGCTTATTTGCAATTCATCTAAGAAGTGTGCTTTGCAGTTCAGCTAGGATGTGTGCCTCTTTGCTGTTCAGCTAGGAAGTATACCTCATTGCAGTTTGGCTTGGAAGTGTGCCTCTTTGCATTTCAGCTAGAAAATGTGCTTATTTGCAATTCATCTAAGAAGTGTGCTTTGCAGTTCAGCTAGGATGTGTGCCTCTTTGCAGTTCAGCTAGGAAGTATACCTCATTGCAGTTTGGCTGGGAAGTGTGCCTCATTGCATTCCAGCTAGGAAGTGTGCTCCTTTGCAATTCATCTAAGAAGTGTGCTTCTTTGCAGTTCAGCTAGGATGTGTGCCTCTTTGCAATTCAGCTAGGAAGTATGCCCCATTGCAGTTTGGCTTTGAAGTGTGCCTCTTTGCATTTCAGCTAGAAAATGTGCTTATTTGCAATTCATCTAAGAAGTGTGCTTTGCAGTTCAGCTAGGATGTGTGCCTCTTTGCAGTTCAGCTAGGAAGTATACCTCATTGCAGTTTGGCTAGGAAGTGTGCCTCATTGCATTCCAGCTAGGAAGTGTGCTCCTTTGCAATTCATCTAAGAAGTGTGCTTCTTTGCAGTTCAGCTAGGATGTGTGCCTCTTTGCAATTCAGCTAGGAAGTATGCCCCATTGCAGTTTGGCTTGGAAGTGTGCCTCTTTGCATTTCAGCTAGAAAATGTGCTTATTTGCAATTCATCTAAGAAGTGTGCTTTGCAGTTCAGCTAGGATGTGTGCCTCTTTGCAGTTCAGCTAGGAAGTATACCTCATTGCAGTTTGGCTAGGAAGTGTGCCTCATTGCATTCCAGCTAGGAAGTGTGCTCCTTTGCAATTTATCTAAGAAGTGTGCTTCTTTGCAGTTCAGCTAGGATGTGTGCCTCTTTGCAATTCAGCTAGGAAGTATACCTCATTGCAGTTTGGCTAGGAAGTGTGTCTGTTTGCATTTCAGCTAGAAAATGTGCTTATTTGCAATTCATCTAAGAAGTGTGCTTTGCAGTTCAGCTAGGATGTGTGCCTCTTTGCAGTTCAGCTAGGAAGTATACCTCATTGCAGTTTGGCTGGGAAGTGTGCCTCATTGCATTCCAGCTAGGAAGTGTGCTCCTTTGCAATTCATCTAAAAGTGTGCTTCTTTGCAGTTCAGCTAGGATGTGTGCCTCTTTGCAATTCAGCTAGGAAGTATACCTCATTGCAGTTTGGCTGGGAAGTGTGTCTGTTTGCATTTCAGCTAGAAAATGTGCTTATTTGCAATTCATCTAAGAAGTGTGCTTTGCAGTTCAGCTAGGATGTGTGCCTCTTTGCAGTTCAGCTAGGAAGTGTGCTCCTTTGCAATTCATCTAAGAAGTGTGCTTCTTTGCAGTTCAGCTAGGATTTGTGCCTCTTTGCAATTCAGCTAGGAAGTATACCTCATTGCAGTTTGGCTAGGAAGTGTGTCTGTTTGCATTTCAGCTAGAAAATGTGCTTATTTGCAATTCATCTAAGAAGTGTGCTTTGCAGTTCAGCTAGGATGTGTGCCTCTTTGCAGTTCAGCTAGGAAGTATACCTCATTGCAGTTTGGCTAGGAAGTGTGTCTGTTTGCATTTCAGCTAGGAAATGTGCTTCTTTGCACTTTAGTGCTTCACAATAAAGCAAGGTTCTGTTTTACCTTTAAAGCACACTTATGCATTTACATTTTTCTTAAAACACATATCTGCTCACTTTTGTATCCAAAATATAAACAAAACAATTTCTAAAAAATTGATTGATTTTCTTTATTTTTTAACCTGATATATTTTTATTATTCCAAACAATAATTTTAGTGGGTATCCATATTTAAGTAGATGCTCCATTTATTTTACTTCATTTGCCATACACACACACACACACACACACACACACACACACACACACACACACACACACACACACACACGCACACATATTTCTAAAAAATTAATGAATTTCTTTTTAATCCACCAACTGAAGAGCACATTTTCTTTGTTAAAATTTCTCAAGTACACATGATGCTTGATGCAATACACACTGTTTAAAATAAAAATGGGATATCTATTTCAAATATAGGTATACAATGATATCCCCTGATGAGTGAACAGAGTGATTGCTGGAGGGTCCATCTGTGAATCTCTAGAAGAATCCTCAGCACTATATCTAGTCTAATTTGTCACCTCTTCATCACCTAGGCCTGTTGGTATAGTTGGTATGTCACTTGTGTCATATTGTAACTGTCCAGGTTTGATTCTCAGTAATGGCTGCTCACTGCTGATGTGTCCCAAACACCTGTTTAGAGACTTCTGCATTCTGTTGAGGATTCTTCTAGACTCAATGAATTAATTGGATTTGTATTCAAATCCCCAATAATTCAGTGTTTTTATATATATATATATATATATATATATATATATATATATATATATATATATCCAGGTGAAATGAGAACAACTGGAGTATGATTTTACTGTATGTAACATTTAATTTAAAAGAGGGCTTAATACAGGGTAGAGCTTAATGTTTTTTATTTACGATACTAAAACATGTTAAAAATTGCTACACAATTATGTTTTGACACCGAAAATGTGTCTCTTCAGGCAATGTTAAACTACTGGTGAGTGAAGGATTAATTTAATTTCAAAAAGTAGAATACTTACTAAGGAGATATTTTTCTTTGTTGAAATTAATCTTTCACTCACCAGTAGTTTAACATCGCCTGAAGAGACACATTTATGATGGTGTCAAAACATAATTGTAATTGTGTAGTGATTTTTAACATGCTTTAATATCCTAAAATAAATAATGTGTGTGTGTGTGTGTGTGTGTGTGATTTATTTGAGTAAAAGTTTGCCACTTAGCTGATTGACATTACCGTCAGCATCTTGACTCCAGAGTTCTTAGGCAGACCTGTCTGTCCACTTTTGAGGAGGTATCAGAAATATGTGTATAATTATGATATATCCCACATATAATTATAATATATCCCACATATAATTATAATATATCGCACAACAGAATTATGTAGGCATAAAAATAAATATCTGCTTAAATACTTTGATCCAGATTATTTTTTAATGTAAATTATTTTTATTTTTAATGTTAATTAAGCTTTGTTTTTTGTTTTTAAAAGAAGAACAAGTAATCTTCCCTTAATATAAAAAAATGAATATTCATAACTCTAAAATAATTTTTTTTTTACATATGTATATATATATATATATATATATATATATATATATATATATATATATATACAAATCCCATTTATTTTAAATTCCAAATGTAATTTTAAAAATTAAAAAACTGTAATCCCAGTATAATATATAACTGCACCATTGTGATATCCAGATATATTTTTTAAAATTTAAATTATGTAATGGTCAGTCCTTACTCAGCACTTGACGTTTGTGTTGTGCTTGAAACTCTGAATTCTGCTGTTGGTGAGAAATAATATGTATATCTATTAGTATATATATATATATATATATATTTGGTTGGATAGATGTGAGTTTGTGACCCTGGGTTTCACGCTTTAGCGATCGTCAGGACGATCGCTAAAGTGTGAAACCCAGGTCACAAACTCACATCTATCCAACCAAATATGTTAGTTTCTAGCCCTGATATTGAGCGCTTTCTAATAAGTACCACGCATATAATATATAAATAATTATATATATATATATTTATTTATATTTATATACACACACTTTTCATATATATATATATATATATATATATATCATTCGCAGACAGTACTGTTTCACTGTATCACAGCTCCTCAGTGCGACTAGACATCTGAAAGCCTCAAAGGGGATCGAAACCTGATCGATTTGGTGTCTGTTGGAGTTTCTACCCCTAAGCAATCAGCACTCAGCAGAATGAGACTGCTAATTCTAGTGTATTGTTTTTACGAATGTAAGCAAATGCCAGTCAGCCAAAGTACTCGTATTCATTTTACCAAAGAGCTTTGCTGCTGTTTGTAGAATTAGGTTGTTTCTCAACAGTACTCAATTGAAATATATTTTCAAGAGCTTAATTATTTCATTCACAGACAGTACTGTTTCGCTGCATCACAGCTCTTCAGTGCGACTAGATGTCCAAAAGCCTTTTGTGTCAGTCAGAGTTTCTACCCCTGTTTTTATGAATGTAAACAAATGCCAGTCAGCCAGAGTATATTACATAATATAAAAATCCAAATTTAACTCATTTGAATAGCTATTTCGACCCACAAGATTTACTTGTAGGTCTTGTCAACTCAGAGATATGAACAAAAATATATATATATATATATGCTCTATCAGAAAATTTTGTACTAAGCAACTAGAATAGAATACAGTGATACCTTGAGATATGAGTAGCTTAACATACAAGTTTTTTTAGATGCGAGTGGTGGCTCAGGTCATTTTTTGACTGTCATGCAAGTTAATTTCTGAGACACAAGTCATGCATTGAGAAGCTGCCACTAATTGGTGTATGGGTAAAGCATCAGTACAATAAGTTTCTTGTTCTTTCTTGTGTGCTACCCATACTGTAAAAACATATCTCATTCATTGTCTATGTTTGCGCATCGTTTTTACAGTTTCCTTGATTTACATTGCAGCGATTTTTTTTGTGTACCATCATAAGTCCAAAGAAAGTGAATGTAAAGAACATTGGTGAGAAGAAGAAGAAGAAGAAGAAGAAGAAGAAGAAGAAGAAGAAGATGATGATGTTGATGAAGAAGAAGAGAATGATGTCAATAGAAGTAAAGCAAGAAATAATTAAAAAAAAAAGCATGAAAGTGGTGTACAAGTGATTGAACTGGTAAGGCAGTACGAGTGCACTACATCTATAATTTGTACCACACTTAAACAAAAGGACACTATAAAAAGTGCAACAACAGTGAAAGCAACTACAATTCTTTACCAATTAAGGACAAATATCCATGAAGAAATGGAGAAGGTTCTCCTAGTGAGGGTGAAGGAGAAAGAGCTCGCAGGAGATACATTGACATAGATTGCAATATGTGAAAAGGCGCATGTTATTTATGGTGACTTGAAGGAGAAAGTACCGTCAACATCAAAAGAGGCAGCAGAAGATACATTTAAGTCAAGTCACAACTGGTTCAAAAATTTCAAGAAGTGAACTGGCATCCACTCAGTGATTCGACATGGTGAAGCTGTGAGGGCAACCATTAAAGCAGCTAAGGAGTTCATCACACATTTTGCTGTACTTGTTGCAAAGGAAGAGTACATCCCTCAACAGGTGTTCAACTGTGATGAAACAGGCTTGTTTTGGAAGAAAATGCCACAGAGGACTTTCATCCCAGCAGAGAGTGCTGCCAGGCCATAAACCCAGTAAGGACCGTTTGACTCTTGCATTGTGTGCCAATGCTAGTAGTGACTGTAAAATAAAGATACTGCTAGTGTACCATTCTGATAATCCTCAAGTCTTTAAGACTCACAAAATTCTTCAAGAAAAGCTGCAGGTTATGTGGCACTCCAATACTAGGGCTATGGGTTATACAGCAGTTTTTTGTTGAATGGGTAAGTATCATCTTTGGTCCTGCATTGAAGAAATATCTTTTAGAAAATAAACTCCTGCTGAAAGCATTACTAGTCATTGATAATGCTCCAGCCCACCCACCTGGTCTTCAAGATGACATCTTTGATGAGTTCAAGTTTGTAAAAGTCCTCTACTTCTAACTTCAGTCTTACAACCTATGGATCAGCAGGCCATTTCCAACTTTAAAAAAACTTTACACAAAGCACTTGTTCCACGTTTTTTAAGGTTAAATAAAATACCAATCTTACCCTTTAAGAGTTTTGGAAAAGTCATTTCAACATCGTGACATGCTTGAACATCATTGACTTGTAATGGCGAGAGGCTACAAGAAGAACCTTGAACTTGGTATGAAAAAAGTTATGGCCTGATACTGTTGCATCCAGGAACTTCAAAGGATTCAAACTCGCACCTGAACCTAAGGCAGAAACGATAGAGGAGATTGTGTCCCTTGGAAAGCCGATGGGTCTGGAGATAGATGAGTGTGACGTAAACGAGCTCATCAAAGAACATGAGGAAGAACTCTCAACTGAAGAGTTGAAGGAGCTATAGATGATGCAGTATATGAAGGTTCTGCAAGAGATCAGTAGTGAGGAGGAGGTAGAGGCCGAGGTAGTGATTTCTACAAGTAAAATTAAAGAAATGCTGGCAATGTGGGAGAAGCTTTCAAGTTTCATTAAAAAGAAACATCCAGAAAAAAGCTTCAACTGGTTGTGCTGAAGCACTTTATAATGACACTTATTTGTTGCATTTCCATAACATTTTAAAAAGCCAGCAAAAGCAAACCTCTTTGGATGGGTTTTTATTCAAAACGTCTGCAAGTAAAAGTGTTCAAAAGTCTGGCCAAAAAGGCAAAAACAAGTGATGATTAAATGAGAAATTTATACAATACGTAATGTTAAGTTTAGGTTTAGTTTAAGAAAGTGCAATTTTAGTTCATTTAATGTTAATTAAGTGAAGTTTTAGTTTGTTTATTATTAAGAAAGTGAAGTTTTTGTTTACGTGTCTACAGTCTGCATCATCTCCTCCCTTTATTCACCTCCACCATTCATCTAAATCCCATAAGTCTGTCTCTAAGGTAAGAATATAGTACTAAATAACACTTTTTTAATTTTATTTCATATTTATATTAGTCCTTGGGAAAGTATACATTTGTTTTTTAATTAAAAACATGTCTTTTTCATAATTTAGAGTAGTTTGGGGATGTTTTACAGGGTTGGAACGAAATAAATCTATTTCAGTTTTTTAAATAGGAAAATGTTTTCGGCATACCAGCTGATTGACATATGAGCTTGGTTACAAATTAAACTCATATCTCAAGGTATTACTATACTTTTTCAACTAACCCCAAACATATTAATATCTTATATTGCAACCAAATACATTCTAACTATAAACAAGACAAAAATATCCTAAAAAATTAATAAATACTAACATAACCACCACAGATCCTAGTAAAAAAATAAAAATTAATTATATATTGCACTAAATATAGTATATCTAATTCAATCATTCATAAAAGAGTTTTCCCCACCTACTAACATGCTGCAGAAAACCAACATTGTCTATATATATATATATATATATATATATATATATATATATATATATATATTCCTAAACTGTAATCTCACACATCATTCCCTATACTAAAGTGAAATATATGTAATGTATAACTTAAAAAAATGTCTATTTTATAATCTCTGTTATCAATTAAAAATTTCCCATTATTCTGTTACATGACACTGGCCATTGATATGGACAATCTTTTTGTTCAAAATAATAGCCTAAAAGAAAAAAATTAATAGCCTAAAAAAAAAAAAAAATAGATTATGGTGTAGCATACCTATGCATGATAATGGGTATGTCCCCATTCATATAAATACAGTAGTAAATGCTGTATGTTGGTCTGCAGTTGGAGATTCATTGTGAAATTTACTTGACTCACTTCTAGCAGTTGACTACTTCTTCTACATGCTGCTGGTGAATCTTATATGCGTTGTTCTTGTCCTAAGTATTAGCGTTCATTATCAACCTTCATGCGATTATTTTATTCAGTAACCTTTATTAGGTTACAAAAGATTCCATCTATTGCTTATAGGTTTCAAATTAAAAAAGATGATGAAAAGTGAAAAATGCATTTTAAGGGGAAATTTGTACAGTGATATTACTTCTATCTTGTTTAAACTGGACATTTATAATAAAAAGAAAAATTATAGACTAAAACATATTCTTGAAAAAAATGCTAGGGATAATGGCTGATTAGGGGACCCAGGCAGTGCTTTGTGACCCTCACTATCTTATCAAAATTTGTCTTTTTCTATCTACATGTATCTACATTACAAATTAAACTAAGCACAACTGACTATTAAAGGATGAAAAATTTCCACAGATTTTGATGCCATTCTGGGGTCTTTTTTTTTTGTCCACTGGTAATAAGGAGTAGAAACACTTTGATAGTGATAGACTGTTTTGATCAAGTCGCATAATATCAGGGTATTTGTCATGCCCTGTTACACATGGGTAGTTGTCTCCACACGTATTTCTACTTGGCAAGCCTGAGGCCACATTATGCTTTGGTCTCTGCCACGTTCTGGCTAGTTTGTATTGCCATTGATGACAGAGAGTGATAATTACATTGACTTTTTTCTTCTTTCTCCTCAATACTAAATCTCCTCATGAAAATTACAATGAAAAAAAAATACAAGAAAACTAAAAAAAAAAAATCACCTACCCCCATCAACCATCTTTCTCCAATATTCATGGTATCTTTTCCAACTTCTGCCATGTAGAAACCTTTCTCTTGAATCAGTTGCCAGATATCTTTGCAATTTGCAAAACCAATTTAAAATTCTTCCATTGCTACCAATGAATTCACTGTTCCAGTCTATCTTCCTCTTTGCCAAAAAGATTCTAGCATTCATACACATGACCTCAGTGTTTACATCTAGGATAGCTCACAGGAATCACTTTTTTTGGCTATACCAGCATGACAGCTCTGATCACAACAGACACCTATCCATGGCTGCACATAAATATAAATGTGACTTCAAGGGAGCTAAATCTTTCTTTGCCTTTTTTGCACCATATTGCATCTAACAACTTTGGATTTTGTGACTACTGGCGTTTCTGTAATAGTGTATTAAATAAGAGTAAGTTTTCTATGCCTCCTCTTTTCAATCAATTTAAGTTGTTAACATCCTGTGCTAATAAAGCAGAATGTTTTTGCTTGTAAATTCTCCTTAAACTCTACTCTTGACTCGTCTGGAGAATCCTTGCCTGACTTTCCACTTAGAACTAAGTCTCTGTTGAGTGATATGCATAGAACCCCTCCTATAGTTTTTGCTATCATCTCTAATCTAGATCCCCACAAAGTATATTGACCTGATGGTGTCCCCTGTAATAGCCCTTAAGAAGTCTTCTCCCGAACTGACTCCAGTTCTCTCTAAACTGTATAATAAATACTTAGTTGCCTTTTGCTTTCCTGCTTGTTGGAAATCCTCATCTGTTGTTCTTGTCTTTAAGAACTCAGGTGAACCGTCTGACCCTTCCAACTAGCCTATTAGCCTTCTACTTCTTTTTTGTAAACTACTAGAGGCCCTAATCAATACTGAATTAGTTAAGCATGTCACATCATGGAGCATTTTTCAGACAAGCAATATGGGTTTCATTTTTCTAGGTCAACTACTGATGTATTAATGATTACAGAGGAAAAAGTCTATAAAGTTTAGATAAGAATGGTGAAGCTTGAGCTGTTGTTTTGGATATTTCAAAAGCATTTGACAGGGTTTGGGATACCATTCTTCTTCACAAGTTGAAAAGTTATGGTGAAGGGCTCTATCCTTGGTCCTATTTTGTTTTTAATTTTCATTCATGACCTTCCTGATGGCACCAGCTCTCAATTTGGTATCTATGCTGATGACATAACCATTTACTCCTGTTTTGATAGTAAGTCTGATCAGATAGATATGGTCAAATTGATGACTGATCTCAAAAATGACCAACAGTCTGTTGTTAACTGGGACAAAGAATGGCCTGTTAATTTTAGTGCCTCAAAAACAAAACTGCTCTCTATTAATCATCTGACAGACCCCCTTTCTGCCTTCCATCAGGATGTCTGATGCTAACATTCAGGAGAGTAACTTGTTACACCTTCTTGGACTAACATTCTTGGCTGACATGAAGTGGAAAGTCTATATTGAATCCATTGTTAGGTCTGCTGCTAAGAAAGTTAGTTCACTCTTTTGTGCTAGAAAAATTTTCTCTCTTGAATCTGTCTTACATATCTATAAATCTACTATTAATCCATGCTTTAAATATTGCTGCCACATATCGTCCAGTACTCCTGCTCTATACTTAAATATTCTTGATAAAATCCAAAGACCAATCAGCAATATTATTGGTCCTGACCTGGCATCCTGGCTTCAATCACTTTCCCACCACTGTAAAGTTGCTTCCCTGTGCCTTTTCTATAAATACTTTCATGGTAATTGTTCGGATGAGCCATTTGCTATGGGATATAGACTTCATGAATTTAAATGAGTACTAGATTAACAAGGTCCCATCAATTTACAATTGAGTTGGCTAGATGTCAACAAAAGTTCTAGGCTAGCAGTTTCTTTTCTTGTGCTTCTCACTTGTGGAACTCTCTGGCTTCTTGCTTTCCAGTCAAGTTTGATCTTCAAAAATTTAAATGCAATATCAGTCACTATCTACTGTCCTCCCAATTACTCTTTTATTGTTCTCAATCCTTAATAATGCTTGTTTTTTTAATTCTTTCACACAAAGTAACCCTTTGTTCCTTAATGACTTTACTGCCTTGTTTGCTGTGAATTAGACTAAAAAACAAAAAATCCATGAATTTTTTTCACTTATGTTAAATCTTGAAAAACACTGTATAGAATTTACTATTTTTTCATCCATAATGTTGAATGTGTTTAAATTACAACAAGAAAAATCTCAAGTTGATGTTTAAAATTGCCAAAAAATCTTGTTGATTTATTTAAGATGGAATGATCTATTATGACATGTCTCTAATTAGTATTTAGATACATTGTATTTATTTTCAATTTTTCTACTTGAATTATTCACCTACATTGCATATGATCCATTAATGTACATAATTAAGTTACAGTAAAATTAGTATTTTATATGCATATTACCTTATGAAAATTGAGATGTAATAGATTGAAGAGTGTATTATAGATTAGCAGGGTGCACATGAGCCTGGCTCTGACTAAAACATTAAGTTTTCATGGGTGGTCTTTAAATATTTACTCCAGTTGTCAAAAATCATGCTGTATTTCGTTAAATCCTGACTATTATTAAACGTTTACAAGTGAATCTTTAAATATATAGATATTTACTAATTTATTCCTATTGTCAAAAATGATGGCATATTACGTTAAATCTTGATTGTTATTAAGTTTCTATTGTTAAGTTGTATAACAATAACCAAAATTTTTGTACTTGTCATTATTTTTCTTCAGGTTACACATGCCATCCATTTTAGTTGTTACTGCTGTTGAAAGTCCTAAAGTGATGTGGTTTCTGTTATTTGGTACAGTTCTTTGTTTGTGATTCTGTAGCACCAGTCCACAAGATTCAAAGAAGAATGATCTTTGCCAAGACACTCAGGCTTCATTATTTTCTCTTTGACTTACATGTGATATCCATTTCAGTTGTTGCTACTGTTGAAAGTCCTCAAATGTTGATTTGTTTTTGTTATTTGGTACAATACTTTGTGAATATTTAGCACCAGTCCACAAGGTTCAAAAAGGATCATAAGGCACAATGGTTGAAACTTTGTGATAATAACAACAAAGAAGAAGGCATTAGTCCGAATGTAAATATTGACATCTCCTCATTCTAGAAATTTAGACGGAAACTACTGAATATTCTGTTTGGCTAAAAATGGTTCATGAATGGAAATAAGTATTTCCAGGTTATAAATATAAGAGATTACGACATTTTTGTTTGTTTGTAAAAGTCTAAGCACACATTAGATCTGAACTGGTCCAACATCCAGTCTATAATATGTTAAGCTATTTTTACAGTTCTTCAGCGTCTGCCATAACTATATTTCACTGCTCAAGTGCTGACAATCTTGCTGTTCTACAACCTGAAAGAGAAGCCTTCAGTGTGTGTCATGAGTTAAATAAAACATACTTTAATGGGTATTTTTACCTGCACTTATATTTGAGCTTACTTTTTGTGATTGATACAATTTTTTTTGTATGTCTATAGTGGTGTTGGGCTTAGGTGTTAAAATGAACAATAGATTTACCCACACCAAGAAGATTATGACAAGGAAATACACAGGTAATTTTAAGAAAACAAGATCAGAAATTTGTTTATGAATTTACATGCTTAATGTTTCAGTAGCTCATTTTAGGAAAATCCACCATGCGTCCCTCACATACTGGCGCCACATATTCTTTACATTAATCACTCCTCCGATTTTATTTGCATGGCAATGACATACTCATCAAGAGCAGAAAGGCTCCTGCCACTGCTAGTAAACAGAGCATGTTTAAGCTTATGGATTGACTCCAGGAAGGTTTATAGTCTTGGAAATACTTGTAACAGGCAAGTACTGAGATTACATCATATAAAAGGCTGAATTAGATAAATAGCTAACATTATAGTGTAATGACTCAACATACAAATCCACATCCTTATCAGTCAAGCCAATTAGGTGACTGTCCAAGCTTACTTGAGCCTGGGTGTTGCCTTACATTTGTCTTGGAAGATGCACATGTATTTTTCAGGGTAATTTTTAGGAAAAAAAGTGTATCTTGTAAGCTGGAAAATATAGTAATTAAATTTTAAGTTGATATCCCCTCAGTAGGGAAATTGTATCTTATTAGTAATTTTCAATAAAATGTTTTATTTTTATCTGAAATTAATCATTAAAATACGTCATATAAATTGAATCTAATTTGTTCTTTTTATCAAATATTTATTTACAGAGATTTTTCTTCGCAAACATGACAATTTCATAGGAATTTGGAGATAAGTACATTCAATAAAAATGGATTTTGTTTTCAATTGTGCTGTAAAATATTGTACATATGGGATTGGATAGCTATCTGAAAAGTAACATTATTTAGTTTGCAAAATCGCCACAAACTTTTTAAGATTTAGCTGCATTCTTGAACATGAAGTAAAGGTGTAAAGACCAAACCTCAATATGTGATCAAATTCATTACTAGTCAGTTTGTAAAATGTAGTATTTGTGCCAAAGAGACAGTCATTTTGTAACAAAATGACGTGTTCTATCAGACTGAACCAGTGGTTTACAGTCTTTTTTGGTCATGTCCCTGCTAAGCACATCTAAAATCCTAAATCCCTCCCCCACTGTGAGATATAATCCTTATTATTCAAAAAGTGAACTCCTATTCCCATGGAGGAAGCCTAAAAAGCCATTAACTTAATTTTCATTAAGAACTTGCATATATACAATAATAGTATTATCATTTATGTGTAGAATTTTGCAATATTTATAAAAAAATATTGTGGTACTAATATATATTTATATTTATATATATATATATATATATATATATATATATATATATATATATATATATATATATATATATATACAATGAATAAAGACAAAACGGAAACTTATCTCGGTTGACGTGTATCGTCTTCTGAGGGACTTTATCAATGCAAATGATAAAGTTCCTGAGAGGATGAAACACATCAGCTAAGTTTTCCTTTCATCTTTATTCAAATTTTCCTTTTACAGATAGACTCTATCAGAAATTTTTACACATTATATATAGTACATATGTAATTATACATCTACATACATATACATTAATATTCCTATGGTTCCCAACCTTTTTTTGCCCATGCCCCACCTAAGCATATCTAAAATCCAGTGTGACATATAATTCTTATTATTCAAAATGTGAACTCTTATTCCCATGGAGGAAGCCTAAAAGGCCATTAACTTAATTTTCATTAAGAACTCTAGACTGCATCTATGAAATTGTATTATCATTTATGTGTAGAATTTTACAATATTTATAAAAAAATATGGTGCTAATATATATATATATATATATATATATATATATATATATATATATATATATATATATATTATATATATAAAGGGGAAAAGATTATAGCTGTTCCAATGAGAGAAAAGTGTATATATAAAAAAGTAGTGAGAAACCGCAAATGTTTTTGGTTGTAATGTGGATTTTTTTTTAAAATATATATTATGCTTTATTTTCCATAATTTTGCAACACCCTTTCTCAGACAATCTTAATTGTTTTATTACAAGCAGAAAAACTTTTTCACTGCCAGTTCAAGAAAAACATTTGTGTCACTAGCACACAAAAAAGAAAATGTTTAACATCGAGAATGTTTAACATCAAAAAACATGAAAAAAATTAATTCATTTTAATAATATGTGGACATGAAGAAGGTTGCAAAACCTGAAACCTGTGTTACTAAATAGTACTGATGGCTTTCCAAACTTAACATTCTAATAATATGTCTGCTATAAATTGAATCTGTCTAATTTGTTCATTTTCTCAAAGCTTTATTTATATCAATTTTTAATGTTTTTCTTCACAAACATGACAAAAGCATTGTAAAATATTTCATTAGAGAAACTAATTATAAATGAGATGAAGATGGATTTTCAGTAATCTAGAAGTAGGGTAAGGGTTAATGGCTGAATTCTTCTTTTATGTGTTGTATCCATTCAGGATGTGGACGATCATGACTCTCCACAACCTCCTCTCCATTGTAGCTCTTAGTAATGATTGCTTTTTACTATCCCCTATTCCCTGTTCATTTACCCACATTTGTTACTGATTGTTTCCCTTTGTCCTTCTTGTCTTCAATATATACTGCTAGTATCAAACTCACTAAGACTTCTTTTCTCATTATGCATTGTTAAAGAGTTCCTATAGAAAAGCATTACAAATTAATTGACTATAAAAATGGATTGTAAATGAGTTGAAAAGGGATTGCAAGTGGGAGAAGAGAGATATAAAATGTTTAGCTTCATTTAAACAGAATTTTTTTAATAAAAATTTCAACCTCCAAACAAGATGATAAAATACACTAAGATGCAAGGGGTTACTGAGAGTGAAAGAAACAGAAAAGATAATAAAAGAAAAGGATTCTAGAAGACAGGAGATGATGATTGACATTGCATGTAAATTTTTGAAAATTATAGTTGACAGGAAAGCAAGAAGACAGAAGAGAGTTCCACAAGCAAGAAGTATGGGAGAAGAAACTATTGGCATAGAACTTATGGTTAGAACTAGCAATTTCCAAAATGAAATTATGAGACCTACCTGCCAATCTAGTACAGCACTTAAATTTGAAAAATCAAGGTACCAAAGGGAAAAGCTCATCAGAACAATTAACATGAAAATATTTACAGAAAAAGCACAGAAAAGCTAGATTATTTCAGTGGGGAAGAGCCTGGAACCAAGACTCCAGGTCAAGACTGATAATGTTAAAAAGAATATTTAATTCAACTTTAACAACCTGTCTTTTTGAAATAATATTAATATTCTTCAATATTTATACAAAACAAAACAAAACTGAGGATATATGTCTTTATATAACTGTTTTAGATATTTATTTATATGTATCAATAATTCTATAGCCTGAAGATGAAAAAGCTTTTCTTTTACACAACTTATTATTTGAAATGGCTGAAACAATTACAAGTGTCTATTGTTATCATTTAGGCACTTTGGAATTGCAAAATATCATTCACTCTGCTAGTATCAGATTTCAGACATTACTTATGGGAGGACATGATAGCATGCATTGTTAGGGACTATTTAGGCATGAGTATATTGAAAATATCATTAAATCCATTACTATCAGATTTCAGACATTATTTGGGGGAAAACCCGATAATGCATTTTTTTATGTACAGTTGATTTTATAAAATATTTTTAAAAATCAATTTTTAATTTTCATTAAATTTTGCTAATTTCTGATAAAATAAGGGACAAAATAATTGTGTATATGATGTATGTATTACTCTCTATGTATGTAAATACATAGAGAGTAGTTTTCTTTATTTACATTGCTTACATGTGTGCTATTATCTTTATCTTTGTTGTGAGGATACAATAGCCAAAACATTGTGATAATAACAACAAAGATGAGGACATTAATCTGACTGTAAATAATATAAATAATGATAATTCCTCATTCCAGAAAATCAGACAGTTATTAATTTTCTTTATATTTAAAAAATCAAATTACAATATATATATATATATATATATTGTAATTTGATTAATACTTCCCCCTTTTTCCTTTTTTCTCTTTATCCTATATCATTTCCGTTGAGTTGACCGATTAAATAGGTCAATATCTGATCCTTACCCCCTTCTCCTCATTATTAAGTACTGTAATAAAAATAAAAATAAATTTTAAAACTCTTCCTTCCCTCTCTAAACTCAACCATGTCTCTCACACTATTCCTCACCACCCTCTATGTCACCTTATATAAGCTTAATACTGCCCTTCAAAAGTGTAAATTCTAAATTCATTTTTCTTTTCACCTTTGAAAGTGAAGTGTGAAGATCCAGAGAAAAATAAAATTCTCTGGTAAAATAAATTATAACTAATGGAGCATTAAAGTGGTCTGTTTTTTCTTTAAATTATATATATATATATATATATATATATATATATATATATATATATATATATATATATATATATATATATTTACACAACAGAGAAATCCATAATTATGTCATGAGTATAGTTTATTTCAACTGACACTGAGTACGTCAGTCTTATTCAATTCAGACAGATGGCCATACAGTCCATCCATCTGAGTTGATTAAGACTGACGTAATTGGTGTCAGTTGAAATAAACTATACTCATGAGGTAATTTTGGATTTCTCTGTTGTGTAATTTTGTAATTTATATGCTCTGTTATAATAAATACATTGAACTCTTTTTGTGGATCAGTTTTAATATTTTATATTATTAGGACTCACTTGGATTATATACCAACAGATCTTTTATCTGTATGATATATATATATATATATATATATATATATATATATATATATATAATTTATTCTATAAATCCCTAAAATGATTCTATGAAAGCATACTCATTCACACTTCTGTTGTTTTTTAAATACAAACAAGGATCAATAAGTTTGTGGCGAGATATGTAGATAAATTTTTAAGCAGAAATTTTCAATGTACAATGTTCAATCTATGTGATTAATTTTCATAATTTAATCAAGTGCATTAACTAGAAGTAGATCATGTTGAAAAATAAATACAGGTATACCTCAGGTTACGCCGTTTCAAGTTAAGTCGTTCTTGATTATATGTCATTTGTCAAAATAAGTTACCAGACTGTTCTTCCATTGCTAAGCATAAGGTTATGTTGCTGATAAATTATTTTGTTCAGAATACTGTACGTACATATCATAAATACTGTACATACATATCATAAATACTGTAATATACAATGTGGAGTGCTTATTTGCAGTTTATAGTGTGGTTATTTCGACCTGTGACCTCTGGAACCAATTAATGACATAGAGGGTGAGGTATACCTGTACTTTTGTGTAAGAGAAATGTTTCTTTCATTATTAAACAATAGGCTTTAATGAACTTATCTGAGAGATTAGAGATTCAATAATATTTTCAACATTTAGATTATTAAAATATTACATTAACAACAATGAGCAGTATTCATGTAAATTACACAGATTTACAAATAATTCTTTAATGCTGCACTCTGTACTTTTCAAACCATGGTCAATTCCAGATAGTTATAAGAAAAGTGACATACACTGTAGAAAAAATGTTCGAGACTACCCTAAAATGAGATATTTTTTTAGATTTTTTCAAAGTAAAATCTAAAAATTCAGTAACTACAGTGTATTTGTTTTTATTCTGATAAAAAATAAGCACTTAACTATAAAAAAATTATCAGACAACAAAATCATATTTTGTTTTCGTCAAGAAAACCACCACATGTCTTAATTACTGCTTTACAAATTCTTGGCATTCTTTTCAAAAGTTTAAGAAAAAAAACACCTGCCAATTTGACTTTATCAAAATGACCAGACTTTCTATTAAACCAGGTGTAAATAGTTGAGTCTATATATAAAACAAAATATTAAGAAACACAGGAAAAATATATATGTATCAATCTCAACAGATCTACCTGCATGTGGAGCATTATTCAGCAAAAACTTTACAACAAAAAACTTCACAAACTACATTTGAGATGTAATCTTCTCTAAAAACTGCATAAATCTTTGTGTGTGTGTGTGTGTGTGTGTGTGTGTGTGTGTGTATGTGTGTGTATGTGTGCATATGGCAAATGAAGTAAATACTGTTTAAAATAAATGGAGCATCTACTTAAATATGGATACCCACTAAAATTATTGTTTGTAATAATAAAAATATATTAGGTTAAAAAATAAAGAAAATCTCTTATTTTGCTCTTATTGACTGGAGGCTAAATTAGTTAGGCTCCTGAGTGGAAGATGAACAGGATGTTCTTGGGTCTATCACAGATAATCATGTATTTATGCTTTATCAAATGACCAAAGCATGTTTTACAGGATTTAAATAATGACTTCCTTTCTTCTTTTTTTTTTTTACCAATATTTACGTGAGCTTATAATGAGATAAACATGTGAAACAAAATAACAAGTGTAGTCTAAACACTCCTTCACATGTCACTTGAAAATAAAAATGAAAAGAACAAAATATAAGAAATCTGCAGGTGAATGAAAGATGCCTTGCAATATCTAAACAAAGTATTAAGAAACAAGAAAATTTTGTTAGAAACAAAGAAAAAACTTTAGAACTGCTATGTATTATTGGTCCTTATATATAACAGTGAATAGTGGATAATTTCATCACAAATGAAGAGGAGACGACAGAAGTATGCTGAGAATACCATGGACTAAACATGTGAGTAAAGAGGAAATTTTAAGAATAATAGAAACAAAAAGGATGTTTATACAAGGATGCGCTGAAAAGTTCAAGGAATGACTATATAGGAGTGATGCTAGAGCTGTGAAATCTTGCATGCATTAATTTTAATTATTCTAATTATTTTATTAATAATAACTGCATTGTTTCTTTCCAGATAAAATGACATCTGACTGTTTAAATAAGATTGTTCATCCTGTTGGTCAAAAAAGTCATCAACACCTGATATGACATCAACATCACTGCAATACTGGTTCTGATACTGTTCGTGAACAGATAATAGTCAAATCAGAAGAATAGGGGGAATAAACCAGTTCAATGCACAGCAACCATTAAAACCAAGAACTACATGCTGGAGCATTGTCCTAATGAAACAAGACCCCTTTCTTCAGTTTTCCTGTGTGTTTATTCTTGATAGCCTTTCATAAGTGCTTCAGCAAATTGGCATAGTACTCTCCATTGATGGTGTGGCCCTTTTAAAGATAGTCAATAAACACAATGCCTTTTGCATGTCCAAAAACTGATGTCATCATGTTTCCTGCAGATGAAATGATCTTGGCCTTTTTTTTCCCCTGCATGGATTGTTTCTTTGCCTCTGGATCAAGGTGATGAATCCAACATTCATTCTGGGTAAAGAAACATTCAAGGAAACCAGCTGGATCTATTTCACACAATGTCAGCTTTTCCTGTAATGTACTCAGATTGGTGCACTTTTGATCAGGTGTCAGAAAATGTGGCACCCACCATGTAGAAACCTTTGTCATGTCAAATTCATTGTGCAGAATATTCTCAATTCTCTCATGGAATATGCTAATAGCATTGGTTATTTGATTTATAGTCAATCACCTGTCATCCATCATTATGTGGTGAATCAATCAATGTTTTCCTCAGTGGTGGCAGTGTCAGGACATCTAGACTTTGTCTCATCTTCAAGACTCTCCCTTTCCCTCCTAAATTCAGCTGCCTACTTTTGCACTGTTGATAAAGCTGGAGCATTATCCCCTAATGTAGCAACCATGTTAGCATGAATATTCATGGAGGCTAAACTCTTTCTCTGCAGGTGCTTGATAATACCATGATGCCAAATTTTGTCCATAAATGTGAATAAACTACCTAACGAGTTTGTGTAAATGAATGGCAGAAGTGGGAGGGTTGATGAAAAGACAAAACTTAATAATAGCCATAAAGGATAGGAAGTTGTGGAGAGCCATGATCGTTCACATAAAAAGGACACATAAAAGAAGAATAAAGGAAGTTTGTATAATAATGAATAACAGTTTCAGCATGGAAAGCAGGGGTAGTCTGTTCTTTTGACTTTTGTGCTAATGCCTTTGGGAAAGGCATGAATCCATCTCTTCCCTAGCTACAGATTAAATAACAGGCTAGATTGGTCTCTATACTTAGATAGAAGCCAGTCCAAGTGAAGGACTAATTTGAAAGACATAGGGAACCCATGTTACTATCTTTCCTAATAAATCATGTCTGTTCATAGATAATGAAGAAAAATGGGTTTTTTAATGAATTTTTTTAAATTTAACTTTATTTCTTATATAATAATTGTGCTTATTCTTCCCTTCATTAGTTTACACAACCATTACGCTCTGTCAATACCTCATAAATAATGAACTATTCCATTTTGATCACATGGGAAGACAAAAGACTTATCTAATGTACTATTTGGTTTCAGTGAAAGAAAAAAGAAAGATAGAAATGTTTAACTAATGTTAATACCTCATAAATAATGAACTATTCTGTTTTGATCGTGTAAGACGATAAAAGACATATCAAAGATGCTACTTGGTGTCAATCAGAAAATGAAATAAAGAAGGGAAGATAGAAGTGTTTAATATCTGTTTCAGTGAAGTGGAAAACATTACCAATTTTAGATTTTTTCATTTGTACCCACTTCTTAAAATAACAAGCAACATTCACATTTATGATTGTGATTGCAATATTTTGTTAAAGTTGTTAAGCTCATATATTTAATGATGTGATAGGGGAAAATTTCTATGAATATTTTATTGTCGTTGAACTCACTATGATCTTATTTAATCATTAAGTGAAGAATTAAGATTCATCAGAAAATTCAAATAGGAAAATTGAAATTTTCGCAGTTTAAATATAGTTACTATAAATGTTATTTTTAGTGCTTACACATATTTGAGTTGATATCCCTGTTATTTTTAGTGAAAATTAATATAAAGCAGCCTTGATTCAGAAGCTCTAATAAAGAAAAAAGGAATACAGGTTCAATTACTGTTGGGGGCGGGGCATGTTTTCCTTTAGTAGGACTTCTTGATCTAGGCTAGTTGATATTAATTTTACTGTTTAAGAAAATAAAAAAACTGAGGTGTCAACTCAAGCGTGTGTACTCATGTGAAAAAAAGCGTTTATAGTAATAAAAAGGAGTATCTGGAAAGCTATGATGATATTATGAAGGTACATGGCATTTAAAACTATCGATTGTTAAAAAATTGATGTATAACATGCTTATCTTCAGGGTTTCATCTGATCAAGCGGTACCTCCCCTATGGGGGAAAGGTTAAGGTTAATTCTTGGCTCTTGGTGCATTCCCAAAGGCTAAATGCTGAGATTAACAATTTTTGTCCCTAGTCCCATGTAGGTGTGAGATTCTCACTTTAAACTCATCCTTGTGTCATATTTGATTTGAGTGGATCTACAGATAAGTACCTATCATGTGCTTTTACCCAAATAAACACAATACCTATCACCACTAGTCTTTGTATTATAGCATAAGTAGAGGAAGAAAAATTTGATATCATCTGAGAATTTTGGGCAAAGGACGAATGACAAAAACAAGTAACAATGATGTATAGACGGACACAGACTACTAACTTGTAAGATTTATGCAGAGAGAGAGAGAGAGAAAAAGAGTGGGGTAGAGAGAGAAGGAGGGAGAGATGAAGAATGGGATAGAAAAAGAGTGGAAGAGAGAGAGAGAGAGAGAGAAGAAGAGTGAAGGAGAAAGAATGAGTCCCAAAATATCTTTACACACTTTTTTTTTCTTTTATGGGGAATGTGGTTCTTATGTAGAGAACACAAAAACAGGTAAGTCATAATGAAACTTGTAAACACTAAACAGTAGAAGTTATAAAACCATATATTGTTATTTGCCAATCTTATCTTTTAGCACAAGACCACAAATATTGAAGCACTCAGTGAGAATCCAACTCATTGCTAAAATGGTCAACCAAAGTAAAAGCTAACCATTATTACCTTAAGTGGAGAAATTTTAAGCTGAAAAGAATATCTTGAATAATGCTACAGTTATTGCTAAAGTTTGTTTTAGCCTAAAGATTTACTGACATAGTTTTAAGCTCAATAAGATAGTACCCCCACCCCTGATAAAAAAAATAAACAAAAATATACTGTTTAAAAAAATAAAAAAATTCTCTGATTAAAAAAATACTCCTATTAAAATAAAATAAAAAAATGAAAAAAATACACTGATTTAAAAAAAAATATTTCAATTAAAATAAAGAAGAACAAATAAATAAGAAAAAGAAAAAAGGAATAAGAACAAAAAGAAAAAGGAAAAAGATAAAGAGAAAATGGAGAAAGAAGAAAAAACAAAGAAATAAGAATAGGAAAAAGAAAAAGGTAAAAGAAAAAGAAAAGAAAGAATAAAAAGGGATAAGAAGAAAAAAGAAAAGGAAAAGGAAAATGGAGAAAGAAAAAGAAAAAAGAAAAAGGAATAAGAATAGGAAAAAGAAAAAAGAAAAAAGGAAAAAAAAAGAATGAAAAATATCAATCACTAAGGAAGATGTTGAGAATTAAGATTATTTGTCTGATGGTAAGTTTTACGATAGATTAGTCATGTGACCGAACTCACATCTTTGCTGATTTGAAGGTTAAATATACGACTCGTTGATTTATTTACTCTTCTACTTTAGAGCTTGTTTACCATGTCTTGCTCTCATTTTTCCCTGTTGGTTTTTTTCTTCTTTTAATAATTCTTAATTTAAAACTTTAGTTTCTTAAGACTGTAAAAAAAAAAATAAATATGAAAAATAAGCACTGATGATTTTCTTTGTAGAAAAATGCAGAAATACAGAAAAAACATATTGTGTTGAAATTTGACATTAAAAAAAAATCACACAATGTTGAGTAGCCCTGAGATGACGTGTGTTAAAAGTAAAATACAATAATTAAATTAGATAAAAAATGAGAGCTTATAGCATAAGCCTTGCTGCACCAATAGAAAATTTAGCCACAAGACTAAATTTGGGGTGAACTTTCAAACGTACATTATGCTTTAAAACATATTTCATTTCTCAGACAAAAGTGTCTTCTTCTTGGCTGTTGTGATAGTTTGACGTTTGTTGATAGTTTGATTGAGTTTCGACTGTTTTACCATCTGATCTTCTTCAGGTGTCTGTCATAGTTATGATCAAAATAAATCAAGCTAATAATAATCCATCAACACAAAAAATAAAAATTTACATTATGTTATTTTTAGAAGAATTCTATATATATATATATATATATATATATATATATATATATATTAAGGCATTAAAAACTAGAAATGTTGTATTGCAGGCCATGATAAGTTTAAAATAAAAACACACACAGTCGACGGTTTCGTCCCCTCTCGTCAGAACTGTTATATGGGGGAATTTAGATTATGAGGAAAAAAAAAAAAAAAAAGTCTGTCATGGGTGACATGAATGAATGGACAGGGAAGGAAGGAAAGATAAAATTATACCAACAAGCTGCTAGAACAGAACAGCAAGTCCAAGCAAACAATCTCTTTGTTTGCAAAAGAAAGGTTACTTGGACCTGATGTAAAGCGATTCCAACACCTTGAGATGGAAAAGTGAGTGCGAACTGGCCAAGACGGAAAAACCAGTTCACACTGAAATCCATCGCACAAGTTGGATTCTTTATAAAATGATCCGCAATGGAAGACCCATAAGTGTTACGAATGGTATAAAATAAAGAAAATTTTTTGTTTAGTATTATCGCAAAATGCGTGTTGTTTAATTCTCACGTCCAACCGCAATGGTCGTTCTACCTATGTAATCGCATCCACAACTACATTTGAAATAGTAAATAACAGAGTTAATATGGTGGGGGGTAGAACATCTTTACACATAGATGAAAGTACAGACCTAGTTTGAAAAAACAACACGAACGTTCGCTGCAAAATAACACTCGTGAACTACATGAAATACGCTTGGCGAAGGATTCACTAATCCTACCCAACCACGGTAAACGAAGATAGACCGGACATTTACCAACTGAAGCAGGTTTGATTTTGTTGAACCTAGCGGTCTCATCTCGAATAACCGATTGAACAATGTTCAACGGATAACCATTGTTCACAAAGATCTCAGTTAAACAACTGATTTCATGTTTCAAGGTGTCATCGAACAGATCATTAACGCCCTATGTGTCAGGGTCCTAATCAAATTAATCTTTTTTGTTGTTTAGGACAAAAGGAGTCCCAACAGGTATATAGTCCTGTAAAAGTAGACTTCCTGTACACAGAGGTAATAAACAAGGAAGGAGTTCTTTGAACAAGAACATCTAAAAAGGGCAATGAACCATTGACCTCCTTATCTACTGTAAATTTAAGGGCAGGATGAACACCATTGAGTAGGGAAAAAATTGATCCACTTGATTCATGGCTGAACACACAAAAAAGTGTCATCAACAAAAAGTAAACCTTGGGTGGGGAAGCAAAATAAAAAGGCTTTCTTCATAAAAACCCACAAAAATATTTAAAACAGGACCCAAAGGTTCAATCGGTTAATCGAGAACATTGAAATCTAGGTTCAGACCGCCAAAAATCAAACCTGCTTCAGTTGGTAAATGTCCGGTCTATCTTCGTTTACCGTGGTTGGGTAGGATTCATGAATTAGCAATCCAAGCGTATAATATGTAGTTCACGCGGAGTGTTATTTTGCATAGAACGTTCTGTTGTTTTTCAAACTTACTTTCCATCTATGTGTAAAGATGTTTCTACCCCCCACCATATTAATCTGTTATTTTTTATTTCAAATGTAGTTGTGGATGCGAAAGGTAGAAACAAACGTGAGAATTAAAACAAACGTACCTGCGATAATACTAAACAAAAATTTTTTTTTGGGCGATATCTGTAACACTTATGGGTCTTCCATTTGGATCATTTTATAAAGAAATCCAACTTGTGCGATGGATTAAGTGTGAACTGGTTTTCCGTCTTGGCCAGTTCGCACTCACTTTTCCATCTCAAGGTGTTGGAATCGCTTTACATCAGGTCTAAGCAGCCTTCTCTTTGCAAACAAAGAGATTGTTTGCTTGGACAAGTTCAAATTAGATCTGATTTGGTTGGTATAATTTTATCTTTCCTTCCTTCCCTGTCCATTCATTCATGTCAATGTTTTCTTTTTTTCTTTTTCCTCATAATCTAAATTCCCCAGTTCTGTTTCTGACGAAACCGGTCGAATTAAAATTTTAAACTTATCATGCCTGCATTACAACATTTCTTTTTTAATGCCTTTCAGTTTACAATATATTTATAACCTATTTATATATATATATATATATATGAAGAAATATAGTCTTAGGTATGCTATATTTATAGGATAAATATGATATCAGAGATGTGTGTAAATTAAAAAGTGAACATAGAAGTCAACACTTAAGGCGACAGTCTGTTTCATGCTATATGCAATATTTATCCACATGAAACAGACTGTTGAACCTATTTATAAAGCAATTTATATATATATATATATATATATATGTGTGTGTTGTGTGCATGTGTGTGTGTGTGTGTGTGTGAAAAATATAAAAGTTTAATGGTCAGAGTTGAATTAGAAAAACAGTAGTATTAAAAGTGAGGTTTTGCTCAATACACATGTGAAGAAAATAAAAATAAAACATAACATGTAGAGCTTTTAACTTTAAAAATTAAAAGATCAGTTGATTCCGCTACCTTCTTATGGTATTGTCATGCAATTTTCATCAATTGACCTCCCAATGCTTTATTTAAGAAAAAACAAAAAAACTAATGAACACTATATTATTAAAATAATGTAACATTCATTAGATTTTTAAAAATAAAGCGTTGGGAGGTCAATTGATGAAAATCATCTGAGGATACCGTAAGTTTGAAACCAAGGTAGCGGAATCAACTGATCTTTTAATTTTTAAAATATATATATATATATATATATATATATATATATATATATGTAGAAAAATATACAGAAAAAAGAAACAAAAATCTTAATATGCAATTATGCTGTATTAATGTTAATATAAAGTCAACGTCGGACGTTTCGGTCTATTTTAGACCATCTTCAGGACATTTTCATTTAAACATAATTAACATTAGAACATATAAAAATTCAACACAAAAAGACGATGGACATAAGAGCACAACTAATCCAAACAGATAACTGAAATTTTTATAAAATAGACCAAAACGTCTGACGTTGACTTTATATTAACATTAATACAGCATAATTGCATATTAAGATTTTTGTTTGTTTTTTCTGTATATTTTTCTTCATACTGTCGGATCTATATCCATATATTTGCTATATATATATATATATATATATATATATATATATATATATATATATATATATATTATACAACAAAATTCAAAATTACTTCATATGGAGTGGGGGATAGATCTATTTCAGCCAATGCAAAATATGATCGTCTTATTCAACCCCCGCAGATGGACAGTCCATCTACCGGAGTTGAATAAGATCGACGTAATATATGTTGGCTGAATGAAAGCGAAGTTTAGCAGGGACAATTACAAGTTTTAACTTAGCCAATGATTTTAAGTGGAATTGTGTATTTTGGAATATATCTACATTGAGACATTCAGATATTTGTAGTTGAATGGCAAAAACAGAAAAGAATTTTACACATAATAAATTTTTTTACCTACATATATGATTTGCTTTTTAGAATTTAAACAATTCAATGAAAAGAAAATAATACTAAGAGCCCAGTCTACCAGTTTAACCAACAGCTGGGAGGAAAAGATTATTGGTTGTTTTGGTTCATAGAATATCACCCTCTATGGGGTTATTTAATGGGTTAATGTTGTTTAATGGGTTAATGATGTTTAATGGGTTCATGTTGTTTAACGGTTAGTGTTGTTTAATGGGTTAATGTTTCTAGGACTACACATGCACACAAGAAAGAAGTTCTGGGAATTTTTTATTTTTTTATCTGGCCCAATTCATTTACAGTCTTTTTCTTTCCATCATATTTTCCAGCACCCTTCTGCCATGCACATGTGTAATCCTACCAAAATAATAAATTAATCTGATGAAGTTCTGAAGGATGAAACGTGTCACAATTAAACTTTTTCCACTTTGTCATACAATTTCCCCAACACTGTTCTTGATATATAAAAATATATATATTGCTATCTCATATATATATATATATATATATATATATATATTAATTAAAGAAAATCATTAAAAATCAATTCTAGTTATAATTTATTTCATGAATATATTTAAATATTCATCTCTTCAGGAAATATTTAAATGTTTTTTTCAGAAAAATTTTTTGAAAACCTTTAGCCTGATTCTTTTATTTAAATATATTCATGAAATAAATTATAAAAAAAAAAAGGATATTTTAAAGATTTTTTTATTAATATAAATAATTATTATTTATCCATTAAATTACATTGAGTTCTCTTTGGATTAATGTCCTTTAAATTATCCATACCAATTACCAACTGGTATTACTAATACATATATATATACTTATATACTGGTATTACTTATATATATATATATGTATATATAGCTGAGGGGTAGTTGGAAAGTTTATAGGCTGACATGCAAACAAATGTACCAGAATACATAATTCTGGTACACTTGCATATCATTTAGTCTACAAACTGGTGTGTTTACTTACATTTATATCTTGCTCAGCCTATGAACTTTTCAGTTGACCTTTGTATATGTAGGCATGCTGCTGGTATAATGGCTTTCTAAGTTCAGAAAGCAAAACCAGAGAGTCAAGTTCAGTTTCCAGTTGAGTTTGTTGCATTCACTTTGCAATACCAACAGCAATTAATTCATATTGGCAGTTGTTTTCAATATTATTTTTAAAAACATTAATTGAAATTCCTGCAAGGGCATCAAACATATTCCTGTCTGTCACTGATGCCTACGCTTGCTCTACTGATCAAAGGATTCTAACACCGTGTAGATGTTGTTTCCTTCAACACTTTCTTTTTTCATCAGATGTGTTTCCTACATTAATTTTATTTAGTTTCATATTCAAGAAAGTGGCATATATACTGTACAAAAACTAAATTTTGACTTGGTTTTCATACTGTATATAAGTGTTAACTAGGGCAAGAATTGAGTTATTAATTTTAATGCTTCAAAAATGAAATTGCTTTTAATCATCTTAGAGAAGCTTTTTTCCCTTCCATCAGCATGACTGACACTAACCTCCAGGAGTCTGACTTACTGTGTCTTCTAGGGCTAACATTTTCCATTGATATGAAGTGGAAAGATTATACTGAATCAACTGCTAGGTTTTCTGATAAGAAAGTTGGTTCACTGTGTCATGCTATGCAATTTTTCTCTTCAGATTTTATCTTACACATTTATAAGTCTACCATTCATCCATGCATTGAATATTGTTGCCACATCTGGTCTGGTGATCCTGCTATGTATTTAGAGATTCTTGATAAAATCCAAAGAAGCATTTATCTTCCACATTTATAAGTTTACCATTCATCCATGCATTAAATATTGCTGCCACATCTGGTCTGGTGCTTCTACTATGTATTTAGAGATTCTTGATAAAATCCAAAGAAGCATTTATCTTCCACATTTATAAGTCTACCATTCATCCATGCATTAAATATTGCTGCCACATCTGGTCTGGTGCTTCTACTATGTATTTAGAGATTCTTGATAAAATCCAAAGAAGCATTTATCTTCCACATTTATAAGTCTACCATTCATCCATGCATTGAATATTGCTGCCACATCTGGTCTGGTGCTTCTACTATGTATTTAGAGATTCTTGATAAAATCCAAAGAAGCATTTATCTTCCACATTTATAAGTTTACCATTCATCCATGCATTAAATATTGCTGCCAATCTTCTGGTGCTTCTACTATGTATTTAGAGATTCTTGATAAAATCCAAAGAAGCATTTATCTTCCACATTTATAAGTCTACCATTCATCCATGCATTGAATATTGCTGCCACATCTGGTCTGGTGCTTCTGCTATGTATTTAGAGATTCTTAATAAAATCCAAAGAAGTATCTAGAATGTTATCTGTCTTAACCTGACAACTCAGTTTCATTTTCATCATAATTTTTCTGATGTGCTTTCCTTTTTGGTACCTAGACTTTATAAATTTAAGTACAGTACTAGATTGGCTGTTAGATCTCATTTTACAATTGAAATAGTTAGCTATAACTGTAAGTTCTATGCTAACATATTCTTCTTTTGAACTTCTTGCTTGTGGTATTCATTTCTGGCCTTTCCAATCAACTTTGGTCTTCAAAAATTTAAATGCAATGTCAATTGTTATCTTCTGTCTTAATAATTTCTGTTCTTTTATTGCGCTCTCTCTTATTAATAATGTTTTTCTTTTTCTCACATTCTCTCACACTCAGTAACCTACTGTGTCTCAGTGGCTTTATTAGCATGGTTGGGGTGAAACGATTAAAAAAACGTCTCTCAATTCTATATTACTATTTCATGCATATTGTACATAATTTACATTATTTATATCCGGATTAGTGTCCTCATCTTTGTTGTCTTTATCACAAGATTTTGGCCATTGTGCCCTACAGCTTTCTTCAGATGTATACCAATCTCCATACAATTCCAAACTGAACCCTTTATTTCATCTACAGGTATAGACTATTCTCGTTCCACTGTTTATAAGGTTATCATCTAGTTCTTACTTTTATTTAGTACTGTTCAGTTATTGCTTCACTGAATGCAAGTACACAATGCCCGAACGAGGGATTAAACTCACAATCACTATGTCACCCATATTCACAAACCAATGCTTTTACCTACTAGGCCATTGTTCACTGGAGTAAACAGGCACTAACCTTGACTTCAGATTAGGCTACCCATGTTTTGATTGCTGCTGCATTTGAAGACTTGCTGTCATTTGTCTTTCTTTCTTTATTAGTAGCTCCCATATTGTATTTATTTCTATGCTAGGCCTACTAAGGAGATCCTCATAGCCTAGTGTATACATTGATTCTTTCAGACATCTAACTCTCCAGTGTTCTTCCTTGTCCAATATTTTCACTTCATTGCACAGGAACTGATGACCACCTCTTTCACACCGAGATACCAGGTCAGGATCAATAATATTGCTGATTCTTCTTTGGATTTTATCAAAGATCTCTAAATATAAAACAGGAACACCATACCATATGTGGCAATAATGTTAGACTTGTAGATATATAAGATAGATTCTGTAGAGATAAATGGTCTAACACAAAGGAATAAACACACTTTCTTGGTAGTTGACCTATCAATGGATTCAATATAGTCTTTCCACTTCATGTCAGCCTAGAATGTTAGCCCAAGAAGTCGCTCTTCTGGAGGTTAGCATCAGTCATGATGATGGAAAGCAAAAAGCGGTCTCTCAGATGATTAAAAGATGTTGTCAAAAGCAGAATAAAAGGAAAGGACTCTCTATTTTTTTCTCTCTTCAACCTACGGTAGTGACAAGATATGTCTCATTTCCTCTCTAGAAAACTTAATTAACAAACATATATGTCTTAAGGTGCACCTCAGGATTTTTCCATTCTTTTCTGAGCTATGTTGTTCTATATATATATATATATATATATATATATATATATATATATATATACACACACACATATATATATATATATATATATCCTCAGATTGAGGAATCAGAGAGCTGAGTTTGAATTCCAGTCAAATCCATTACATTCACATACATGCTAATACCCTTGGTAAAGGTATTAATCCTCTTCTTCTCTTTCCAGATATGGGTAAATAGCAGGACAGACCTGGGTTCTAGAGCCTTGAATGGCAACTGGCCTAGGAGGACAACTCTGAATTCAAAACCTGCGGAGGGTCATTTGGAGACTTTGTGGCATGTAGTGCACCAGGTCTCTGTATTCGTCCCTTCAAAAAGTGTGGTTGATTCTGTACAAAGCCTTCAACGCTATAGTCAAATCATATGTGCTGGTGTCTGGGTTGTCAGTTCCTAGGAACTGAGCTGCTTGACCCTCATATGTCAAATACGACGGGAGAGTCCACCACCATATATATATACATATATATATGTGTGTGTGTGTGTGTTTATATATATATATATATATATATATAATTATTATTTATAAAAAATTATAACATAAGTATGTTATAAAATCACTACAAAAATAGCCATTTTGTTTCAACACACTCTGTGTCTTATCAAGTGATGATGTTGAAAATAAAAATATATATATATATATATATATATATATATATATATATATATATATATATATATATATATGTGTATATGCACACACACAGTTGTGGACAAAATTATTTGCCCCCACTGAATATTTGAATATTTTCTTAGAAAAAGTGAATATTTGCAACTACGTATTAAATTTACCATAAATAGGTGATTCTGTATTTAGTTTTGAATAATTGATGAAATTTTTAGAAGTTTCGATCTATAATATTCATAGTTATTTGGTTGGATTGATGTGAGTTTGTCAAATATGTTAGCTCTAGTACCCCGCATATAATATATAAATAATTATATATATATATATATATATATATATATATATATATACTTATGTTTATATTTATATACACACACTTTTCACATAATATTCATAACTATATATTTTTCTAAAAATTGACATACTTCAAAATTATTCGCTCTCCCCCCTTATAAAAATTATGAAATAATATTGCTCTGTGGCAATTGTAATTTTAATATAATATAATCTTAATATAACGTTTAATACAAACATCGTTTAAAAATGAAATAGTATTGATCTGGTTCTGGTTCATTCAATCGTCCATATACCTCAATACTGTATACTCTCAGGAGACTTACAAAAATGCTCCATGACATAAAAATTAACTTTAATTAATTGTCTTTATCAATTGTGATTCTGAAAAATTTAAAATAGTTCTTAGGTCAAATTATTCTGACCACCTTGTACTTGGAGCTTTCCAAAATGGTGCATCAATACACATTTTTCATGTTTTTTTTTTAATCATTTCACCCCAAGCAAGTTAATAAAACAACTAAGATGCAAGAAACTTACTGAGTGTGAAAGAATATGAGAAAAAAATACCTTAAGGAGAGAGAAGAATAAAAGAACAAGAATTAAGAAGATAGAAGATAACAATTATCATTGCATTTAAATTTTTGAAGATCAAACTTAACTGGGAAGCAAAAAGTCAGAAGAGAGTTCCACAAGTGAGAAGCATGATAGAAGAAAATCTTAGCATAGAACTTACAGTTACATCTAGCCTTTTTAACTGTAAAATGATGAGACCTTACCAACAATCTAGTACTGCGCTTAAATTAATAAAGTCCACGTACCATAGTGGAAAGTTTATCAGAACAATTATCAGAAAAGTATTTATAGAAAAGGCAGAGGGAAGCTACATTATGGTGGTGGAAAACTTGAGATGCCAGATCAGGACCAATAACTTTGCAGATTCTTCTTTGTATTTCATCAAAAATCTGTAAATATATAGCAAGAGTATCAGACCATATGTGGCAGCAATATTCAAAGCAAGGACAAATTGTACACTTATAAATATATAAGATAGATTCTGGAGACAAAAATTGTCAAGTACAACACAGTGAATCAACTTTCCTTGCAATAAATCTAGCAACTGATTCAGTATAAACTTTCCACTTCATGTTAGTCTGAGAAGGAGCAACATGTTACTCTCCTGAAGGTTAACATCAACTATATTGATGGAAGGCTGAAAGGAGTCTCTCAGGTGAGAAGTTCTGTTTTGGAGATGTTAAAATTAACAAGCCATTGCTCCAGTTAACAGTAGATTGTAGGTCATTTTAGAGATCAGCTACCAATTTGACACTTTAGTGGAATGAGTTACAAATTCTTTCTTTAATTATTAACTAAATTTTTAATTAAATTATTTCTTTTTACATAAATTTTGGATTATATATTTGATCTGGCTAATAAAGCTTATTTAATGTGTAGCAGTATTTTTAATGTGCTTTGTGGAACAGACTACTACCAAGATATTCAGTAACCTCTACCTTGAGTGGCTCTTGGGTATTGTACTGTGTGTGCATTAGTATAAAATAATGCCAAATCAAAATGTTTAAAAACTGATAAAGAGGTGAACACACATACACACACATGCACATGCTGACACACATGCACAAGCTCACACATTCACTCACTTTACATACACACACTCAATCACATATACATAACAACACTCACACATGTACACCCCACACACACAGAGTTACATACTCACACTCACTCATTCACTCACATCAACACACCCATAGATTCACACACACACATTCACACATGCACACACTTACATCAACACACACTCACAAACACACTCGCAAACAGACAAACTTACTCACTTGCTCACACATGCACCTACTCATTCACTTACTCACATCAACACACACTTGCTCACTAACATACACACTCACTCACACATAAACATCTACACATGGATATATACACAGTAACATATAGTTACATACTCACTTTCACTCACTCACACACTCATAAACACTCACACTCACTCACATGCACATACACTCACTCAAACATACACACCTATACTTGCACTCATACATAGCTAAATACTCACATTCACTAACTCATGCACTCATACACTCATATCACCATACACATACACAGATTCACACTCACATACATGCTCACTCACACACAGATACACTCACATATTCACACACTCACTCACTCACTCACTCACTCACTCACTCACTCACTCACTCACTCACATACATTGAGACATGTACACACTTGCTCAGTTACTCAGTCCCAGGCATACACTCACATACTGGTGATGACATGATTATAAGGATTTACAGATAAACAAATAGAGAGCTATCTATTTATAGACATCTGTATCAGTCTATACACAGATATTTGTGGGACAATGCCAACCTTGCTAAAAATATATTCATGGAGCATAGTGGGAAATAAACTGGTTGTCAAAATCTTTAAACAACCATGCTGCATTCTGACAGGTACTCCAATTATCTCAATTTCTCTCTTTTTTTCTCTCTCTTTCTAGGTTCACCTATCATCCAGTTCACACTCCTCCCTAGTTTTTTTGACCAGGTGTAGAGGCTTATTCCTTGTTTAGGACTGAGTTTTCTGTTCCTTCTAAATTCTACTTCAATTTTATACTTCTAACTTCTCCACTAAAACTCTGAAATTTATACTATTACTGAGTTTCCAGTTGCATCTAAAATCTTTTTCTTCTCTTTCGCTCCCAGTAGCTCCTTATGTCTTAGTGGTGCTCTCATCTCATTCAGGGTAAATTGATTAATATATATATATATTCCCAGAGTTGTTTTTTCTGTTTTCTTTTTGAATTTGTAGGTCTGATGAATTGGATCGTATTTACAATTCCAATGGAATAAATTATGATCATGGAATATTAGTGTTTAAGACTTTTTATTATATATATATATATATATATATATATATATATATATATAGATAGATGAATAGATAGATAGATAGATAACTTGTATAAATTAAAAAATATAGCATTCTTAAAAATACCAAGATTAAACTGATTAAATTTTTTCTCTATAGCATTTATAATATTAATGTTCCTGATAAGAAATGGTTTAAAATACTTAAATAAAAACATTATGACCTTTGGACAGTTTTTCCACAAATTAAACCTGGATCTGAAATAGTAATAAGAAAGAAAGAAAGAAAGAAAGAAAGAAAGAAAGAAAGTGAAAAAGGAGAGAAAAAAGAGAATGAAAGAAAAAGAGAGAGAAAAAGAAAGAGAAAGAAAGAAAGGGGAAATAGAGAGAAAAATGAAAGAGACTGAGAAAGAAAGAGGAAAAGAAGGTGAGAGAGAGGGATTGTTTTTGTTTTTTCTCACTATCCACTTGTTTACCAGATAACCATTTTATGTTATGTGGGTAGTCAGACAACTGAAGTTGTTTTTATATATACTTTGAAACAATGAAAGCACTCCAATTGATAAAAAAGAAAACTTTTTCTGGATGAACAATGGATACAAAATATTTCTTTGCTGTTTTTATAATAATACTTCAAGACAATTGATATGAATTATCTAACCAGGACAATACCTGCTTTACTTTGTTCCAACACAAGAAATAATTAAAAATATCTTCTAAATACTGACTAGTTCATCAGCTCGGCAGGTGCTATCTGACACTGTTGGTTGCAAGTCTAAAAATAACACCAATGTTTAAATGACAAGGGTTACTCTTGAAAAAGGCATGAATCTAGCATTTTTTATGTTTAACTTCAGTCCTCTTAACTGAGATATTGTCATTAGTATCTTTTTTGACAATGATGTTCTCCCTGTAAAAGACCCAAGAGCCACTCAGGGTAGAGAGTTACAGAGTAAGAGGCACAGTTTATGGGGATATAAAGATTGTAGTCATCAGAGAAGCATCCTCTTTGGAGTCAGTTCCACAAAGCATTGGTTTGTGGGAGAAGAATCTACTCAAGTGGAACTTATATCTCATCAATGGAATATGATAGTTTAGTAAAATGTGTGTGACATGGAGGTATTAGCCATCCAGGTTAGAACTGGTGGAACTAAGGATTACTATCAGATCATTGCAAAAGTTTGTACCTGATTTTCATTGTTAATATAAAATGACTGCAGCTTAACACTAGGGTTTGTTCTGGTGCTGATTTCTGATGTGTACTAGATTAAAACCTTGCATTGTTCAGTTGTGAGTCAGACTTTGTTGGACATTGACATTTTGTCCACAAATGAATGCTCTAAAGATGAACGATGAAAAGTTACACTTTCACCATATTATTCTCTAGGAATTTTGAAAAGGAGTAAGCATTGGAACTGTAACAAAAAACACTTAAAAGGTTTATTTGAATCATGCTCCTGCTTTTTGGATAAGCAAAAAAATGGTTTGGCAGATTTTTTCAGGGTAATCTTAATCTAAACAATCAACCAAGCTATGGTCAATCTTCTGCCGCCAATGAAGATGTTCTGCTTGCCATCATGGAGAATAAACTGAAGATTTCAATGGAAGAGATTGCTAAGAGTTTGAACATCAAGATCTCAACTGTCTTACGCTGCTTGAAGAGATTTTGGTTCAAGATAAAAACAGATGATTTTGACAAAATGAAAAGGTGTCATTTTCCATCATAAAAATGAAAATCAGACCTTGCAGAAACTTAAAGAGTTGAAATAGGAAAACTTCCATCATTCATCATATTCTTCTGACTTGGCTCCTGTGGATTTTCATTTGTTCCAGTCTCCACAGAACAATTTAAATGACAAAAAGTTGACTCTGTAGAGAGAGCTGAAAACTGCCTCACAACCTTCTCCCAACATAAAACACAAAGTTTCTATGAAAATGATGTAGGAATCCTACTCAGTTTTTTGTTGAATGTCAAAATTCAAAGTGTCGGGATTTGATACAGTAACATAAAATACTATTGCAGGACTGCTAGTAATTCAGCCATTAGAATAATCTCATGATCTTCAATGTAAGAATAAAATCCAGTAGAAACATTAATATAACAACAATAATACAAGAAGTTGATTATAGATTAAAGAGTAATGTCTTTTAGTTTTGGTTAAAAAACGTTCTGGAATAGAAAATACATTGTATTTGTGTATGTATGTGAGAAACAATGAAATGTTGTTATATGTGTGTTTGTGTGAAAGAGTCAGCATGTGTGTGCATGGTTAATAGTAAAGAGGATACCAAAAATAGTTAGAATTTGGTTCTTACTGTGAACTGTGGTGCTTTAGTCTGAAGCAGTCTCTTTGTAGTTCATCAGTGCAGTTGCTTTTTGAGTGTAAACATGAATGAGGTCATGAAGATCAGCAAATAGTGATGTGGATTTTGGTGACATCTGCGTGTAGCCCATCTGGGGCTGGATTTTGTGAGTTTTATACACTTTTTTATAAGAAAATCAGCTCTAGAATTAATTATTTATTTCTTCCTAATTGGTCTTAAAAAGCCACATGGTATGTTTTGTACTATGTCTATACGATATTTTGGTGGTATCTACCCTAAATCATGATGACTAATAAAACTACTTTTCTAATTTGTATTCTATGGTGTTTTAGTGTGTTTTAAGATGTAAGCACTTTATTGACTGTGATTGGTTTATAAATATTGTATTCGATATTTTAGTGAACATGACAATAGCACCAACAAACTTGTAGAACAATGAGAGACAGACATTTGCTAAAAGTATATTAAATTTTGTTTTTAATTTTCTCATCGGGCACAAGGTTTTGCAATGATTTTTTAGCATTCTGCTATCACTTTCTTTCAATGTCTATTTTTGCGCATTTTAAACACAAAAAGTGGATTACAGAGCCTTGATATTTTTCTCACTTCTCATTGGTCAGTTAATATTAAAATTATGTTCACATACGTCCATGCAGTTGACCTGCTCAAGTTGGCAACAACACCTACGCATTATTCAAAACCATTTTTCAACCCAAAATCAGAAATGCTCTCTGGAGCCTATCATGTGACTACGTTTCTTATAAATACTTTGACACAAGTTTGTTCTTTCTTTTTTTGGCCTCTCTTGCCTTCTCTCACATACAACATGTAGTAACTAAAGAACTTGCATTTTATGGGTGAACGCTATGAAAACATCACACATGCACACATACACGTACATATGGAACATTACGAACATTCACTCTTTCAACTACAAGTTACAGAATTCTTTCATCTCTCTCATGGTGAACATTTAGAGTGGCAAGTTCATTCAATTTTCTGTGAGCACAGATAAAGATATTTCCTTCATAAAAGACTCTAAGAAATTCCAGTCAAAGGGAAGTAACCCCTATACTTGTACATCATTGCCATACATAAATATGAATATTGTTTGTTCCTGTAAAAACAGTTTTGTGTTGCTTCTTATTGTTTCATATTTTGTGGTATTTTGTATAAATATAAATTCTAGAGGTCACTCTACAATTTAATAAAATAGAAGGTGATTGACTGAGTACATTAAAAACTTATAGTAAATAAATATGTGCTACAAGTTGTTTTTTGTCACCCTTACATACTGCAATAAGTTACCACTTGTTAGGGCTATGGTTGAGAACTTTCAAAGTAAATGAATTCAACAATTTTGAAAGAAATGAATTTCAACACTTAGAGGACTTTACATACATATTTGTATAAAAAGCAACATAGCTCACAAAAAGAAGAGAAAGAGAAAATTATATTTACAGTATATCTTCTATGTGCCATGTTCCTCAAAGTCATTATGGTTCTCCACAACTTCCTATCTCTTGTAGCTTTTAGCAGTGTTTCTCCCATTGCTAAGGCTACCCAACTTCAGCCATCCATTCACACAATCTTGTGAATATGGGTATCAACAAAATAATATTTAGAGACACTCTTCTCTAACTAATTTAATTGTTCTCTTCATTTTATATTAAAAGGGATTTCACATAGGCTCGCAAATTTACTTCCTTTTTCTTCTTGGTTGACCAGCTAATTTCTGTGAAGGCAAGGTTTTCATTGCTCCAAGAACAATTTTCATGAATTCCTTTCCTTCTTCTTCTTCTTCTTCTTCTTCTTCTTCTTCTTCTTCTTCAGTCCTCTGAATTTGAAGGGAGTTATTATTATTTCACACTCACTACAACATTACATTCTAAGCAACCCTTGTATTACTTAGAAAGTAATATCTCCTATTTGATTATGATGGTCTATGCAGTTGAAGGCTGTCAGAGACAGCTTTGGAAGAAGAGGTTAAACCTTCCCACCAACAAATCATATTATTTTCTTTTTTCCCTTTTTACATATAGCATTTGAGCAGCAAAAATAATATCCAACATGAATGTGCATATGAAGCAATGGTGTATTATTGAATTCCTCTATATAGAAAAAAACTACACCCATTGAGATTCATTGATACTTGCCCAACATTTATAGAGACCAAACAGGGGATATGAGCACAGGTGATGAATAATGTATTGGCAACAATGATATGCTTGACAATCCACATTCTAGGCATCTATCAACATGTGAAATGCACTTAACTGACAAAAATGAATAGCTAATGACAGTGACTATGTGAAAAAATCGTTTTTATAGCTGAAAATTTGCCCTGTCCAATTTTGTTACTGGGCTTGCTGTATCTGTTACAGATTCCATTAAAATAAATAGCATTACTTTTGAAGCATACCTCATCTTGCCAGCTTAACTACATGAATTTAAGCTTACTACTAGATTGCCTACTAAGTCTCATTGTTTTACTGTTTAAATAGCTAGATACAAATGTAAGTTATATTTTTTTTACAATGTTCACTCTGTACAAGCTCCAAGGGCAACTCAAAGTAGAGGGTTACAGGGTAAGAGGCACAGCTTATGTGGGTATGCGTGGAAGATAACAGTTAACCTTAAATTGAACAGATTAAGATTGTAGCGATTGAGGAAGCAATGTCTTGGGAGTCAGTTCCACAAGGCAGTGATTTCTGGGAAGAAGCTACTTGAGTGGAAATTACATCTCACTAAGAGAATACAAAGGGAATGAAGGTGGTTCACTACAATGTACATGACACAGTTTTACCGATGAAGGTTAGAACTGGTGGAACTAAGGAGTGTAGTTCATTGTTATATAGGAATAAAGTGTCGCTGCTGACACTAGAGTTTGAACATAGATCACCAGTGAGCAAACACAGACGATCCCATTATTGAATTAAGTAGACCACATGACCATAGAGGAAATGCATAAGTAGGATGTGGCATAACATCTAAATGATCTCTATTTCTAGTCTATCCCCTATACTATATGGATTGTCATTTCTAGTCTATTATGGACTGCTATTCTCTACTCTATTCACTATACTATTTCTCTATTCAGATCACTATATGGTGATTACTATTCAAGCGAGTATTATTGAACAAGTACTATTAGTGCGAGTGCTATTCGAAGGTGTCTGACAACAATATTGTTCAACGGCATGTAGCCGTCATGCCAAAAAGGACCTGCTGGAACAGGGCAGTCATCTCTCATTCAATGCAGTCATCTCTTGGTGTCCTCGTCAGCTCCCTCGGCCCCCACAGCTAAAGCCTTCAGACACACTCATTTTAAAAGACCATGACAAAGCTGCTGATTGGTTGAGTGGGAGAGTTTTACATATGCATAGGTGCACTCTGTTAATTTTCTTTTCATTTAATTGCTCTGCAACAATATATGCATGCAATGCATGAGCGTTTTTTGCGTATCTTGCTCTCAACGATCACACAGCGTATTATAGTTTTATCTGCAATTACAAAGTCTCTTTCTACAATGAGCATTATGAAAGTGACAACAAGTTTTCATTGGCATCATAAAAGTGTCAAACAAGTGTTTGTTGACATCACAAAATTCATCCATGGGAGTAGTGATAGAGCAGCAAGAGGCTCGCAACATCTCTTCTGTGAGAAAGGAGTTGTAGGTTGGAAAATAATTCATCACCCACAAGGACACAGAGACGCTTTTGAACTCTCTTGAGAGTGGAAAGTAAAGACTAGGAAGCCCCTGTCCATATATGTCAAGAGTACCCCGTATTTGGCCTGATCTGGCTCTTGTAAAGGTAAGTAGAGGATAGCAGGAGGAGTGAGGTACTTGCTGGAGAGGTACAACTGTTTTTCTTGCATCTTTAGTGATGAATCTTATGTACAAATACCACCTCAGGTCTTGTCTGAATTTAAGTCCCAATAGGTGCTCAAGGCACAAGGCCTCTCTGAGAGAACTTCCATTCATCGTGATTGGTGAAAGTTCTGGGTTCAATTGGTGATGGTAGAAATTCACCAGTTTAGTTTTTGAGGCATTGAATGTCACTAGCCAATTTTTCTTGCACTTCTCACCTCTAGAACTCTCTTCAAGGTTCTTACTTCTCTGCCACCTACAATCTTCAAAAATCTAAAGGCAACATCAATCGCCATCTTCTGGTTTCTTTAAAACGTGTTCTTTTATCATCCTGTTCTCACTTCTCATTTTCTTTCACTCCAAGTAAACCATTGCATTTTAGTGGCATTATCGCCATCTTCTGTCTTCCAGAAAACTATTCTTTTATTGTCCTTTCTCCTCACTAAAGTCTTTTCATTCTCTTTCTCTCCTAGTAACCCCTTTCATCTTAATGGCATTATTGCCATCTTCTGTTTTCCTAAAATATGTTCTTTTATTGTCCTTTCTCCTCACTAAAGTCTTTTCATTCTCTTTCTCTCCTAGTAACCCCTTTCATCTTAATGGCATTATTGCCATCTTCTGTCTTCCTAAAATATGTTCTTTTATTGTCCTTTCTCCTCACTAAAGTCTTTTCATTCACTTTCACTCCTTGTAACTCTTTGCATCTTAGTGGCATTATTGCTTTGTTAGGGTTGAAATGATTAAAATAAAAAATCTCATAGAAATTTCAATATATTAATGAATTTAAATTTTTATTTTTTTTCATTTGATTTATAATAAAAGTTATCAATAAGTTAACACAAAAAATAATTCTCAGATCAGTGTTTGAATTCATTCTAAACTGTCATCATAAAATTTAAATAAAAACACCAGTAATAATGTAGGCAAGAAATGACTTCAGGTGAGATACAAAAATATAAAGAGCAGTAAGACAAAGATACCTTCTCTGACCGAATTTATTTTTAATATACACAACAAAACAATTCTAAATAAAAGAAAATCAAGAAGAAAGGACTAAGCATCAATCGTAAGAAGACCAAATATATGGTTGTCAGCAAGAGGAACAACCCAAGATGCAAGCTACGGATTGGAGGTAGTAAAAGAAAGCAAGAAGAAAGGACTAAGCATCAATTGTAAGAAGACCGAATGTATGGTTGTCAGCAAGAGGAACAACCCAAGATGCAAGCTACGAATTGGAGGTAGTAAAAGAAAGCAAGAAGAAAGGACTAAGAAGCATCAATCGTAAGAAGACCGAATGTATGGTTGTCACCAAGATGTAAACTGCAGAAACCAAAGTCAAGCCAGTATGAAAATACTGGGAAGTATTTTAATAGAGAATGGAAATTGAGGCACCGGAATTCGAAGGTGCATTGGGATAGCGAATAATAGCTTCCAAATGCTAAGTAGTGTGTAAAAAAAACAGGAAAATGTCTTTATAAACAAAGAAAAGAGTGCTGGACTGTTATGCCCTGTGTAATTTCTTATATGGCAGTGATTGCTAGACAATTGCCTCACAGATGAAGACGAAACTTGAAGCAACAGGGATGTGAGTCGACTGAAGGATGCTGAGAATACCATGGACGGAACATGTGAGTAACAAGGGAGGTTTAAAGAAAAGGGAAACAAAAAGTTACGCTTATACTTAGAATGAGAAATAGAGTTGAAATTTTTGGGATACATAACGAGGAAAAAAGATTTGGAAAAATTAACACTCACAAGACACATTGAAAGCAAGAGAGACAAGGGAAAACAGTATGTAAGATACCTAACAATCTTGTGTAAATGGATGACAGAACGGGAACTGGGAGCGATGGTGAAAAGACAAACTTGACTAAGAGCTAGGAAATATTCGAGACATAATCGCCCACGTCCTGAAGAGACGCAGTGCATAGAAGAAGATTTCATTGTCTATATACTGGATAGATATATATATATATATATATATATATATATATATATATATATATATATATATATATACAGAAAGAAAAGAAAGAGGAGAGGGGAGAAGGTGAAACGGGGAGTTGAGGAAAGAAATGGAAATGCAAACAAAAAAAAGGTTGCTAATGAAGGATACTACAAGAACTCCTACTGAAGATAGTGAAGGAAAGCAAGAAGAAAGGATTAACATCAATTGCAAGAAGACTGAATGCATGGTTGTTAGCAAAAGAAACAGCCTAACATGCAAATCACAGATTGGAGATATCAAAATCAAACAGGTGCAACAATTTAGATATCTGGGAAGTGTATTAACAGAGGACGAAAAGTGCGACTCGAAAAACCTATGGTGCAACAGGATAGCAAAAGAAGAATTGGAAAAGCTGAGCAAAGTATTAAAAAAACAGAAAAATATTGTGAGAAACAAAGAAAAGATTACTGAAATGTTACGTGATATCTATCCTATATGACAGTGAATGCTGGACAATCTCCTCGCGGATGAAGAAGAGACTTGAAGCAACAGAACCAAACAAAAAAAGAGTATTGAACTGTTACGTAATATCAGTCCTCTTGTATGGCAGTGAATGCTGGACAATCTCCTCGCAGATGAAGAAGAGATTTGAAGCAACAGAAACAAAGAAAAGCGTATTGAACTGTTACGTAATATCATTCCTCTTGTATGGCAGTGAATGCTGGACAATCTCCTCGGAAATGAAGAGGAGATTTGAAGCAACAGAAATGTGATTCTACGGAAGGGTGCTGTGAACACCATGAACTGAACATGTGAACAACGGCGAACTTCTAGAGACAGTAGCAACAAAAAAGACACATATACTTAACATCATGAAGAGATAGTTGAAATGCCTGGGGCACATAACAAGAAAAGAAGGCTTGGAAAACTTGATACTCACATTGAAAGTAAGAGGGACAGACGAAAGCAATGTATAATCTGCCTGGTGAGCTTGAGTGAATGGATTGGCGGAGAAGGGTTTGGGAGAGATAGCAAAAAGACTGAATTTATTAAGAGCTACAAAGAACAGGAAATTATGGAGGGCCATGGCCGCCAACGTCCCGAAGCGACACGGCACATGGAAGAAAGAGGTTGAGGGAGAAAAAAGCGAGAAAGAAGAATAAATGATGTAATTCTCTTTGCTAAAACGTTTATCGTGACTCTCCTGTTTCTGAATGGGATTTCACTGAAGTGTCTCAACCACGGGTGAAAGAGGTTGGAGATTTTCAGTGATGACAAAGCGAAAAAGAAATTCTATAACGGTGAGGGTGAAACTTGAAACCACGAAGGAGAAAATGTTAATTCCCACTTTAGCTGACACAACACCATTACCTGTTTCAGTATCGCTTCGCGTACTTTTCGTAGTTCTGTATAAAAGACATCAACACTTGTGTGTGTGTGTGTGTGTGTGTGTGTGTGTGTGAGAGAGAGAGAGAGAGAGAGAGAGCTCTTTCCGTTTGTGCATCTCTCTTGCACGCACACACAAACACAAAACTGTGTGTGTGTATCTCGTAACTCATTAGGATCGAGGGGTATCACATGAACTGCAACCCATAGAAGAAGTGGTATATATAGTGTAAGATAATCTGACGGATCCCATCTCTCTTCCGGGTGATTTTGCATTCAGATTTTTCCTTCTCCTAGACTTGTTGCCACCTTTAAGCAAGAGAGCTAAATCTACCCTGATATTTAAATCATAGCTGGGAGGTGGATAATAGATGAATCCATACCTTTCCTAACAATATTTGGATGAAAGTGGGCGTAACAAACTCGGGTAAAATTCGAAATCGGCCCGACAGTTTCAATTCCCAAGTTGCTAACCTCTACACCACTCGTACATCCGCAAAAATGTATGTGCCCACACAAAAAGATGGGGGAGGTAAAGTTTTAGTAGTGAGCTAAGTTATGGATGCAATGTGTACACTTCGGATTGACAAAATAATATAAACTAGAAAAGACCCGTGAAAATTTCACGGTTTTCCTACTTTGATATTCTGATGAACCTTAATTCTTAAGTTAATGAGTCATAGTGAGTTCTACGACAATAAAATATCCGTAGAAGTTCTCCTATCACATCATTAAATATTTGAGCTTAACAACTTTAACAAAATATTGCAATAACAATCATAAATATGAAGGCTGGTCGTTATTTTAAGAAGTGGTTACAAATGAAAATATTTTTCTTTCTTTCCTTCATTCATTTTCTCACTGATACCAAGTACTGTCTTTTCCCCTCTTTCCATGCGACCAAAGGGAATAGTCCATTATTTATGAGGCATTAGAAGGAAATGTTAAATACTTCTATCTTACTTTATTCTTTCTTTCTTTCATTTTCTTACTGAAACCAAGAGATCAAGACGGAATAGTCCATTATGAGTTATTGGAAGGGCTTAACGGTCGTGCGAACTAACGAAGTGAACGACACGCACAATTATTATATAATTATTCATATAAATTAGTTTACAAAATTTAAACTTCTACAGTGGGATTTTTTACCTTACAAGTTAATTTGAGGACACCTTTTTTCTGTGCATGAAGAGTTCTGTCCCCTTATTGACGCTCCCACTTATCCGCTAGTAAAGCACACGTCCTTTCATGTCCGATCCATTGACAAAAGTATCGTTCTATACCAGCAATGCGAAACTCGTTCGAGAACGTTATTTTTCTTTTTCTAAAGTAGATTTACTTAGTAATAGTAAGTTTACTTTAAATCTAGTATTGTTAGTGGGTAACAAACTCACGCACCTAAGACAGTGGTGTGTCACAGGTGTTATATTCCATTGCAATTAGATCTCGTTCTGATTGTCTCTGCATGTCGGCCGGATGTAAACGCTAAGAAAGCAAAACACAAAATAAAAAAGTCGTTTACTGCACAGGAGCCCCGAGTATCACATCTGGTTCACGAATCTAATCGCCGCAATAAAATGCAATAACCAATCACGAACGTTCCCGCCGAAAAAAAAAGATGATCCTGGGGGTCACCAGATTTGCTTAAAAGAAAGCCCCCCCAGAAACGACCGATCAATAGCAGGTCGAAAAGCTACATGTCGACACCAGGCACGCTGTCACCATGATTGCCTCTCTAGTCACCACCGTGACCTCGCCCAAGCTTTACTAATCTCACCCGACTCTTCACACGTAAAATGCGACCCGCAGACCAGCTTCGACATGGACGGACTCCAGGTACCACCATAGTGATTTCTAATACATCGACGTCTTCAAATCAAGCTCCACGCCTTCATCGTCGTCGCCGCCAAAGGAGACGTTCCGTTACCAACTCGCCAATACACCTCAGCAAAGTCAGATTCGCGACTTCACCCGACTCGTCACACTGGCACCCTTTTATCGGCAAAGTCAAATTTATAGCTTTGCTAATCACTCCAGCAACCTCATCACCACTTGCAGGCACCACCGTAACCTCGGCTCACCAACTTGCCAATGCTTCCTACAAGGCCTTTCCACGAATCAACACACTACCATGACTTCGGTCGATCAACCTACCAACACACTTTACCAGGCAGTTTGGCTTCAACACTTCGGACTCATCGTAGGACCAACAGACTGTGGCGGACTTCCACCACATTTATTTAATTTTGATTAGGAAACCTAACTGATGTGAAGAAAAGACATGGCAAAGGTATCATTGTATATAAAAATTGTATTCAACAATGCATACAATAAAGAATGTGTAAGAAAAAGCATGCAATGAATCAGACGAGAGTTGTCTCTCTTTGACTATCAAAGTTCTCTGAAAAGGAGAGTTAATAGTTTGTTATAAATGTTTTTTAACAGTTTTGCTGTGCAAGAGGAAAAACATGTAAGCGTAAAGGAATATGCAGTTTGTGAGTTGAGTGAGTAGATTGGTACATAGCTTCAACTGTGGTGGATTTCTGTGACAGCTAAAGTCTCATTGGGGCGTATATGCTTTTCTCTTGCTTTTATAGGTGATTATTGGATCAGGAGTACTGTGCGGGAAGAATCACTCTTCACGTGCAGAGAATCCGATTGGTCGACACTGACCAATCAGTGAATGAGCTTTGGAGAGATTTCTGGGAGCCGATTCTCCCAAAAGTGCACAAAATCTACTATACGAAAATATAGCGATTTCAAAATTGTCGCATAAGACAGTACCGTTGATTTCTGTCCAATGAATGATTGTTATTAACACCAACCATGACCTCGACCAACCAACCCAAGAAATCTGGGTTTTGTCGGTAGGCCCTGAAATCTGTCAACACACTTAAACTTTATCGCTTTCCGTACCAACAGCAACTGAAGAATATATTTGTGCCACCTTTCAAACAACTATGTATATATTCTGAAATTTGACGAATACACGTACTATGAAAATATAAAAGTATATTTTTATAATAACATTTCCAGTAATAGATTTTAATAGTAAAAAAAAAAAATACCAATGCTCCCAAGGAAATTAAATTTCGGCATAAAATGACCCATAAGGTGTTGATATGCCTTTAAACAAACCAAACGAATACACGCTGTTAAAAATGTAATCCCTATTTGTTCTTTCCTTTACAACCATAAGTTCGTTATAACACAGAGGTGGGTCGGTCTTAGTTCGCAGCAGTATCTATATATTGTTTGAAGAGGGTACTTTTTTTTTTAACAAATTTGTTGATTTTCATACACGTCATAACTAATTCTATCATTTTAAATGTCTCAACACGGGTCCAGTTAGCAGATGTTGACATTCATCTATTAATTTTATATTATCATTATTATTTTGGTAGGGTAGACGCAAAGGATCCAGGAACACTTATAGCGGTACCCCCGAGCGGCCCCGTATCACACAAGGGTGAATGAGGTCACAAGAGGCCCGCTAACATTTTTGAAGACGTTAAATCTGACGGTGAAACAATATAGACGACAGAACGAGGATGTGTATGATATATGCTAATTTATTCTAGAAAAGAAAACGAAATAAAGGTGGTCGGAAACGGTAGAGGTGCAGAAGTTCTAGTGCAGGCATTGAGGGTCGAGGTTGGTCGTTACAGGTGATCGCTGTTGGACATGCAGGTGGTCGCTGCTGAGATGATCACTGTAGTTGAAGTCGATGATGGTCGTTGCAGGGATGATCGTTGTTGGTGGTTGAAGTTGGTTGTTGGCAGGATCATCGCTGTTGGTTGTTGGAGTTGAAGCTGATGTGGGTTGTTGCTAGGATCATCGCTGTTAATTGTTGAAGTTGATGTTGGTGTTGGTTGTTGCCAGGATCATCGCAGTTGAATGTTTGCAGTTGATGTTGGTCGTTGGTTGTTGTAGTTGGTCGTTGCCGGGTTGCCAACTTGACGTGTTGGGAAGGAAAGAAGAGCTGGCGTTGTTCGGGCATGTCACAGGTCCAATGCAGGCGTTGCGTGTTTGCCGGTCGAGTCCGATATTAGTAACCTCCCGTATTAATTACTAACATAGTGTACGGGAAAGGTTAAGGACGACGTGCGGCAGCCAGTAAGGACGGAATGCCGAGTGTCGAACAGGGCCAAGGAGCCAGGAGTAGTAGGCGAAGGAGAGAGAGAAAGGAAAGTTTCCAACTATCGTCAAGTTGGCAAAAAAAAAAAAAAATGGGAGCATAACTTAATACGCAGCCCGGTGATCGACGATCCTGGCCAACGAAGGCCAGGGGCCTGCGTATCCGACCGTTTCAGTCGCCCCCCACCTGGATTTAGTGAGAAGCCACTGTCTTGTGGTAAGGGAGACCAGCATGAGAATTGGATGAGCTAACAGTAAAGTCTCTATAATAAAATACGCCGAGGTTAGCTAAAGGGAACTATGGCCTAAAAATGTCTAGCAGTATATTACAACTAGGTTTGTAATATAACTTAACTAAAAAGGGAACTTGCTAGTCTCTCCCACGGGTTAACAGTGTATAGGCAGCACAAACGAGGGGTCAAGGTCGAAATGACCTGTTCTCTTAATTTAAGGCGCGAAGGAGGAGGTAACTCCGACACACTTATACCTACTGCCGCCATATCTATTTGGGCTTGTACATATTTTTTATCCCGTATCTCGTAATGATATCCACTGTGGCTGGTCAAGTATGGAGACCTTGCTTGGGTACTCAGTAGCTTGGCCTTGTGATATTTTCGTAGCAAATGGTAGTCGTCACAGTGGCCTAGGAAGGTCAGTACTTTTTACATGTGGTTGATACATGTACTAGTTACTCTCAGCGGTGATTTCAGCTATTACTTCTACCTGAATGAAGAGGCTAGTAATAAAGGACAAACACATGCGTAAAGGAATGAAGATATTTATTTCAACTCTCTATACATAGAATAACAAATAAGTTACTTTATTCCCATTCCCAGAAAGTAGATATGAAACCTTAGTCTATTTCAGTAACATGAGTGCTGCCTATATCCCCATGGTAAACTCAGATCTGTAGTAGATGTAGTTAATGCCGACTGACCAGCTAAGAGAGAAAAGAGGAAAAGGGACTTGGGTGTGACATCCTTTTAGAGTTGATGCACATAGTTAGCAACTTGTAATGCTGTTTCTTGATTGGTTGATTTTGACGTCATCCACATTCATGTCCCGTTCTTTCAAGTATAGCCTGACAGTTTTTGCTTGGCTACTTTCCTCGCTATTCCATAACAAAACTATGTACAGGTTTTCTGCTGTAGACGGAAAGAGACGAGAAAAATGTATTTTTGTGTTGCCATCTTTGAATCTGTACTTTTTGTATCTAAATTTTTGTTCTTTTTCTGTGTTCATTACAGTACCAAGTTCACTTATCACTGAGTAATCCACGACGGTAGCCTTGTGCCATGAAAATGTAAGCTCTATAAATAATAGCAGTAGATTGAAGATTTAGAACATCATTTAGTAAACATTCTAAAGGGCATATTTGGAAAAATGTTTTTTGGTGTTCTTTAGATCTTTGCGTGGTCACCAATTTAGTGTGCTAACCCACTTTACTTTGGGATTGACACGAATAAGAAGAATACTTTATCAATATAATAAAGATATATTTAATTACATTTAAACGTTAATACAACGGTTAAAATATAAACACAATGTCCTTTCCTATATAGAGAGAATATGTCAGGCGGACTTACTAATCTGATGAGTGAAATAGGGCTAGGTAGCTTGTATGTTTAAAACCCTCGGCAACTGGGACTGTGGGCTTGCCCATCTGGTGAGTGAAATAGGGCTAGGTAACTTGTATGTTTAAAACCCTCGGCAACTGGGACTGTGGGCTTGCCCCTCTGGTGAGTGAAATAGGGCTAGGTAGCTTGTATGTTTAAAACCCTCGCAACTGGGACTTTGGGCTTGCCCATCTGGTGAGTGAAATAGGGCTAGGTAGCTTGTATGTTTAAAACCCTCGGCAACTGGGACTGTGGGCTTGCCCCTCTGGTGAGTGAAATAGGGCTAGGTAGCTTGTATGTTTAAAACCCTCGGCAACTGGGGCTTTGGGCTTGCCCATCTGGTGAGTGAAATAGGGCTAGGTAGCTTGTATGTTTAAAACCCCCGACAACTTGGTACTGTTGGAGGCGGAGAGAATTTCTTGCGTGTTACTTTGGAGCAGGTACGGTCCCTCCTCTGCTGGTGGTAGTCAGCCTTTTTCTGAACCCACGTGGTTTTATTAACCAATGAGAGACCGCCTACCATCATGTGACCAATCTCTATATATAGGAGCAGACGAATTTTACAAAACCAACACACTCTTTGATCTTTGAAAAAATAAACACTCACAAAATTAAGTTTATTTAACAGATTTTCTGTTCTCATGTAAGCAGAGAAAATAAACCGATCATCACCTAAGATGAATATTTGCAATAAGTTCATATGAAATTTCATATTTTTATATTTCTGGAAGAGCAGGCACAATCATTATCCCGTGTAGCAGAGATATTTATGCTAATTCAATGATAATCTCATGTTTATTTGCGCTGTCAGTGGAGCTTACAATACGCTGACTGATCTGTGCAGAGGAATAAGAACCTGTTTCGGAATTTATGCTAAGTAAGATGTGCCAGAAGGTGAAATTGTGTGAAGGCCTTAAAAGTGCGTGTACATTATGCATTTATCCACAACAAATAAATTAAACGAACATTTGAAGAAATCAAGGAAAAACAACGTAGTTACAGAATTCAACAATAACATGAATTTATATATACATATTTGACATACACAAAGTGATGGTAGGTTGCTTGTTAAATGTGGCAAATGAAATAAGATTGTAAAGAGTGTCTATGCAGAGATTTGATGAATGAATGTTGATGGTTTAAGTTTGTTTGTGAAATTAAAACAGTTTGATTTCTGCAAGGTAAAATGTCAATTGTGTGTGTTCAAATAATAGTGTGTATGTGTGTGACGATTGTAAGTGTTGATTCAAGTTATGCAGAGTTGTGTGCCTTTGACTGATATGGTAAAGTTGATTAAATGTACAATTGCTATTTCGTAGTGATAATGTCACTTTTTTTAGTAAATTGTAAGTTAAGTTTCTTCACGCGGCAATAGTAGTGCAAGTTGTGTTGAGTTGATGAGAAGCTGGTAGTGTTATTGAGTCAGTGTGTTGGCACGCGTGGAGTCTGCTGGCATCTCTTGAAAATGAGTGTCTGACTGACTTGAATTAAGTCGAACGATTCATTTTTATAGATTGTTGGGTTTTCAAATAGGCTCCAGACAGCTGCGCGGGGAAAAAAGGATTTGTCTAAACTTGCTACATTTTTGTGTCCTTTTAACCAATGGGAAGTTGAGTTTGGAATAAGTGAAGTGATGATTGGTTAAAGGTTAATTTGGGGAAGAGTGCATCTTCCCGTAAGGGGTGACAGGCAAGTATGGAGGATTCCATAAACCCACATCACCTCCAAAAAGGGCACCTTGCAAGTGGATACTTGAGCCTCTAGTGTAAACAGGACATATGTTTACCATTTACAAACTCCAGTGTAAACCGGACCTATGTCTACCCTTTACTGACGCTAGTGTAAACCGGACCATTTTTTTACTCAAGTGTAAAACCAGACCTTTTACCGACTCTAGTGTAAACCGGACCTATGTCTACATTTTATTGACTAAAACTGGAATATTTTTTATTCAAATGTAAACGGGATCTAAGTCTACCACTTTTTGGCTCTAGTATAAACCGGCACTATATCTACCATTTTTTACACAGTAAACGGGACCTAAGTCTACCATTTTTGTCTCAAGTGTAAACCGAAACTATATCAACCATTTTTTTACTCTATTGTAAACCGAGCCTATGTGTGCCTTTTTAACTCAAGTGTACACCGGGTCTATGTCTAACATTTTTATTCACGTTTAAACCGGACCTATGTTTACTTTTTTTCTTGACTCAAATGCAAATCAAACTTACATCAGCCGTTCTGACGAAGGTCTACCTTTTTTTTACTCAAGTTAAACTTATATCTATATTGTAATCTACTATTTGTAAAAATCTGTGTGAATCATTGGATATAATTATAAATTCTATTAATAAAAGTTATACTTTATGTGAAGAGAGCACTAAAAAATACTGCTTCAAAAGTAATGCCTTCTATTTTATTATGTACACCGACAACAAACCCTCATTCTTTATCTCTTATTAAAATTATCAGCTGAATAGCAGTCTACTATTTTAGTATGCTGACCAACAACATCGGAAGTGAATGTTGCTAGTATGGCAGTAATGGCTCCATTTTCTCTGAAATAACACAATTTTGCTTGTTTCCAGAGAACAGATGAGAGGTACTTTGACAAAAGGTCATCTGACATGATAGGCTATACAAAGCAAAATGGTATCATTGAATTCTTTAATGTAGAAAAATGCACCATTTGATTTTCATTAAAACTTGCTGACTCTTTACATAAACCAAACAGTGGATGTGAACACAGTTTAGCAGGTGATAATGCATTTCAACAGTGGCAAAATGATGTGTGTGCAAAAGTGTGTTGCCTCAGCTGGGTTAACTTTTTACAGGTATAGCATGCAGGTGCATGTTCATTGCTAGCTAAAAGGCATAGCCAGTTGTCGTGGTGATGTGGAAAAATAGTGTTTTTAGTTGAAAACCTGCTGTATCAAATGGAGCTACTGGGCTCTCTGTATATGTCATAGTTCTCATGGAATGATATGAGAGCATTACTTTTGGAGCAGAAACACACACATAGCCAATGGCAGTGACTATGTGAAAAAATAGTTTTTTATAGCTGAAAATGTGCTCTGTCTAATGATGTTATTGTGCTCACTGTATCTGTTGCAGTTCCTGAGGAAATAGGAGGCATTACTTTTGGAGCAAAAGATATATATAGCCAATAATGGTGACTATGTGAAAAATAGTGTTTCTCTCAATTAAATCTTGCTCTATACAACAATGTCATTGTGCTCTTTGTAATTCATGTGGATATAATATAGAGATATTACTTTCAGATTGATTGTTTTTGAGTGATTTGTTTTCTATGACTAATCAATCTTTTGCAGGTTATTTATGACTAGAAAATATTTTGTAAGAATTTGTTGTTTTTTTAGATAATGATGATTTAGAGATATATGTCTTATCAATTAACCCACAGATGAGGGGGAGAGGTGGATTCATACCTTTCCAAAGGATATTTGCATGTAAGTGGATATAATATAGGGACATTTCTGATTGATTGTTTTTGAGTGATTTGTTTTCTATGGCTTATCAACCTTTTGCTGGTTATTTAAAGCCAGAAAATATTTTTAGATTGTAAAAATTTGTTGTTTTCTTTTAGATAATAATGATTTAGTTATATAAGTTTTACTAATAAACATATAGCTGGAAGGAGAGGTGGATTCGTGGCTTTACAAAGTATATCTGCATGTAAGTGGATATAATAAAACTCAACCGAAATTAGAATTTGGCTCTCTGATTAATAATTCCAAGTCATTATCCATTACACCACCTGCACATCCAAGCTTACATCACCTGATATTCCCAAACTGACCTCCCCCTCACCACCACCTAGATACTGACCAGGCTCAACATTGCTTAACTTCGGCGATCATGTGGGAATTGGTATTTCAATGTGATATGACAACTAAGCTTATTAGTTTCTTAGCAAAAATACATAGCTGATGATTGCAATAAATTGTGCTATGTAACTGAAAACTTGCCTAATCAAATTTTGTTATTGGCCTTTGTGTTTATTGTAATTTCCATGGAAATAAATAAGAGGTATTATTTTTAGATCATCTCTTTTTACTTTAAATTATATATAAATGAGATTTGTTTAGTTTATTTAGTTTAACAACATATCAATCTTGAAGGGTTATTTAATGCTGACGAGATTTTTCTGATAGGTTTGTATGAATAGAGTATGTATTCTTTGTAAGGAATCATTTTGTAGATCAGATTTCAATAACATTTTAAAAAAAGGGATTTTGTCAAGAGTCAAATGTATTCCTGATAATATTTTTTTTTCAAAAATGTATTGCTGGAAATAATTTTTCCTTCCAAAATAGGTTACAAAACAATGTAATTAAATTGTATATAAATAAACAAGAGGATTACCTATAATATGAAGAACAAAATTAGTTAAGATGCAAGAAGACAGCACAACTATCTCAGGCAACTACTGGGCTTTTCTTTCATGTTCCATTTGTTTTGTTACTTGTGAGGAAAAATATTTGCCTATTGTAATCACATGAGATTAGGCAGTCACTATTTTTGAGATTAGTTTCCTGTTACCTCATTTTCTGTTACTATATCTAGTACCATCACCAAACTTCATGCTAACCTATTTTTTTCTATGTGGCTTATATCCTTGTCACCATCAAATTGGTGCTCTTCACACTTTAAATGTTAATGTGCTGACATTTGTTAAGTGTAAATCATGGATATAATAATAATAGCTGGCCACTTCTATTCAAGGATAGCCATTTACTAGGGTGGCTAGCCAATCCCTATTGCAGATGCCTGCTCTGTGGTTTATACTGCAATTACGCAGAGCAGACCTTAGTTTCTGGGGAAAGAGCATGTTATCTAGCATGATCAACAATTTGAACAGGGCCAGCACTCTCAAAACCTCAGTCATAATGACTTGTGACTTCATGCTAAAACAGCTATGGATGGCATTTAAAGGGTTCCATTTGAATTTCACTCACAAGAGTTGAAATAAAACCTGTAGTATGGTTTTAATATTTTCAAAGATGACACACACCAAATTGACCATGGTAAGATTTGAAAAATCTTATGGTAAGATAAAACATTCTAACCATTCAAACCATAAATCATGATTAAAATAATATAAAAATATATATATATATATATATATATATATATATATATATATATATATATATATATATATATATATATATATATATATATATATATATATATATATATATATATATATATATATATATATATATATATATATATATATATATATATATATATATATATATATAATTAACCCAGAATCTTAAAAAGGCAATGAAAAATAAAGAAAAGTTTACCTTTTGTGTTGTTAAATTCAACCCCTTATTTGAGTAGAGCTTTGAAAAATAAAAATAAGAAGTGGGAAAATTAAAACTTTTTTTTTTTTTTTTTTTTAGAATTTAATAGGGAAAATTTGAATACTGGGAAATTAGTCTAAATACTAGTTGGTCAAAAGATTAAGACCATATTTAAACAAAGCTTTAATTGGTAAATATGTAATGAAATTTAGTCATTTGTGTTCAAGCTTTTGAGTAGTCAAAATCTGCCACTGATATCTGCATTACATGAGGTAAAAATATGGCAAAGGCTAAAAAGTTGTTTCAGATCTGGTCACTGTCTGTTCTGTTTCAGATCTGGTCACTTTCTGTTCTGTTTCAGATCTGGTTGCTGTTTTTATGGTTTATGGTGAATCAGTGATCAGCTCACGAAATCTGTCTGATTTTAGTGGGAACATACTCTGTAACCCAAGCCTTGACCTATTTCCAGGTCATTTGGAGTCCAACTGCATGGATGTTGTGGAAAACACATCACATGACTCGTCATATCCCATCAAGTTCCAGGAGCCAATTATTTAATTTTGGAGTTGTGTACAGATTTGTAAAGTCTTTCTGTATCTACTGATTTTAGTAAGATTTATTGGTAGGCGTTTCTTACTTGTTTGTACTTTACTTATTGGTCATAAAATATAGCTTTTTATATCCTATAAACCCTTACAGATGCAGAATGCAGCTCAAGAACAATAAGACAGCATCTAAGAGAGAAAGGCTTTAAAAGCCATAAACATCTTCAAAATTCATGTTTCCTTCTACACTACAAAACAGCTTGGATAAACTTTGCTGAGAAGCGCCAAACATGGGACATAGAAAAGTGCACGAAGGTTCTTTTCTCTGATGAGTATAAAATTAATCTGGCTTCCAATGTTACTGGCATGATCAGGATATCCCACGAAGTCACGTTCTACATGACACAGTTAAGGAGGTGCCATTCTGATCTAGCGTACTATCTCCTTCCAAGGAACAATGGAGTCTCAGGTTTTACAGGGATGTCAAACCATGGCTGGATACATTGACATGTTGGAGAGAGTGTCCTTATTGAGTGAAGGTTCTTGCTTGTGTGGAAATGACTGAATCTTTCAGCAGGACTATGCCACAATCCATAATGCCTACAGAATAAATGACTTTTTCATGGTAAATAACAGGATTCTTTTAGACCATCTAGCAGGAAATCTACAAAAATGGATGTCAATTCCAAACAGTGCATGATCTTTATGCAGCCATCTTCAATACTTGGAATAACATTCCAGCCAGTCTTCTGCAGATGCTTATATTGCCCATGTTGCAAGATGCTTATATTGACCATTCTGATGAGGATATCCCATGGAGACATTTTTTACATGACACAGTAGAGGAGGTGCCATCATTATCCTGCCAAGGAAAATGGAGTTTCAGGATGTCAAAACATGGCTGGTGACATTATCATGTTGAAGAGAGTGTCTATAGAAATGGATGACAATTTCAAACAGTGCATAATCTTCAGGCAGCCATCTTTGTACTACTTGGAATAACATTCCAACCAGTCTTTTGCAGATGCTAATATTTACCATGCCAGAGTGAATTTTTGAATTTATTCACAATGACAGCCATGCAACTCACTACTGAGATGGCTTGTTTGGCATTTCCTACTCTGTTTAAGACTTCTTTTAGATATGACCTTAAACATTTGACCAGCTAGTATTTCACTTAATTTCCTTGTATTCAAATTTTCCCTATTAAATGATAAAAAGGTTTTTTATTTTTATTTTTCCTTTTCTTATTTTCATTTTTTTTGAAGCTCTACTTAAATAAGTGGTTGAGTCTAACAATACAAAAGTATATTGTTTTCTTTATTTTCACTGGCCTTAAGATTTTGGCCAGCAGTGTACATATATATGTATATACATACATACATAGATACACACACGAATATTTGATTGATTAATAATGACATGATCTGTCTATCCAATTTTTTACTAACTTTTTTAAATTTTTGAATTAGTTGCTTTATGTAATCAGTAAATTTACCAAAAATTTTTATTTTATTTTTTACTTAGTACATTCTAATGTTGGTACATTTGTTTTCAAGGATTGTATTTTGTGTATGTTTATGTAACTTTTTTGGTTAATTCCAGTGTTCACTCATTTTCTGGAACCAATTCCAAGTAACTCAAGGTGACATCATTTAAATGGTCAAACTGGATTTTTATGTGTATTTTTTTAAATTTTTTTTTAATATATGATCCCCTATACTGAAAGATACCTTACTTACCTGTTGACTGCTTCTCTTTTATTACAACAGCCTCCAGGATTTGGAGTCTTTCTTTGTGTAATGGGATTGGTTTAGATAATAGGTAATTAGCATAAAGTGAGCTCTTGGACAACTTTGAGTTAGTGTATGTAGGATATTTATGGCTTCTAAGTTTGATCATCATAACACTTTGCATAGAGTCCTATATAATACTTTGGTATTATCTACTAAATTTTATTTTAAGTTAATATTATTTTCCTTATTCGTCATATGAATTGGATAGACAGAGTTGGTTTGGTTTGGTTTGGTTTGGTTTGGTTTGTTTTATGGCATATCAACCTCAATAAATTATTTAATACCTACAAAATTTTTATTGCTGGTAATATTTTGTTTTGTCAAAAAACTATTTCTGGTAATATTTTTCCTTCAAAAAAGTATTGCTGGTTTTTTTTCCTCAAAAATGTATAGCTGTTAATATTTTTTTTCAAAAATGTATTCCTAGTCATTGTTTTTTTTTCTTCAAAAATTTATTGCTGGAAATTTTTTTTTTTTTTACAAAATATTTCTAGTATTAAAACCTGTTTTTACACTTTCATAGTGTTTTTACCCCAGTTTCGAGGTTAACTATTTTCCCATACCTGGGACCCTAACAGGTGCTACCACCCCGGATCAGGGCAGACCTGGGAACACCAGCAATTAAGAGGTGGTTCCATGCTCCTAAAAACCTCCTGATCATAGGCCTTGCTGTCGGACGTAGTTTATCATCTTACCCTGGACATGGATGAAGTTTATCTTCATACCCAGGACAGATAGACAGAATTTAATATATATATATATATATATATATATATATATATATATATATATATATATATATATATATATATATGTATGTATGTGATATAATATATTAAATATATATATATATATATATATATATATATATTTTTTTATATATATATTATTTATATATTATCTTTGGTTTTCTGGAATTGTACTTATTTTTTTTAAAACTCAAATAGTGATGGAGCTAACCAATATAGTTAAATATATATATATATATATATATATATATATATATATAATTTATTCAAAAATTATAACATAAATATGTTATAAAATCACTACAAAAATAGTCATTTTGTTTCAACACTTCTGGTGTCTTATCAAAAATGGTGTTGAATGTAGAATAAAGAGTTTTAAAAGGTTTAAATCGACCAAATGCCACTTGATAGGGGAAATGCTGTTACATAAGCTGCAATGACCAATCAAAATACAAGTATATGATAATTCAAAAAATTTGACAATGAACCTTGGTTATAATTATTAATGTCTTAATGTTATGGTTAGACCAAAATAGAAATCATTTTGATTAATTAATAATAAATTTTACTATAAAATTGAAAATTAAAAATTGCCAATTTTCAATTTTGCATTTAATCTGTATGAAGTTTAAAATATTATAAAATTATTTAAAGAAGAAACTGAGGAAATAATATATATATTTTATTTATTTTGCTTTAATTGAAAGGTCAAAAACTTAGAATAAGCATTAATCTAATGGGGATGTAAAGCTTCATTATACTTTAGATACATTTGAAGTGGTGATATGGGCAGGGGAGGATGAAATCTTGTAAAAGACAATACATACACAATCAGATTATAATACACAAACACGTAGACATATTTAGATATATGAACACACAAAAACACAAACAAAACAGGAAATAGATTTTTTTTTTATAAAAAAAGACAAACAATATATACATACAATGAAAGGCATATATAAGTGATCATATATATACACGGATATATATGTATATGCAGATATATATACATATATATATATATATATATATATATATATATATATATATATATATATACATGGAGTAGGTGGAAAGAAATTCCCTATTTAAAATTGTTAATAACTTTATTGGTCAATTTTTGTCAAACATGTTTTTATTTTAAAAAGAATTGGGAAAAAAAATACTTAAACAGTATATATCAAATTTTTACAGATATTACTATTAATTTTAAAATAAAACCAAAAAAGGGTTTGTTAATTGTCTGCAGATGCGTGAACATAAAAATCTTTGAATATATTTTATTCCAAATTTTATGTTGATGGAATTATTTTTTATGGAACAAACGACAGATTCTGTAAACTGAAATCAGCTTGGAATGACAATTTCTTGATAGTTTTGCATTTAAAATACTGAAGATATAAATCCATGAATTTAGCAATCAAATTCTGCATTTGTAAAACTCCCATCAATACTGGAAACAGCAAGAACATTTGGACTTGAGAAATCTATTTTCCTGAAAAATTGTTTTAAGAAAAAAATTTTCAAATTTTCAACAAAAATTAGCACTGACATCATTAAAGTCAATGAATGCTAAACAATTTAAAAAAGGAAATCAGTTTTTATTACCATTAATTCCTAATATTCTTTTCAGGTCAAAATCATTTTTTTCAGAATGTTGTTAATATAATTATATATTTTCAATATTAAAATGAAATTACAAATCCATTTATATATTTCTTTTTAATGAAAATCTTACAAAAAAGCCTATACAGAAATTTCAAAATTTTACATTTGAAATTTTTTAAATTGATAAAATGATAGTTCTTTATTGCAGAAAAGAAATTATCAATATGAGTTCCCAAATATAAAAAAAAAATTATATAGCATTTATTTTTCACCCACCTTATAATATTTATATTGGAACTGGTCATTATAAAATAAAATTTAGATCATATACTAAACGGAAACAGAAAGAGAGTCAAATATTGGTCCAAAATTTCTAAATTATTGACATAAAGGTTGGATGATATAACTTTGACTTTTGTTTATTTAACCAATTTTCATTCTACTAATCATAATATTGTTAATTATTTAATGAATATACCATATACATCTTTAAAAATCATGTTCTATTGATTAAAAAATTAAAATTTTATATCGAAAGTATCACAACATGAAGAATAATGTTTTATTATGTCATTGCAGAATCAAATTTATCAAAATATCAAATTTCCATTATAAATACATAATATTTTTTTCAAATTGTTAAGATTTTTAATCAGTGTTCTTTGAAAAAATATTTCCTATTCCAAGTCAAATTTTTAAAATATTACATTTATATAATTCAAAAATTGTATATATATATACTTTTATTTTTTGAACAGACAAACTTTTTGAATGAACATTCAACCATACATTTTAAACAAATAAATTTAAATTTGATATTTTTAAAAAATGTATTCAAATTGTTTTTTTTTTGTTTTGCCAAAATCCTATTTAGGGTTTGAAGTTTCTTATGAGAAAAAACTGAATGCATTGATGCAATTCTTTCCACCAATAAATATCTTCATAAACAGAATGCATTTACTTAATGTTCATTTTTACCAAATTCTCCAATACAAACATTTCAGAGTATTTTAAATATCTAATCCATTTTTAATCAGAGGAAATCTAAAGAATTGGATGAGTCTTTTTATTGTTTTCAAACATCAAAATATATTTTGATTCTGTTCAAAAATTTGGTCATTCTTTAAATGATCATTTTGAATACAAAAAAAATCCTATTTGAAATTTGTTGTAGGAAAGAGTCTCAACTCAACATGGGTTAATCCAACAAAGGCCTTGATTAGTTATACCAGTTATAAAATATAAGCAAACATTATATACCATATACGGCAACAGACATCTGCAATATGGACATTAACATTTGTAAAAATAAAAAAAAGTGAACTTTTTTTTTTTTGCATATATATATATTCCCAGACTATTTCATTTTGATTATGTGGAGTATAAGTGGAATTATTGGAATAAATGATTTAACTTTTAAAAAAACCAAAGACTATCTGAATTTTTTATTTATGGCAAAAAATTAAATTTAAAAAAATTCACTGTCCAGTCATTGTAGGATTCATTTGGTTTGTGTACAAACAAAAATCTTATAATTTTAAAATTCAAAAAAATACAAATTGAAAAATTATAATATAAGATAGATATTATAGTTTGTGTTTTTATTGCATATTAAAATATAGAGAAAAATGACATAAATTTTTTTTTATTTTAAATTCAATTTAGATGACAATTCATAAATCACACCTTGTAAAAAAAAAAAAATCTTGAATATATATATATATATATATATATATATATATATATATATATATAAATATAAAATGATAATGAATGATTAAATATTCAACATTCAAATTTGGATATTACAAAAAAACAAATAAAAAAAAAAATTTAAATTTTTGCAATCATATTTTTTAGATGTGTATTAACAAATCTTAACCAATAAATTTTTTTTTAAATTTTTAAAATTTAAATTTTTTGTTAAAAAATATTTGATTTATGTGTTCCTGAACAATTTTATATATATATTTAATGAGAATTATAAATTTTTGTAATTGGTAAAAAATGTTTTATCTTCTTGATATAAAAATAAAAAAAAACATTTATTGAACTGTTCACTTTAGCTGGGCATTAGTGAACGTTTTTAAATTACCACTGTTCAACTAGTATAAATCACAATTATCCAAATTTTTGTCTACCACTAGTAAAGCATGGTCTTGGTCATTATCAAAAAAAAAAATTAAAAGATGTCTGTTTCTTTTTATTTTGAGAAAAGGAAGAAAAGAAAAAGAATAATTAAAAAAGAAAGACACAAAGATTACACCTCTTTCCTGAGAAAAGGAATAAAAGAAATATATACCTTTGTAAAGAAGACACAAATATACCTTCTTTTCCTGAGAAATGAATTGCTCAAAAAAAAAAATAAAATAAAGAAAAAATATTTATATTCAAAGTGTTTTTTTAAAAATTATTTATATAAACCAATCAAGAATTGCCTAAAAAGTTTTTTAAAATGATTTAAAACAAAAAAGTTAAGAACACCTTAAATTTTTAAGAAGTCATACAACCAATAGATAAAATGAAAAATCATAGTTAAATAAATATTTATGAATATTTTGAACATAAAAATTACCTGATTATAAATAAATTTATAAATCCTAAAAATTTTTTTTTTTAATTTTGAATTTATGAAATATCCTAAAATAAATATTATATATATATATATATATATATATATATATATATATATATATATATTATATATATATATTATATATATATATAAAAGAAAAAATATATAAGATATATAATCTGGTGTTCTTATTGATATTTTTATTTTTACAAAACAGTGCTCAATGTAAATTTACAGAGCATAAATATTATAAATTAACTGATTTAAAATATGTTTTTTTTAACTACACAGGAATTAACCATGTTTCAAAATCGAAACTAAAAACTTCAAATTTAATTATATAATTAAATTAAAAGCATTAGTTCTGTTTCATCTTCAAGCGAATTTTGGAATAACTTATTTTAAATTTACTGAGTTTTAAATGCACATATAAATTCATAATTTTTTGTTTCAAGGATACAGAGAAATTCAATCATTTAGACAGGGGCAGTAGTGTGTTCATTTTTATTAACTATTATTGTATCAATTATGAGTTATATTCAAAAGAGGTTAAGTTTATTTGTAGAGTAAAGTGTATTTTTCAATGAATTTTGACATCCATTAAATACATATGTCTTTTTTTTTATCAACAACAAAAATTTTTTGGCATTTTTTCCATTAAATTCGTACTTGTATACATAAATATTCTTCCTAAAAAAGGATTTTGTTTGGGTTAGAATACGTTATATTGAACTACAATTTTAAAATATTATTTTAGATATTAATTATAATACTTATTTATAAATAATTTTTTTTAAACAAATAAATGTAATAGAATATACTTAAATTATTTATATATATATATATATATATTATGTGAATATGTATTTAATATAATTAAAAAAATTGGATTTTTTTATATAATTTATTTATAAAAAAAAAATTATATAATCACATAAAAATTCAATATATATATATAAATATTTATTTTATATTATATATATATATTTATATATATATATATATATATATATATATATATATATATATATATAAATATAAATATATATATATATATAATGTATATATATCTGTTTATATATATATATATATATATATATATATATATGTAAATATTTTATTTATATATATATAAAATATATTATATTTTACTATATATATATATCTTATATATTGATATATATAAATTATATATATATATATATATATTTACATATATTATATATATACATATATTTCTATATACATAATCAAAATTATAAATATAACATTAAACTATAACAAGATATAAATTTATATATAAACATTTATATATATTTATATATATATATTTACATATATATATATATATAACATAAATATATTATGTTTATGTTTATATATATATTTATATCTTTTAATAATTTAAATTTGTTTTAGATTTAGATATATAATAAATTTATTCTTATTTATATTATATATATATATTTTTATATATATATATAATTATAGATATATATTATATTATATATATATATATTTATTGTATATAAATATGAACAAAATAAAAAAATTTATATATTTTAAAATAAAATTGGTGCAATCAAATTTATATATTTATATATTTATATATATATATATGTATATATATATCTTATATATATATATATATATTATATATATATATATATTATATATATATATATATATATAATATATATATATATATTCCAAAAATATATATATATATTATATATATAATATATAAAATATATTTTAATTTTGAAGTAAATTCAATTCAACAACTGTATAAAATAAAAATTCCGCCTTTGAACACAATTAAGAACTGTAGGGTCATTATAAATTATGAAATGAAATCACAGAAAGACTATAAATAGATTTTGATAAGTCTGTCAGTTGAAATGAATTGGAGGACAAGGGAAAGAAATGGAGAATAAAAACTAAGAGAGATAACCAATGCTGAAAAATATAAGAAAGTCAATGTTATAAAAGAATTGCTGATTCTACGTCCATAATACTTTGCAGGACTTTTCATGCACATTTGCAATATAGATGTGTCTGTCTCTGTTGTACATACTATGATATTATATGTGCTTAAATTTTATATTTAATGCAAAAATAAGATACATTTTTACACACATATACAATTTGACCAAGCACAAAGACTAAACATTACAGAAAATATATATCAAGAAAAGGGGAAAAATTAGAAAAATCTGTCATGATTCACAGCTATTTCATTTTTCAGCCAAGAGAAACAAGAACTGATTAGTTTTTTATAATTTTTTTCTTCCTTTCTTAGTATATATTCTATTTTTTGAATTACCATTTTAGTTTATCAAATGATGATTGTATTTTGTCTCCCTTCCCATTTTCCTCACTTTTTAATTAATAAATATGTCTGTCATTGCAATTTTTTCGTAAAAAAATCCCATGAAAAAAATAGTTCAAACAAATGTTTGAGGTAACAACAATTTAGCGGCACACAACTAAGAACAGAGATAACACAAGCTGTGTTTAAAAACAACAATAAAATTTATTAACATACAAAAAAGAATTACACAAATTTAGTTCTTTGTTTGCTTAATGATGGCTAATAACATGTAAATTATCAATGGAAGTGAAACACCTTTTTACAATTAAAATTATATTACTGAAGGTTCTCAGAAAAGAAAACTGCATAAATGTGAAGAAAAAAAAAACAAACTTCTTTGAATAATTTTCAAAGACAAATTTGGTACACTTTTTGTATAAAGAAAGTTTGTGGTTTCTTTTTCTTGTGGTAACAGCAAAGAGTTAATTAAATTAACCACACCATCTAAAAACTATTTTTGAAGATGGTAGTGCCCGGGTTGTTGCAGTTTTTGTCAGTGCCGATGCGTAGTCTAATTTCTTCTGCATCCTTTTCTTTTTAGGCCAAGGCAACATTAATTCCTGAAGTAGTTTGGTGTCTACTCCGAAAATCAAATCCAAGGTCCTTTTTATATAACAAACAGGTAGGTTCCAAATACACTGCTTAGGACTTTGGAGGGAAACCCTTTCATTGGTTTGAAGTTAGTAGTACAAACACATCTGCTTTACCCCTATTCAGAATGTACCATTAATACTTTTTTAATCTAAAACATAAGTAAGAACTCATCACAGTATCTGCTCATCCCTGAAAGTGTTATATGCTTATGTAACTTAAAATTCTTATACTGTTTTTATTACCTTATCTGACTCCCTCTGTATTTAAACTGAATATATTTTATAATAAATGTAGTATTTTAAATGGACAAACAATTTAGATTTGAAATTTGGTCATCATGCCATTAGCAAAACAACAGGTACCAAGACAGTAGCAATAAAAAGAGAAAGTAATAAAAATAAGAACTTACAGAGAAAAAGTGTTAAAAAACAACAAAAAATAAACATAAAATGTTAACCAAAAAAAAAAAAAAAACAACAAAAAATAAATAATGAGAGAAATAAGAGAACAAAATACAGTGACTAACCTACATTTTTGGGGTCCTGAAGCTTGAATAAATAGGGGCCCCTTTGCAACCAGCAATAATAGATTCAAAAATACAACTGCCAAAATGTAGGCAGAGAATAGATTCTGGTGAGTTCAACAAGTCCATACACTTGGGGGGTTGGGCACTGGAAGTCCCAAGAAAATTTTGAAATTTCACCAATTTTGGGGTATTTTGGGTCCATATGAAATTGGTATTATATTCTAAGGCCAATATTAGCGACTTCAATCGATTTTTTTTCAATTGAGTTCACCCTAAATAAGGCAGGAAAGCCATTAAGATACAAAGGGTTATTGGGTGTAGAAGAATTAGAAATAGAAACATTGCTAATGAGTAAGAACAAAAAAAATAATCAGGATGGGGGAGTAAAAGAACTTACAGAGAAAAAAGTGAGGAAAGACATAAAAAATATAACAAAATAAAATAAAAAGTTAAACAAAAAAAAATAACAACAACAAATAAATAATGAGAGGAGAAAATACAGTGACTAACCTACATTTTTGGGGTTATTTTTTTCTTTTATTTAAAAATTTTTTAAAAGTTCACCCTAAGCAAAGCAGTAAAGCCATTAAGACACAAGAGGTTAAGAGGTGTAGAAGAATTAGAAACAAAAACATTACTAATGGGCAAGAACAAAAAGAATAATCAGGAGGACAGTAGATAGTGATTAACATTGCATTTAAATTTTTGAAGATTAAAGTTGGCTGGAAAGCATAGAGCCAAAAGGAAGTTTCACAAGTAAGAAGTGTGAGAAAAGAAACTGTTAGCATAGAATTTACAGCTACATCTAGCCAACTCAGCTGTAAATTGATGAGATCTCGACACCAGTTTAGTACTGCGCTTAAATTCAAAAAGTCTAGGTACTATAGCGAAGAGCTTATCCAAACAATAACCATAAAAGTATTTAGAAAAGGCACAGGAAGGCAACCTTACAGCAGTGGGAAAGTGACTGAAGCCGAGCTTCAGGACTAATAATAATGCTGATTTTTTTTTTATTTTTATCAAAAAGCTCTCGATAAATAGCAAGAGAAGCAGACCATATGTGGCAGCAATAAACATGTACGAGTAGTAGACTTATAGATATGTAGGATAGATTCTGGAGAGATTGGCTTATGATTCCATCACTTAAAATTGCCTTATTACAGACGCTTAAAAAAACATCGATTTTGTTAAAAATTCACGCGTTAAAAAAATTTGCTTCAGATGTTCCTCTGGGATTAGGGGACCTGAAGTTTAAGCTTCATTAGTTTCATAGTAGATCCCCCACTACAAAAATAAAGTTAACGAAAATTTGAACTGCGTAAAAGTTAAGTGTCACTTGTTAAGAGTAAGGGAAATTGAAATTTCTTTCCAAAAAAGAAATGTATAAATACCATTGAGAGATTTTTTGTTAATATTGTTTGTCTGTCTGTCTCTCTCTCTCTCACACACAAACACACACACACACAATATAACATGATTGGATTTTTCCTAGGAAAGATGTTGTTAGAACATTATTTAAATATTCCATTTTAACAACCTGTAGATAAAATCAATGCAAACAGTCATAAATAAAATTTTAATGATGATGCCCATTCATTTATCTTTAAAAAAAGAAATTTTTTTCATGAAATTGAAAAATATGTTAAACGAAACTTTTTTTTTTTTTTTTTGATTTATTTTTCTTTGATTTTAAATTAGAAAACCAAATTTTATTCACGATTAAAAAAAACAAAAAACTGAAAAATTGAAAACAAAACAAAAAAAAAACAATTAATTATGATCATAAAAAAAATTTTCATTTCGAAGATTTTTTTTAATAATGAAGTTCTGAAGACTGAAGGTTCCAGCCAATGAAATCGATAATTTACAAAATTACAATTAAATTAAAATCCAATTCTAAAATTAATTTTACCAGATATGTCAAGTGAAATATTTCCCGAGTTTGTTTTATTTTTTCGATGTCTTGTCACGTGATTAAGTGAGTACTCGTTTTAATTAAAATTTGTTTGAAGAGGTGAATAATATTAATATTAAGTAGTGTCTTTTATTACCTCAATTTTATGTTGTACACTACTAGAGAAATAAAATTTTAAATTTTCTTCAGTCTTTTCGTTAAAAACGATTTTTTTCTAAATTATTAATATTCTAAAACATAACTGTTAAAACTAAAATTAAAAGCTGTTCTATATCAGAATGAATAATAAAAAAACAAACAAATGTAAAACAAAACTTTTACTTTTAAGTTTTATAATTTTTAAGCTTTTACTTTTAAGTTTTATAATTTATTAGTTGGTAGACGTGTTTGACTTTTGAGTAGCAAATTCACCTGAGTGTTTTTTGTATTGTTCATTGTTTGTTATTTTTAACAAAAAAACAAAAACCAAAAAAAAACAAAGCCAGTGAAATTGATGCCAACCAATCTGAGACAGTCATAAGTCCTAATTTTCTTGAATAAGATTTTCGATTTATTTTTCAATTAAATATTTATTAAGAGGCATTGATTTTCAAAATCTTTAATACAGTAAGTAGAAAAATTTAAAAAATGCTTAGAAAGTTTTATAAGAATCGTGGAAATAAAAAATTAAATATTGCAACAATATTGAATAAAGTTTATTATTTGTTTATAATTTTTGTTTACGTTTAAGAAGACTAAGTAAGTAGTTTAATTTGTTTATAAATGAAACTTTTATAAACAAATACTTTTTTTTAAATTAAATCCGATTTCCATAAGAAAAAATAATCTGCTTTGCTATTAGGATCAGCACGCTGATGCTTATTCACGCCATTTCGACCATTGAACTCTCCGGCTTTCTTCAGGTGTCTGCTTTTGAACTCAATAACCTTCTGAAAATTTTGAACCAAACCCGAGGGTACATTATTCTCATTTTGCTTTCCATGCTTAAGGGAGATAACTTGTATCAGGGGATATTTCATATTAATTAATTAATACACATGTGTTTTCACTGTGCCACTTGTAAATATGGCTTTAAATTAAATAAGAACAAGACGAGATATCCCTTAACATGGACAGCGCACTGAGAACACCCCCCACCATAGATAAAGGGTTCAATTCGAAATTCTCTGAAGATTACCTGGATCAATTTTTTACTTGAAGAAGGACATTGAACGGCTGAAATGTGAACAATGTTTGCCATATTTTTAATTTTACTATTAAAAATGTATTGTTGGTCATTTTAGAATAATTTTATTACAAAATGTGTTGTTGGTAATTCTACTATAAAATTTATTTTTGGTCAATTTACTATAAAATGTATTGCTGGTAATTATAGTCTGAAATAATATATATACTTTAATGATTTTAGATTTCTAGAAAAAATCCTATTAAGTACTGAAGCCATATTTAATTCTTATAAAGCTGTATGATTTAATCCTATTTTATCTTCTTTACTTAAGTATTGTAATAATATTTTTTAAAGTAATAAAAGGTATATAAATTGGCAAAGTGAAATATAAAAATATATTAAATATAAATTAATATAAATATATTAAATATTAAATTGTAAGATATGACCTTTTTAATAAACTTCCTCACATGATACTGTAAACATGAGTTTAATTAGGGTTTTCATAGAATGAATGTGACTTTTGTGGTATTATTTCATCAAAGGTTCGGAATAAAGGGAATAGAAGAAAAAGAAATAATAAAAATGATTGAGTTAGGAAATGTGACTAAATTAATGGCAAAATATTGAAGAGACTAACACCTTCCATTTTTCTGACTTGTGAAAATATTTTAATACAAAAAAAATTGATCTCACTTAGCATGATGAATTTGTAAAGTCAGAATGTCTATGATATTGTGGTTTAGAGAAATAAATAAATAAAAAAAAACATTTTTCAAAATTTATCACCTCTAAAAAATAGATGGATAATACAAATATTGTAGGCATTTTAAAGCAAAATAGTTTGGCCAATCAGAAAGTTTTCACAACCAGGATGCAAGAAAAATAAACAAATAACAAGGAGACTAAAATTTTACTATTTCTAAAAATATATAGTTTAAACAATCAAAATCTGCAAAAATTTACAAGGATATAGGCAAATGAGCCAATGAGAAGTGATAATATTTTCTGAAAAAGCAGTCTATAGATGTGTATATAAACAGATGGAAAATCAAGCAAATCAGTTAATAAATTAATCCATTCTCTGATTCTGTGGTCATTGTAACATACCCAGGGATGAAATATGATATTTGTACAATTAGCTAGTGTCCTTAGACAGTTAACCCATTCAATACATTGAAAAAAAAATATTCCTTCTTTCACCACATGGTTTTGGCAGGTTATATTTTGATTTGAATATATATATATATATATATATATATATATAAAATTCCTCTATCTTTCTTTCTGTCTCTCATATGAACCCAGACTTTTACACTTGAACTCCTGAAAATTCAACTTTTACCTTATCCTTCTGTATTATTATATTGTGATATATAAAAATTTATTTTGTACTTATCAACATTCTGTACATTATCTTTTAATCATTATACAAGGTCAATATACATCCAAATCACATATACTGATATAAACAATTCATCAACAACTTACTAACTGCCATAAGTGGGTAGAATTTAGATCTCCTTGTTAATATTTTTTCTTACATCCTTGTCATGAAAGCTTCCTGGTTGGTTGGTCAAATTATGGCTTCGTTTCCTTGGCAATTTTTATTATTCATCTATTTTTAGAAATGGTGAAATTTTGTTTTCTTTTGTTATTTATTTATTTCTCTATCACTGCAATATACTATAAGTATTGTGAAAGTTACAAGTTGTAAGTAAAATGATTGTACAGTCATATTTACTGAACTTAGCCAATATTGATTTCACATTAAAAAAGGATGAGAATAATGTTTAACCTTTGTACTTTGCCTAAAAAAATTTTGTGTCAAAAGTATGGTTATTCTCTTGACACTGTTATTACTATATACACTGTAGACTCCCTCAGCAATGTTCATTGTTTTAAAAAGCATTTAGAATTTAATAAAACCCAAACATATGAAAGTGGATTTATACATTTTCTTTAAAAGATATTAAATCCTATTTATTTATGAGATTGTTTATTTACAAGAATAATTTTATATTTACAAGATTATAAAAATATGTGAACCAATTATAATGAAATATTTATCATTTACCAATTTATAAAGAAATAAATATGAAAAGAAATATTTTTATTCATAAATTTATAAAATGTGTGGGAACAAGAAAATTTAAATAACGATGAGTAACTGTAAATAAAAATTTTGAAAAAATACATTTTCCAGACACTTCTATCCTTTGCTTTCACCACATAAATTCCCTAAAATAGTTTAAGAGCATCATTTCCACTGAACAAAACATTCTTTTAAATTATGTTTGTCATATGTTTATTCAAATTTACTTGTTCTATAGTTGTTTATAAAATTATAAATAATAAATATTACATTTAAGTTGGTTTACATATTTTGATAAATTTTGTAATTTTTTATCAATTTTTGAATAAAAAGATTTCTTTTCAAATTTAATTCTTTATAAAATGGTAAATAATAAATCTTTATGAAAAGTAAAATAATAAATATCACATTGTACTTGGTTCATATATTTTTATAATCTTGTAAATAAACATTGCCAAGGAAGTCAATAGCATATGTAGTTATAATGTTGTCAAGAGAATAACCATCCTTTTGTCTCAAACTTTAAACATTGTCAAGCAACTGACTCGTTTTTTACAAAGGAGATTTTCTCATTTATGGATTTTAAGGAGACTTTATCATCTTTTATGCAAACACAACTAGTCTTTTGTGGAACTCTTTTACTTATAATAATTATTAAAATTTTACTCATTACAACATGACATATACTAATTTTATTTTACTTATTCTTTCTTTTTGTAACTATGCAATGCACAATAAAATTGAACAGCAGTCCCCAGATACACCATCACAGACAAACATAAAAAAATGCACACAAACACAACACAAATGAAGGCAAACTCACATACAGCATCAAATGAAGAAAAGTAATGTTATAAACATGTGTATGGTAGCATGGAAGAACAAACAAAACAACAGTACCCTCAGTGAGACGAAAGGAAAAGAAGACAAGAATTGTAAATATAAAATTCTTTTATATTGCTGATATGTGAGTGGAATGTATGTATTAGAGACTGCAGTAATGGTGGTGAGATTGAGAGGGGCCTGTAATGGAAGCCTGCTGTTTGCCATGAGTCTGACTTTCCTGATACTGAGGATGTGAGTGGAATGTCTCTATGTGGTTGAGGTGTGGCAATTTGGAAGAAGGTTGGTCTCAAGTGGATATGTGCTTTGGGTTGGTTGACTGAGGTCATGGTGGTGATATCGAGAGCCTACCAGGCATCAATAGTTGACCCTTTGGTCAAGTTCTCTTCCTGTTGTTTGTGTGTGGCTTTCTTAACAGCAACTTGTAGAGGGTCCTAAGCTCATCTTTTGTTTTGTAGGCTGGATGTGATGTGATGCTCGCAACCCCGGCACAGATGACAACTTTTTTATTTTGGGTTTTGGTTTCTTAACATTCACATGGCTGACATGTAGAGTGAATCAGAAAGAGATCTAATTTGAAGCAGAGTATAAAAATAATATTTAAAATATGTTAAATTTCTATTGATGTTCATTTAATATTTTAAAGCTTTTATATACATAGGCTTAGAAAGGAAAATATTCTAGTGAATTGAATTGAAATCTTAAAAGAATAAACAAATAAAATGGAGAAATTCAAATTTCCACAACAAACTGTCTCCTAGTACTTCAGTATTCACTGAGTAAATATCAATAGATTCATTCAAATCCATTAATTATTCGATTTTTGGTGGATTTTTTAAATACTAGTGTATATTTTTGTATTGAATGTTCCAATTGATTTTCTAACAATTGATTATCAAACAATTACTGTCAAAAAAGCAACTTTCAACATCAAATAAGGAAAGACAATTTATATCAGATTTTTATCCTTTACTTTTCATTTTTAATTATATCAATGCTATGAGAATTTATTAAACCTTTTAATATCATTCAAACAGTTTTATGTCAAGGTGTGTCCAATTTTCTAACAAGTACATGGCCATACTTTCTGAAACACCCATGCGGTACTAACAAAGAAAGACGCATATGATACTACTTTTTAAATCTTAGTTATTCCCCTTGAATAATAAAAAGCAAAGTTTTTTTTTAATGGTTTTCTATGTTTACTTTGGTGGAACATAGTTTTGAAATTTTTTAAATTAAAAAAAAAAAAAAAGAACAGTGTACGTGAGATTCATAATTAACTAAATTGCTTGTCAGTTTTAAAAAGTTAATTATTTGCTCTCTTTCAAACTTCCGTGGAAGAAAATAATAAAAATAATTATTTATTATTCAAAAAAAAAAAAAAAAAATTCGTAAAAAATAGTAACTTTCATTTTTATTAATTTGTAGCAATTAAAGCCATTTTTTAACGGAAAATCAAAGTATCAAACAGCAAACTCAAACATGCAAAAAAAAAAAAAAGAAAGAAAAGAAAAACATTCAGACTACTACCATTAGTAGCCCAGTTGTGATTTTTATTTTATTTGGCAGTTAGACTTCGCTTAAGTTAAAGAGTAAAGAAATATTTATTAAAATATTTGTTTTTGTTTGGGCTGTTTTTTTTTTTTAACAAACTTACAAAAACGACACTATGGGGAACCTGGGATAATCAAACTAACTTGCATTCGGTATGATGAGCCATCAGCTTTTTTTTTTTGTTTTGTATTTTTTCTCTCTATGTTACTTTTTTCTACCAAAGGCATATTTAAAATATTGAAGAGTGTGTTAAAAAACAAAAACAAACAAAAAACGGCCTACTGTGCAGTCACTAATTTTTTTTTTTTTTTTTTTTTAATAAGGGGAGATTTGGGAAAAATCACGTGGAAAGTCCTTTTTCTTGCCGGGGTGAGTTAATTAACCAAACTACACATATACACCTCATTGGCTTAAAAAACGTTAATTCAACAAGGAAGACAACAGTTTGGATAACATTAAATAAATAAATAGGCTAACCAAAAAATACTACTCAGAATTTCTAACATATGACGAACGAAAGATTTCTATTTCTTTCTTCGCATGAAAGACGGCCGACCGGCACATTGATTGCATCGCGCAAAGAAGCATGTATCATTGTATTAAATAAATAAAAATAAAATGAAAATTTTATTGATTTTATTTTTATTTCTACTATTTTTTATACTAGCCCTAAACAGTTAAACATAATAATTGTTTTACTTTTATGAACATGTTTTCAAGATTTTTTTTCAAAATTTATCAAAGAAAATAACTTGAAAAATGAAGACGCTGCTTGCTTGAAAACTAAAAGAATTGAATAAATTGATTTGAACATTGTGTTAAAAAATATTTGGGATTTTAAATTTACTAATAAATTTGTAATGCAAAAATGTTTCCCCCTTTATTTTATTTTACTTGTTGTTAATCCAACCGGCATCTGGTTTAATTTTTAAAGAATTGTTTATCACGTGCGTCTCGGACATATTTCAAAATGTTTGTTGATTGATGAACTTAGGAAGAAAAAAAAAAAGACACTGTTGTTCTGGATTGAAATTAATATTCTTATTCTCTTCTTAAAACTGTATCACAATCCACCTGTCAGATTCTTCTTTACCCGTGAACCAAACCTCCACGCACAAAATTGAGGAAGACGTCGTGAATGTCGATCATAGAACCCCCCCTCCACCTCCCGGCCATCGCAACGCACTCAGGTTCGACATAAACTCTGCTTTGAAATCAGTTTCATTTATTTTCTGTTAATTTGAAATAAGAAGATAAGTACAATATTCGGATTGGTACTTCAAAAGCTCTTTACTCAGTCCCTTGCTATCTCATTGAACCCCAAAAAATAAAATATATATTTTTATGCGCGATACTTAGTGGAAAGTGCTCAATAACCGTGATAGAGCTAACATATTCCGTTGCACGGATAGTAGTTTTTTTCTTTTTTTTGTGTGTGTATATATGCATGCAAGTAGCAAGTGCAACGGTACTAAGTCATTGAACACTCAGCCTCGCTGCTGTGAACCATGCGTAATTTTCACTTTAAAATTTTTATATTTTAGATTGGAATTTGACTTTTTAATTAGTTTAAGTTAAGTAATAAAAAGAAGAATTTAAAATATCTTCTTATTCATTATTATTATTATTATTATTATATTTTGGGGGCTTAATTCAACACCGCGTTTAAAAAAAATATATCCAAGCTCAAATCTTATTCAAACCCCGACCGGATGTTTTGGGTCCTTTATTTAGTATTAATACGCAAAGTTTCGTACCTGAGAAAAAACACAATAGAGTAATATTATGTATGTATTACTGAAAAATAAGAAAAAGAAAATGAATATATTTTATTGATAATATCATTTTTAAATCAATTATTTATTGCGATATTTGATTTTTGATCAAGTAGTTAATCGTTTGTCTGTGATGTGACTACTTGTTTGGTCGTAGTAGCAAGCATTGGTTTCAGCTGCTGTGCGCAGTGTGTGAGTTGGTTTCCCCGCTGTTGGGAGCCGCAAGTGGATGGTGATGGCCGTGACAACTTGTTACTCCTTCTAGTTTATGATTATTATTATATATATACATACATACACACGCTTTTCTTTTTTATTTCTACGGCTGGCAGTTGCAGACGACCATTATGTTGTTGTGCTGGTCGCAGCGGCATTATCACTAGTCGCAAAAAAGGAGAGAAGGTGGAATTTGCGCTGAGGATTTAAAGATATTTACAACCACTTGTACGTTTTTCCAAAGCTGGCCTCCTTGAGGGTTGTTCTTGTTATTATTGATAATCTTTTCATTTCCCACCAACAAAATTAAACATGGGCAGTGGAAGGTGTTCATCGTTATCTCCTACCAGTACTGCTATTATGGTGATATTCGTACTTCAGTTGGTGAGTTAATTTTTTTTTAATGATTTTCTACTTTTTTTTTTTTTTTTTTTTCAAGATTACTTCTTTTTTTTATTTGGTTGTATAAATTGGAAATTAAATTATACTAGTTTAAGTTTAAAAAAAAAACCGTTGTACACTACAGGTGTGCAATATTTTTTTTATTTTAAGAATACTTCGATTTTTTTAAACCGATTTCTTAAAAAATGATACAATAAAAAATAAAATAAATGATTATTTTTTAAATAAACGAAAGCAAGTTTTATAATTAGTTTATTAATTGAGCAAGATTCTTCTTAAAATTTTGTTATTTTGATGAGAGTTTATTTTTTTCTTAAGTTAATAAGTATTGGTAAAAATTGGTTGCTACTTACTTTTTAACTTTGATTATTTATAAATTATATTCTATTAATTATAAATAAATCATAATAGAGTTATAAACTAACTAAAAAAATGTGAAAATTTCTAAGAAACTCCCATACACTGCTACACGAATTCTCTTTTTATTTATTTACACACCTGTAATTTGAAGAATGTTTTCCATTTTATTTTTCTAGTCCTAAGTTAGATTTTCTTTCCTTTTATTAACTCAAGTTATTAAAAAAGTCTATTCAAAATTTTAAGTTGTTTGAAACAAACCTGAACTTCTAACTAACCTTTTTCAAAGTTAAAAAAAATAAAATAAAAGTAGGTATTTTTATCAGCGCACCCACGTCACAACAGAATGTGACACAAGGTCGGAATTTGATGTGGGATCTCCAGAAAGAAAGCCGTACAAAAATTGCTGAAAGCCCCATTCAGCAAAGTAGGTACTGCCTCCCTAGGGGATGGACCCTCCGCCCCGGGGCATGATCTGCTGATATTATTTTCAACTTCATCGGCGCATACACGATGAAAGTAACAAACTTACAAAATAACAGTTGAAATTTAAAATTACTAACTGAAAAAAAAAATCCTTTGATTTTTAGTTTTTATGCAGAAAATTCTTTTTTTATTATCTGAGCCTCATAAGTTTGTACCTGTTTTGAATTTTGATTTTCTTCCTAAATGAATTGCTTGTTAATAATCAACCCGCCCACCTTGATTTTACATTTTATAACAGCCACCCCCTAAAAATAGATTTCTAATGTAATTTGTTGGCTAAAAATTGTTAAACATGTTCGTTGATATATGAAGAAAAGCATGAGAAATCCAATTGAACAGCCTTTTAAAAGGTGAACACCACGTTTAAACAATCGGATTAATTAAAAAACAAAACAAACACTCACTCTGATACCTGATTTTTATTATTTTTTCATATTTATTCGGAAGGTATTTCTGATTTACCTGTCAGAATTTAAATGGGAGCTACCACCTGTATGAAACCTTTTTTCTTTTCTATTTTAACTTGCTTTAGAATGAAACCCGTCATCTCCACCCGTAAGTGTAGGAATGTTTCCTCCTGAGTGTGTGCTGCAATTTCTCGTTTCCAGTTCGTCCCTACCCACATTGTATTGTTTGATGACCCCCCCTGTCTCATCATCGATCATTTCCACTGGTTATTGTTGTCGGGAAAAGTTTCCTTTTTTCGCGATGAGACAAGAAAATTTAACGAAAAAAAAAAAAAAAAAAAAAACTCTTTTGCCTACATTTTTTTTCTCCTTAAAAAAAAAAAAATCACAACAAAAAACGTCCCAAAGCCTTGACTTAGTAGAAATATTATAACATTTTTAATGACTGTTTTTTCTTTCTTTACAAATTGAGATTAGCAATTGTTTTCACTGCATCAAGAATTTTAATAACATTACAAAATTTGGTTTACGGTTAAACTTCTTACCAGTTTTTTTTGTTTTTTTTTGTACAATTTTTCTCCTGAGCTTCTGATATGAAGCAAATAATAAATCGAATAAAGAAATAGTACTGTTCTTAATTTCAAATTAATACTTTCTTTTGAAATCCTGGGTTTAAATAAAAATAACATTTAAAGAAACACTAACTCCAGTTATTTTTAATTTTATTTAAATTTTTTTCCAGTCTTTCACAATTTGAATTACACACCACCTGAGGATAAGTTTCCAGAGTAATGAATGTGATGTTATTTCGAATTTGATCCAAAATTGCTTGAGCTTGCTTAATCAGTTTCTTCTAAAATATTTTTTAAAATAAAAAGGCAAATACTAGTCAAATATTTTTTTAAAAAAATGAAGATTTTAAAAATAGGATGAACAAATCTCTTCACTGAAAAATATTGTTTATATCTCGGTTTCTGTTTGCCACTTTCAAATTGATTTTTTTTTTTTTTTTTCGTTTTTAGCAGTTTATTTTGTTTATTGTCAATAGAAATTTCCCTATTTTATGTTTAGTGCAGGTAATATTGACGTCTTATTTTAGTCACTCACTTTTTAGCACACGTATTGGTGTGTATTGTACGTTTACATGACAATTTCAAGAAAAAGAAATCCTAAGATAAAATTGAAAAAGCATAAGCTTTTGTTATGGCTTAATTTTCCCAAGTCCTTGATTATGATGAGAATTTGTCACTGGCTATTTTGTTTAGAGATTCACATACACCTTCCGTCCAAATTTCCATTCACTCACTGTGAGAAAAAAAAATTAACCATTTTTCTTGAATTGCTTGATCCTAACAAAACAATTACAGATTTTACATTATTTTCCATTTAATTTTCTTTTAATGTCATTATTTGTGAGAGTAATGGAATATGTCTTTTTAGGCCCACAAAAACACAAATTACTATTTTTTTATTTTTATTTTTTTATTTTTGACTCTCATCTCACTGACCCAATCTGAAAAATGGCTTCTTGTGTGTAGTCTACTGACTCTAACTGCTGATAATCGTGTGTGTGTGTGTGTGTATATATATATATATATATATATATATATATATATATATATATATATATATATATATATATATATATTATGTTTCGGTTAAATTAGCTCTAACGCTAAATTTTACAAAAAAGAAAATCCTATAGTTGCTCACACACATTTTTCTCGTGTATTGATTTATTACTCGTTTAAAAACATGACGAGAGTAACTCTTGCTTGTAGCTTTATGAATGGAGCTACAAGATCCATTGCCGTAGTAGCGAAAGACCACCAATTGCTTCACCTTTTAAGTGGCAATATCACTTCGAAGGGTTTTTTGCTTGTTTTTTAAATTCCTACTTTATTTTTATTCTTAAATATATATGACGGAAGTAAAGATCTGAAACGTTTGTTGCCGACACCTATGACATAATCAAATAGTCATGTGCTATGAAATTGTAAAATAGACTTACTTCCCTTTTTTCCTCGTTTCAACTCTGACTCATCAATGAATGAATGAATGAATGACAGTCCCAAGTCGGAGTCCATCATTTATCTGAAAAGTTGAATGTTTTTAGAAGAAAATTAGAAAAACGATCAAAAATTTGTTTTTTTTACTTTTTTGTACGTTTATCAAAACAAAATTGTATTCTCTGGTAGTGTCAACCGACTACTGGTATTTTAAAACAATTGGGAAATGCTCTGAAATTGGTACTGACCAACTGGTCAACAGAAACGAATAAAACAACAAATAAAATAATACAGACAAACTTATTTGCTTCTTGAGATGAGAATTCTTTTTCTGTGAATTACGAATTACCATATCAATAAAAAATAAAGTTCAAAATTAGCGAAATTCCTTTCTAAGAAATTTTCTTAGATTTTATCTGAAACTTTTAATTTGTGTATATTTATTTGTCTCCTCGCAAACTCAAACATGTTTTGTTCCACGCTTTGGAATCGGAATGTTAAAATCTAATGGTAAGAGACCATGGGTATAACTTGCCTTAGGATTCATTGCATAAAAAATATTGTAGTCTTATTCGTTGTGTAGTTGTTGGTGAAATTTGAAGAGGAAACTTCGGCTTCATGCCAAATTGCCGTCATGAAAATCGATAAAGAAGTTTTTCACTAACTTTTCGATTAGTTTTTAATTGTAAAACAAAGCTAAATTTGGCGTGTTGTTCAACAAACATAAGTAAACATGTTTTTTTTGTTTTTTTTGTATTACGTACGAAATTAATTTTTATTAAATAAATCATTCTCTTCATATTTGGTTGCTCACAAATGACAAGGGTGTCGGTGAGGAAGACACACATCAGCCCTCATGTACCTCCCAAAAAAATGAGCAAGCATGATAAAAAAAAACTTAAAAATAGTTTTATCGTCAATTTTTTTTCTTGTATTATTAGCAGGAAAAACTGAATTTAAAAAAAAAATTTTTTTTTGTAAAAATTATTTTAAAATTCTTTTTAGAACCTTCGGAATTTTGGTTAAAAATATTGTTTCTCTGGCGTCAAATTTCCCATCGTCTTTTTGCAGTGAATCTGTTCTACATTGGTTCGGACTTTATTAGAAAAACCCTTTAATTCCTTTTAAATAAAAAAATATATTAAGGACACTTTTTTTTTTTTTTTTTTTTTTTTCAGTGAATAATTTGTTTTCATAATGATTTATAAACTTTTAAAATTCTCTTTTTGTAGTGGTTAAGTGATATTATTAAATAAAAACTATAATAATCGTAAATGGAAAAGGTTACTTCAATTCAGCAACTTCCAGTATTTTAAAAAAGAATTTTGATTTTTTTTTTTTTTTTTTTTTTTTGTGTGTGTATATAAATATGCCTATTTTTGTAAATCCGGTCAACCATACCATTATCAGAAAATAAGAATGGTAACTATAGTAAATTTAAAATTTATTGATAATTTTTTAACATTTCTTCAACAAGCATCTATGTAAGTATGACTAAAGCCAATATATCTAAAATCCAGTAAAATTAGATTTTAAATTTTAATATTACTGGGGAGTTAAAAAAAATATAAAAAAGAAAAAAATATAAAGTTTACTTACATTATATTTGTTACTAGCAGTAGAGCCCGACGTTGCCCGGGGATATAACAGTAAGAGATAGATCAAGTATCGACCATCATAAAGACTGAAAAATAAAATTGACAAAGATTATTTAAGGTTGTTGACGGAGACGCACGTCTTATTTTTTTTTTTTTTTTTTTTTTTTTTTTTTTTTTAAGAATTGGTCAAACTCAAACAAAAACATTGTTTTCAATCGTTATGAGTCTACGAATTGAATAGAATTTTATTATAAACAATTGTCTTGTAAATGGAATTTTTAAAGCATTCTGAATGTAAAAATAAAGAAAAAAGTGTGCAAGGCAATAAGAAACACTACCTGCCAAAAAAAAAGTGAAGTTTTATTGAAATAGGTTAAAAAATGTAGGAAATCCGATCCCATGTATAAATGAACGAACACACACACACACACACACACACAACCTGGGTTTTATAATAAGTATAACTCTATATAAGTTGTCCCCCTTTCATTCAGCGATGCCTCTTAATCGTGTTTCCAAATTGATTTCATGCAAAAACAATTGTTTTTCCAATTTTTAGTGCTGTTAGAACCACCACAAGGTAATTTTATGTAATCCTGGGAAGATTTTGTTGAAATCGGTTGAAAAATGTAGGAAATCCGATCCAATATATAAACGTACAGACACACACACACACACACACACACACAATCTGCGTTTTATAATAAGTAAGATGTAATTTTGCTATTATTTCCACCTTGTATCAGTCTCCCAAACATCAGGTTATAAGTGTGTCAACACCCACCTTTTGTTTTAAAAAAAATGGCTGCTTTGTAGAACACTCTCAATAGGATGCTTCCCTGATCACTACATCCTTCTTAACCTGTTCAAGTCTAGGGTTAACTGTTATCTTTCCCACATATCCACATAATCCCTACCTTTTACTCTCTAACCCTCTACCTTGAGTGGCTGTCGGCAGGTATTGTACAGGGTAAAGATCATTGTGAAAAAAAAAAAATTTTCTCTGTGATGATCTAAACTAAACATTTGTTTTGACTCAGATTAATTAAACTTTAAATTGGTTAATCTTCCTCAAATAAAGTTTCAGAAAATATATTTAAGATTTTTTTTTTTTTTAATAAATAGAATTATACTGTGTTGACAGATAATCAAAATAAAATCATTCCAAACAATTTAAAATAAATCAAAGTATTTTGCTTATTGGAAATATTAAATTTAATCTATTAGCTTGGAATTAACATTAAAAGCTATAAGAAAGATTTTTAATTTTTAAATGCCTTTTAGATTTGTGGTATCACTTTATTTTGGGCACCTCGAGGTGGTGTAATAGCAAGCTTGTCTCACTAGAAAATTACGACTGAGTAGTGAGTTCGTTCCTCACTGGGTGCCCTCTTCTTTCAGCCTTGTGCCACATCTAAGCTACACTTGGAAAATCACTATCACTTTATTTTCGGCAGAGTGGCATACCTATATACAAGGTGCAACAGACTTACATCTTATATAAAGGTAAGATATTAGCTAGATGAAAACACCATTGCCACAAGTGGTATGTATGTATGTGTGTATGTATATCTCACTTTAAATGTTATTATTAGTGGATACTTATATTTGAGTAGGTGCTCCACTTGTATATTAAACATTACATTTATTTATATTCACCTACTGCCCTGAAATTTCAGGAAATCTTATTAAAGAAGAATTTGTGCTCTTCAACAGGGATCGAACCTACATCTCTCGGGGTAGAGAGAGCCACCATTTAACCCAGTGCACCTATAATACTTTTACCACAAAGTGACAGATGGTCAGGCAAAGTAAAATTTATCTTTTAAATTTACCTTAAACTCTATAAGATATCCTTAAATCTGCATGAACCAATAATGTCCTTCATTTGTTCTTTGTCTGAATAGTTTCTTAATAATAGAAAAGTGTATTTCCAAGGAATTATTTTTGTTTTATTTTCAAACATTAACTAGCAAAAGAAAACTTATTTTTATACTATATTCAGACTATTGTCCTCATTTTACATTACTTAGCAAAATATCAGACAAATACAGAATCCAACAAGGACTGGATAAGTCAGTCAAGAATTTCAAAGGGTCAAGGCACACCATACATGGATAAAAGAACAGAATTGGAACACCAACAAAGCTCACCACAGTTTGGTAAGAACAGTTGTTAATGTCAGTAAACTGGCAGTTACTCAACTGCCAGTTTACTGACATTAACAACTGGAATTGGTACTAAACAAGGGACTCAAATTTGTCACAACTATCAGTTCCATGAGTTCCATACTTAGACATGAGAGCTCCAGTGGAGGAGATGGCCTTAAAGATCTCAAAAGCCCAGGCAGATGAGCTAAGATGGAAAGTGAGGCAAGCATGAGAAAAAGGTCAAGCTGCCTAAATCAAACCTCACAAGGGAGGAAAGGTTGACAATGAAGACTTTACAGAGTGACACTAGTATCATCACACTGCCAGCTGACAATGCTTCAGTGTTGATGGACAAGATGGAATACTCAAAAAAGAAATTGGCAAGCCTAGTTAAGGGTGACAGCTATAACAGTGAAAAAGGATCTGACCTTGAAAACTAAGAGGAATCCGTCACAGATCCTAAAAAAAGAACAAGGGCTACTTTGCACTAAATAAGTATAGACAGTTGGCAACATTACACCAAGTTGCCATACATGTATGGTTTCCCCAAGATTCACAAAGTTGGTATTTCATTGAGACCTATAATCAGCTGCAAGGAGCTTGGTATGTCCCTTCTGAGCAGATTCCTAGTGGATATGGTCAACCCACTAACAGGGAAGTACTCATCCTATGTTAGAAACTTAGAATGCTTAGTGAAACTGATCCAAGATGGTTCACATTCTTTAGTTATATGGGGCAGAGCATACATACCATTTACCTTGAGCCACTATTTTGATCCAAGGTGTTCAGCACCTCATTATTGTGGGAAGAAATGCAATAGCTTCTATTGCTCATCACCTTAAAGTAATGTGAAGTTGGTGTACATCCCCATGGATAATTTTACTGTCTCTGCATAGAGCCACCTGTTATTCCTGTTCCCCTTGTGGTCCTAGTCAGAACTCTTTTATCAGAACAGGAATATGCTGAGCTTTTTGGGATGCTTAAGCTTTCTCCTTAAGTGTTTTGATCAGGTCATATAATTCTCTCTGGGTCCTGTCACATATGAATTGTCCTCTTTTCATCCTGTAATTCTTGTACTTCTGCAGTGGGCTCTGTCATCCTTATGAACGTTAAACCACTTAGAATGTTTTTTTCTCTTTACCTGAGACAACATATATATCCCTGCCAGAAGCCTCTGAGAACATAAAGGCAGTGAACACTTTCAACCTTTTGGCACTCTCTTGATAGTGCCATGAACACATGGAGAGGCACTTTTAATTTCACATGTCAGTGGAAAACTGTCATATTAATGCTCTTGGTCTATCTAAAAAAGAAATTATTTACATTCTAACTATTGTCCTCATCTTTGTTGTTATTATCACAATATTTTAGCTATTGTGCCTTTGCTGCTCCCGATAACCTTCAAGGAATTTTGAACTGAACCCTCTATTTTATTTCTGATGATAGATTATTCTCATTCCACTGTCCATGTCTAGGAATTAGAAACATTTAGCCATATAGTTTAAATGTGTTCAGTTTGAAATTCCTTGAAGGAAACCTGTGTCGACACACGCCTAATGAAGCCTGTAGAGTATTATGGATGAAACATAATGATAATACCAACAAAGATGAGGATAATATTACAAAATGAAAATGCTTAAAAATTGCCGTCTTGGGTGTGACAATAAACTGCGTTCAGCAGCTGGGCCTCTGATTGGGAGGTTTTGAGGCATGTGGAACTACCTCTTAATTGCTGTTGTTCCCAGGTCCACCCTGACATGGGGTGGTAGCACCTGTTAGAGTGATGGTTATGGGAACTAGGGTCAAAACATTATGAAAGTATAAAGTTTTTATAGTAAAAATACCAGCAATACATTTTTGTAAAAGAAATTACTAATGCTCCCAAGAAAACTAAATTTCAGCATTAAATGAACCATAAAGAGTTGATATGCTGTTAAACAAACTCAAACTCTGCTTAAAAATTGGTTCATGCCACATAACATTGCAATAATTTATCTTCCATTCATGGTCTAATAAAGATGTTGTTAAATAGTTGTGTATTTGTGCAAGATATGTCTCCAATAGCATGAACTAAAAATTCAAGATGCACTTATCATTACAGGGTGTGATTGATAAATTGTCATCTAAATTACACACAAATGAAAAAAGTGACATCTCATTTTAACAGATATATTTACCAAAAATGACACAAAAATATCTTGAAATACTAAAGAGTACATTTATTCAATAAAATTGCCATCAGTTGGAATCTCCTGCAACTCTTCTGCACGGTTTCCTTGTTTAAGTTGGTGAATGCTGCCATAATCCTTGCCTTCAGTTAGTCTTTGGTTTTTACAAAGAGTTTTGTTGGTCTCCCACTCAACTGCACTCCACACATAATCAAGGGGGAGTAGGGTGGCTGGATGTAAAAGGTGATGTGGTCACAGAAATTGTTTGACAGCCATAACTGGGTTCTCCTGATTTGTGGCATGGTGCAGAGTCCTGTTGCCAGATATAGGGTCCTCCAGCAGCCACCCTCTTAACCCAGGGCAGCACTACCTTCTCAAGGCACTTGTCAGCCTCCATGTTGAGTCTGAGGCCCTCACCAACAAATTCAGGAGTTCTTTTATCAAAATGATCAGAGTGAGTTTTCCGAGTTGCCATACCTTCAAAATCACCATTAGACTCATCCAACTCTTTCTGAATCCTCTGCACTGTCCTTGGATTGATACCCAAATACTCTGAAATGTTTATATTGGAGCTTCTGGTATGAATGCCAAGCAGTACAGCATGCTGTTTCCAAATTTCTGGTAGAGTGAATTGCATCATGGTGATCCTTTTCTCATTGAGAGTGCTCAACTGACCCTACTATACTGTGCATACATAAAATTAAAAATATAAAATGGCAACAATTTACTCATTGCACCCTGTATGGTTGAGCTTGGATTCAGAATTTAGTTGCTGTTCAGAAAAATTAAGTTGAAGCAATTTTTAGTATTGTATATAATATTTTATCAATTTTGACTTGGAATAGGAAAGATACTTTTCAAAGAACTGCTTAAAAATCTTAACAGGGGAAAGAAAGGCATTTACTTAAGAGAAAATTGCTAACATAAATTTAATTCTTCAACATGGGTTATCAATTTTGTTTCCATATTTGCTGAACTCATATTGGTAATTTCTTTTTCTGCAATAGGACTATCATTTTATCACTTTAGTGTTATCTGTAATTAATTTGAAATTTCTGTATAGGCTTTTATAAGATTTGTTATTAACTTAGAAATACATAATGGATTTGTAATTTCATTTGTATTCTGAAAATAAGAATATTAACAACAGCTGAAAAATGTGTTTTTGACCTGAAAGAGAACATTAGGAATGAATGGTAATATTAACTGTTTCCTTATAAGGAAACATTTAGCATTCATTGACTGAATTGCCAGTACTAATTTTGATTGAAATTTATAAAACCTTCATTTAAAATAATTTTTCAGGAAAATAAGGTTTCTCAAGTCCAGTAAATGTTATTGCTATTTCTAGTATTGATGGAGGTTTCCTTCCTAACCTTTTGTTTGTAGTGTGGAATGTCAACATCTTGATTGTCATTATTTTCTCTGAGCCACACATACTATCCATTTTAGCAGTTACTGAAAGTCTTCAAGTGATGTGATTTCTGTAGAGTTTTTCATTTGTGTAGCACCAGTCTATAAGGTTCAAAGAAAGATGGTCCTCTCTAAGACCTAGAGTTCATTCACTCAGTCATTTTTAATCTTTGACATTAGAAAGTGGTTGTATACACTTGGCAGTTTAGATATTTCTGAACGAGTTGGGCCCCATGCATGTCATCCATATGAATGTTTCAATCTGACGAGTCTATTTAAGAATGACTTTGACTAACATTTTGGTTTTGTAGCATCCTGAGAATATTAATTGAAACTACTACTAGCACAACCTATTCTATATTCAATTTTCTAATCCCTTATAATTTGTTATAGATGATCTATACACCAAGGCATTTAAAGTGTTTAATTCCACATCCTCAAGTTTTATGGTTAATTTATTCCATTCCAATTCTAGATCATAGTTTCTGTTTTGGAAAGGTTTATTTTAAGTCCTACTTCTTGGAACACTTGGAAGAATGTTCTGTTTTTTTTTTTTTTTTTTTTTTTTTTTTTTTGTTTGAGCTTATCCCAACTATAAAATGCCTATGTCATCAGATAGTTCCCCTCCCCCAACTGTCACCAATACACTGGCCTCTGGAGGAAAAACAGGAACATTGTTTTCTATTAATATATTGATTTAGGAATGCCTAAATGATCTGTGCTTGTATATGTGCAGGACTTAGTCTACAAAAAGATTAAAGAGATTAGGGCTCTAGTCTTACTTTTGATGAGATTTAAAATGTTTTGGTATTTGGGACCTTGTCAGACATTTTGTGGACTGATATAGTTTCTCAATCAGTTGAGTTGGGGGCTTTGAAAACAGTTTCTAATAAATAAATGAGAAGAGGAGGGCTCTATTGATGTAGTCATATGCTAATGTGAGGTCGGTATAGGAGGTATACAATTTTCTATTGGAGAGATATGCAATTTCCTGGAGTTGCTTGATGATATATATGCCATTATTACATCCCTTACCAGAATGATAGCCAAATTTAATTAGCTAACTTTCATACAAGTATAAGAGCCTACTTAATACAATGTTCATTAGTTCTTTCACCATAATGAATTTGATTGAGAGATACCTCTGTATGTTTGAGGGTCTTCAGGACTACCTTTTTATTTCCATAGTTCATTAATGTATGATATACCCCACTTTTTTGGATGTTTCAGATACCAGACTTCCTTTATGAAATTGAGAAACTTATTTTTAAATTCGAGGAAAGGATATGCTATTTTCAAACATTCAGCCTCAATGTCAACTGGTATTTTTATTATTCTAGTTGTTAATATATATTTTGACGATTGCATCTAAATCACCATGATTGTTTATTTTTGTGTTGATAATGAAAGATTCATAGAAGCAAAACTGAAATTAAGTTATGATGAAATGCAAAAATGATGGGATAAAACCATTTAAAGCTAAGGAAAATACTCTAGTAACTGAATAATGATGCTATAAATAAAAGGGTCAGAAAATACTGGGAACCTTGAAATACTCTTGATGTGGATTACTATAATAATAAACATAATGTAGGACTTCCTGAAGACTTAAAAGACTGAAAATTCAATCTTGAAACCACTGCATTATGAAATGTATCTGTACTTCAAGTTGTATATGCATACAAATAGATTGGGCACACAAGCATAGCATCTGGAAGAATCACCAAAGTTTGAGATTCAGTTTTATTAACTGGACTAAACTAGGAAAGTTTCATCTTTACCAGATGATCTCCGACACAAGTCTTATTTAGTAGATGATATCTTTCTTTTCCATACATAAGTCATGTTTTATTCACTTGCTTTGTTTTTATGTATCTTAAAATTTACATTAATACAACCAATAACATTAGACAATGTTCTTTTGTTGGGATCAGGTAATAACAATCTTTTAAAAAATTCAAAAATTTGTTGATTATATTTTACTCAAAATTATAGGTAGGTTTCAAAAGACATGATTCTCAAGTTTCTTTTTTAATTTATTTTTGTCAAATGTGATACTCAGATTATTGTCAAGTACAAAGTCTAATCAAACTTCTCAAAAGCAAGTATTCATTTCACAATGTATATATCTGTGATCTTGAGTGTTCATATAATAGAATTTGTTTTGAATTTTATTTTGATTGAGATAATGTACTTTGTGCTGTTAATTTTAATACCTTCTAGCTTTGATCATATGATATTGACTTAAGTTCAAAAGCTTCTGATATTTTGTTAGTTTTATCTGCATTTAATATCACTATTAATTAAATACAAGAAAGAAATGACAAATTTAAATATGGCTTATTAAAGTGGAGACTTGTCTATTTGAATCTTTCTTTCTCTTTTACCAATGATTGTTCAAAATCAAAGTAGAATATCCTCTTTTCAGCCCAGAATATATATAAAAATACAAAGAAAGTTTCAAATATGATATTCGAATGAAAAGAAAAATGTTAATTTCTTAGTGTTAACTATTCTCTCTTTTGCATTCATTTTGTTTTGCTTCCAAGTTTCTGATCATTTCACTTATTTATCAGATTCAGGGATAAACCTTTTTTTTATCTCCATATAAAGTATTTTACTTTTTACATCCTTCCTGTTGTAACTTCAATTTGAACTTTTCAATGAGACAGGATCTCTAATAATAAATAAGAATATGAACCATATATTTCACTCCCCATATGCATAAATACATATAAAAAAAGCGTACAAGTACATCAATCACAAAATAGCTTCTTAGAAGAATCTACCATGTCTATACTGGAGAAAAATTATGAGTTTACAATCTTTTCTGATTGCAAACAGGCATTGTAAGGAAAAGTTGACATTGTATTTTTTGGTGAAGTCTGGAATAAGGAAGCAAACTTATTCTAGTAGTGACCCCCAAATGTTTCATTTGAAATCAAAGGTTTGTGAAATTGTTAACTTTCAAGAGAACATTTTTTTTTAACAAGAAACACAATACAAAGAAGAACAAGGCAAAAAAAATGGAGAGAATATGGAGAAATAGACAATTTACCTTATGAAGACAATCTAATTTAAATGAATGATTTCATACATATGTAAGCAAATTCAGTTTTAAAGAAACTTGTCATTAGCATATTCTGTTTTGACTGAGTGAAATGAAACAATATCTGTTTATAGTCCTTTTGAAGCAAGTTTATTTCAAATAGTTTCATTTGAATCATTTGCAAATATACTGTCAATTTTTAGCTCCAATGAATCGGGATTATGCATTACAGTCAGATGATTGTGCATGTATTTGCATCCATATTAAAAATGGATGACCAATAAAAAGGCTTCTTTTTTGTTTTTTTTTTTTCCTTTTACCATTGGATATGAAGCTTAATCCCCATTAAACATACAGTATAGTTCTGTGCAGTATTAATGGATAGCAGCTCAGCATGAGAAATCGGAGCCAAATTCAAATTCCAGTCAGGCTTGTTACATTTACTTATGTGCAAATACACCTTTGGAAAGGTATGAATCTATCTTTACTTTCCACAGGTATTGGCTAAATAGCAGGACAGACTGTAGCTTTGGTTGGCAACCAGTCTACTGCAGAAAGAAACTGTAACCTACTGTGGGGAAAATCTGCTTCGTCAGTCATGAATTGAAAGAGACCTGATCATCCAAGTGTGTATCACATATGGCACTTAACTGACTGGTTGCTCTGAATTTTAAACCAAACAAGGTTAAAGCTATTCTGTTTAATATTCATAGTTTGTAAATATTTGATACTTCTTAATCTTGAGGCCAACCATATGGCTATTTCCACTTTCAAAACAACTTAGGGTGCAGGATATATTTATATGGTAGATAAAAAAATACTTAATATGGAAGAAAGTTTTATTATGAGATGGATACATTTCAGCAATTACTTGTAAAATATTATTGTAGCTATTTTTCACCCACTGTGACACACAGATGCTGTTGTGACAAGATCTCAAGTTATAAGACCAGATTGGTAGATTTAATGTGCCAAAGTACATCTTCATCTCATGGCCACTTTCACATAATTGCCCTTTTTGGGAGCAACACTTTTTTTTTTTTTTTTTTTCAACTGTAAAAGGGAAAACAACCATCACCACAAACTCCTTCTGTTCTTAGCAAAAGAAATTTTGATCTTTGTCCTTTTACTCACACTGTCCACACCAACAGCTGATAAGAGTGAATTTCAATTACTAAGATATTAGTGAACTCGCACATACGCAATTACAGAAAAGAAATACCAGATATTTTAACAATTATTACGCAGACAACTTTTTGTCCTCCTTTCTGATTCAGAATCCAGTTTCGTTTTTAAAGTTGTTGCAAATGTCACCGACTTGGCATTAGAGATAAACTCTACTCCTTTTAACCTAAGTTATAACTACAAACCTAAAACTGGCTGAGTTGGTATTTTATAACATTGACTTTTAGTATTCATTAAACACCTTGTTAACATGATACTGAAACATGGTTAAGCGTTCAGACTGTTGGCTTTTGTTTCTCCACTAGGGGTTGAATTGATAGCCTTATCTTCACGTGCTAGGATGTTCAGGTGGCATAATGGTTAGCAGCTCGGAATGAGTGAGTTGGGGAGTCAAGTTCAAATTCCAATAGTTCATTATATTCACTTTTGCACAAATACTCTTGGGAAATGTATGAATCCATCTCTTCTCCCTCCAGCTATGGGTTAAATAGAGCCAATTAGGCTCTCTAGCTGTGATTGGCAACCACTCAAGGTGAAGGACAATCCTGAATACAAAACTGTAACCCTGGTGTAGCACACTCTATAGACTCATGGAGTTCACAATGGCTTGAATGCATTCAATCAGATAGAATAAGTAAAGTGTTAATCTTTTCTTGATTCCTATAAACTTTTTCTTTAGCAATATTATTTGTTTGTTTTTTATTTTTTTGTATCATGTTTCATTGATTTATCAAAGTTTCTGGCCTAACTTAAATATTTATTTACTTGCTTGCCTTCAGATATAATTTAAAAATTATACTGACCAGTGTTATTGGTGTGAAAGTTTTTTTTTTTTTTTTTTTTTTTGTTTATTGTTAATTCACCCAATACAAGGGTGCAACTAAAGGTAGGGTATTGCTAAGTGAGATTGTTTTAAGTGAGGGGGATGGAGGAATTAAGGAAGTACACATTCTTCAGGGTAGGCGTTGGTTGACTCTGGACTTAGACTAATTGTAGTTGTAATGGAAGCATCCTCTTGGGAGTCTGTTCCACAAAGCAACAGTTCTGGGGAAGAAGCTGTCTGAATGGAACATGTTCCTTATCAAAGGAGCATGGTGGGTCCTAGCTATGAAAATCTGAGCTGGTGGAACTAAGGAATGGAATTCCTTTGGACAGTGAGGATTGGGTTGCACCAGCCCAGATATGATGGCAATATTCCATTTTTAGTATGATCTGACACTTATAAAGATAGATCATGACAACTGAAGTTAGGTATTTGTAGGTACACCCATTCACTGTGGTACCATCTGCATATACATATATACATACACACTAAATATCTGAGAGTTTGAAAGTTTTCCTGTCAGTATGAAATGTTTTTCTTTGTACTGTGACTAAGTAACCCTTAGTCAGCACTGAATGCATGTATTTTGGTCTTCTGATTCCATTAGGACTTGTACTATTAAATTGGAACTTGATCACTTTAGTTCTCTTTATATCTGATAGATCAACATTTTCCATTGGATCCTGCACCCCCTCAACCAATTTTTTGTACACCGAGACCCAATTTAAAAGAAAAAGATAAATTTGTTACTCTGCAACAAGCTTATCAATTCTTCACGTTATACAAGAGAGGTTCTGTCACACAGATGAATGGATTTCTAGTAGAAAGCTGATAGTGTATCGTTATATTTTGTTTTTGAATAAGTCTGAGAGAAAACATACTTACAGATTATTAAAGGGATCAAAAATTCGATTCCACTCCTACCAATTTTTTATTTCTGTTTGGCTTTTAAACCAGAATTCTGTTAATTCCAATTTTTCAAAGTGTCACCAAAATTGCATAGAAATCTGAAGAAAAATTTAGGATTAAATAACTGATTATTTGAACTTGGGATAGACTGGGCCAAGGGTAGTTTTGCCCAACACCACAAGTTGTTAGAAAAGATTAACCTAAAAACTAGTCCTGGTCTTAAATATTCATGTCAGATTGAGACTTTCATATGGATGCCATGCATTGTGCCAAACTTGTTCAGAAATATCTAAATTGTCAAGCACTTTCTCAGATCAATGGTTAAAAATGGCTTGTGGACTGGTGCTACAGAATCACAAAAAAAGAACTGTAGCAAATAACAGAAACCACATCACTTGAGGACTTTCAACAGCAGCAACAACTAAAATGGATATCACATGTAACTCAGAGAAAATAATGAAGCCTGAGTGTCTTGGCAAAGATCATCCTTCTTTGAACCTTGTGGACTGGTGCTACAGAATCACAAACAAAGAACTGTACCAAATAAGAGAAACCACATCACTTGAGGACTTTCAACAGCAGCAACAACTGAAATGGATATCATGTATAACTTAAAAGTAATGAGGATCAAGATGATGATGATCTACACTACTAAAAATAAAAGATTAGAAAGGACCCCCCCTCTCCATCAATACTGGAATATATGATAATGGTTGAGAAACCTATTTTCTTGAAAAATTGTTTTAAGACAAAGATTTTATAAACTTCAACCAAAAGTAGCACTAGCTGCTTGGTTAATGATTACCTTATAAGGAAATAACCAATATTATTATTAATTACCATTATATATTAGAACAAACAAATACTACATTTTGATCCCAGTCCACTGGCGATGGAGTAAAAAAAAAAGTAAACATTTTTTTTTTTTAATCAACAAGTGGAAATACCAGTCAATTACATGCTTTGTTTTAACAATCCCCCCACCCCACATCCATAAAAACATTTAAAATAAGCTTTTGTTGCAACTCCAAAATCAGTAGTGATATATCTGAATTGAGAAATACTGTGATTAAATTATATGGCTGTCAAAATTGACAGAATTTAATAATTGTATAACATTTGACTTGAAATTATTTTCTAAATGATAACTTGGAAAAAGTTTTTAATTCCTATTAAAGCTTAAAATTGATATTTTTGTTTTCATTTATCTCTAATAAAATTGTACATTAGCAATAAATGAATAACCCCAAAATATATATATATATTAAAATTACCAGTTGTAAATGTTTTTCTGAAATTAATTCTACTGACAAGAATTATAGTGTATTTAAAAAGTTACTTGAAACTTTTAGTGCTGAAAGTTGTTTAAAAAAAAAAAAAAAAAAAAAAAAAAAAAAGCCAAGATTAATTCAAACTACTGCCAGTAAATAAGTGAATATATCACTGTTCCTATTTCCATTTTTCTTTCCTTCTATTTCTCTGTTTATATCTTATAGAATTTTACCTGGAGATAGGTGATATTGCTTGGTTCACACTCTTCCCCGGTCTTGTACTTTTATCCCTGGTTTCATGTTAAGGATTGGATTTCTGGATCCTTCTAAAGTTTTTCTCATTTTAGTTCATCCTTGGTATTCTCTTGCGTCTTAGTGGCATTATCACATTGTTTGGGGTCAATTGATTTAAAAAAAAGCAAAAAAGCTTGCTTTATTTGTTAATACTTATTACTTTTTAAGCACTGGGCAGATTGCTAAAAAGAAAATCAGGGAAAGTTGACATTTTCAGATTTTAGTTTTAGTTTAGTTTTTTATAAATGTGTACAAAGGAGGTGCTGAAAAGTTCTTGGCCTGACATACTTTCCAGAATCTGACCAAACAGAATTTCTTATGGAAGCATATCAGACCCAGAACTTTTTATCTAAGGAATTTTTAGTTGGTAGAGTTTTTTTTTTTTTTTTTTTTCTTCCAGCATCCTCTCATAAAAATCAAAGACCAACAAGTTTTTCTGACTACCTGAGAAGAAAAATAATATCATGTTAAGAGATTGTTCCTAAATATAATTTGCTTGCATTGAAGTAGACTAAATTTTTAAAAAAAAGTTTTCTCTGCATGTTTATTCTAGATTTTGCCATATCAGTTGATACTTAAATAATGTACAAAAATGTTTATCTGTTTATGACTTGTATACAAAAAGGCTAAATTTTATGAAAAGTTCTGTGGAAGGTTATAAGATGTATTTTATGTTCCTTTTTATTCTAAGTATTACACAAAGTCTATATTTTAAACCATCTGCAACAATATGAAGCATTTATGATGCGTGCCTTTTGTGACTCACTATCAGATGACATTATCTTGAGAAACGCTTTCATCCACCCAGGTATTCTCAGTTCTGCTGGCTTTTTTTTTATTTTTTATTTTTTTATACTATTCTGCAAGATTGCCAATCTTCTTCCACAGCCCACTTAGTGTTTATTTCTTTTCCTCTTCTTTCAATCATCATGTTATTACTATATATATATATATATATATATATATATATATATATATATAGTTTTTTTATTTTTTTTTTCACTAATTCTGTTTCTTGTTGTAGGTTTAAATATTTGAAATATATTTATATATATTTGGAAAAATGTTTGCTAGTATAAAATTAAATACAGTTATTTTGATTCTAAATTTCTGAAGGTATACTTCCTACTTATAAAAGTATATCCCATGTAACTGTTACCTGTAGCCTCAGGAATTTAATTTTTCCAGCTAAAGGAAAGTATTTCAATTATCTTGTCAGAAGAAAATAGTTAACTGAACAAAAGATCATAATATCTTCACAAGTAATTCTTTGTAGATTAGAAGAGAATGCCTGTTGGCATTTCTGTTCTTAGTTGGTAAGACATTTCTCTTAAGCTGATGATGTCAAAGCCTAGCAGGTCACATCCACATAACTTTAGGGATTAGACATCATTACACTTATCAAGGGTGGCTGAAGCATTTAAACCACACTTAAAAAAGTTGTTTGGAATTTTGATTCCTTCAAAATTGCTGAAATAATCTCTCATTTGAATGTTCCTTTTTCTTTGTTTTTTTTCTTCTTTCTTTATTAGATTTGTTTATTGTTTTAGAGTAAATATAGTTCAACAAGCAAGTCCAGATACCTTAATATTTTCTGTAAGTTACTCAAAATAATCACTTTGCCTTGATCATAACCAGTGAAATTTTTCCTAATTCTAATAATACATGAAGAAAATACTGCCTGGCTAATTTCATTTGTTGTCCTCCCACCACAGAGCTTCCATTTTAATGAAAATGGAAAACAAGCCATTGTTATAAATATCTTGATTTTATAACTATTTTGAATTAGCATAACAGTTTACTAAAAAATATGTATCAAATGAAATTCAATGCTCAAAAAATATAATTACTAAAACATAGATATTAGATGTGGGCAAATATCTATTCAATATTCATTTCTTTGAAAAAAACAAAAACAAAATTAACAATGAAAAATATTGCTCAAGGCTGAAAATGTGTTAGTTTTTGCTAGCCTAGAGTGAGTTGTTTACTGACCCAACCAATCTTCATTGTTTTTTTGTTTTTTTCGTAGCATTGAGTTTATTCAGAAGTTTCCATGTGACAATCACAAAAAGAACAATTTCTCTTTATGAAAATTCTAATTAATCCTATATTTATAATTTTATATAAGTTGGTTTAAAAAAAATGGATTCTTATAGTACAATGTTAAAAATTTGATAGTGAAACTGTCTTTATTTAATTTGTTTATCCTTTTGAAATATGTCATGTCATATCTAAATTAGATGAAATAAAATTAACCAATGAAATTTCAGATGATGATGAAGATCATTTTAGTATCACTTTGCTTGTAGATATTTTATAGAATGAAATTATTATAAATTCTTACTACTATATTAAGTTACTATATCTTTGAAAATTTTCATTTGCTTATAAGTTCAGTTTTTAAAACATTTTCTTAATGAATCACTTCAGTTCTAATTCCTAGAAATTTTCACTTTCATTCCTTTAAAATCACACTCTCTTTGAATGGTAAAACAAAAAATATGCCTTGTATCACTGGAAATGTAGCATTTCATCTTTTGATTGTATTTTGACTGCATCAACAATGGACTTGTGATGCATTTGGTGTTGAGCTGTTATAAGTCTATTTTTTCAGATTTGTACCAATTTAATTATCACTTGTTGCCAATCTGTATAAGCCATCATAAATTTCTTATAGTTTATTAGTATATAAAATTCTATCTGATAAGTATTAGAGATTGTCACTGAACTTTAATGTTTGGTCACTTAAATGCAAATTTATTTGCCTAACAATTTCTGTTCCAATCAATATATCTAATGGAAAATTGTTGAAGCATTAATGGTTGTCTTACAACTGATTTTCTTCTGAATAGTCTTCCTATTGTCATGTCTGCACTATTTTCTAAGCAAAAGGCAATAATGTTTGCAGCACATCCATATTGATCTGCCATCATTTTGTTATCTTTAATTTGTCTATTTCCCAACTTAAATATCCATACATATATAATCACTAGAATTGATATTTGGCCAGTTACTTATTCTCATGACAATGAACCCCCCCCCCACTCTTTGTTTGTTATATTTACTTCTTGTGGCTATCATAGAATTTATAAGTAATAGGTTTTTATTTATTTTCATTAGTAAAATAATATATTTTAATTCTTTGTACTAAAGATGAATTTTTAAAGCCTTTTTAAATCACTCCCCTGCTCTGAGCACAAGTACTATTATGCTAGGTTTAATCTATTCCTCTGGTAGCTCATTTTATTTGTTCTTATATAAAATGTATGTACATTGGGATTTTTGATATTCATTTTTTTTTTTTTTTTTTTTTTTTTTTTTGGTAACTTAATTTAATGATACTTCTAAAATGTATAATTGCAGTTTTGACTGTTCATCTTATGGAATATGGAAAAGTTTTCAACCTTATCCATTTTCCAAAATCTGATGAAATTATCAAATGTCAGAACATTTATTTTGTCCTTTATTGGCTAAGCCAAGACCTTTTCAGTCCCTTCCTTGTATTTCATTAAGGTATAATGTTAAACAGGTCAAAGTAGCTCTCGGAACCAATCTTTTACTTTGCTTGGTGGAGTGACAATATACTAATGGCAAATTTAGCTAAAGTTAAACAAAAAGAAAGATTTGTTTGAATCTTATCTCAAAATTATTTTACAATCAAGATATTGTTCACTAATTTCCAAAACAGGTTTCAAGAAACATTTTCAATGAAAGGCAAAAACTTCAGATTTCCCCAGAAAATGTCATATTTTAATGTGTGCTGAGGAAATGAGTGTGTGAAGGGAGAACACCCAGAGATTTTTGTAACTGATTGTCAGATGTATAACAAAGAACTGATTTTTATTACTTTATACAGACTTTTTATGATAATTGTTTATTATCTATTATTAAAGGAAACATTAGCTGTATTGAGTAAGTGAAGTAATTTTTTATATACTAAGTAATAAGTCTATGGTTTTTGTGTTTATGCGTATTGGATCACAGGTCACAATGTCTAAAATTTAAAACAAGGATTCAGAATCAAGGAGAAAGCAAAAACTTTTTGCTTGTCATCAGTTTGCACACTTGTAAAATTTCTTGCAAGTTTTGTAGATGTGAAACTTACAGACACATAAAATTGTTTTTCATTTGATCGACAAATTATCAGCAAACCTGATTAATATTAAGATCGCCATTTTGGGAAGAAGATTTTGCCGGAAGGCATTTTATTTATTTGGAGAAAGAGCATCAACAAATTGTCTATTAATTGAAACTCGAAAGCTCTGATGTTCCAGTGACCCCCACCTCTAAGGATTAATTTGAAGGATTTTAAAAAAATGGCAAAATTTAATTCCACAATATTGTATGACTCTCTTGTGTCGGTATTGCTAGTTTCACTTCCATCACATTTGCATTGCTTTCTCATAGGGAAATGCCAAGTGTAACCATTTGTATGAATGTGTTCAGATTTTGCTTTGATTCAATTATTTTTTATTTATTTTTTTTTTTTTTTTAACTTGTTTCAGTTTCAGGAAAAGTATATTCACTTTCAACTTCTGAGTAGAGTATCATGTGGGATTGTGTACTTGAACCTCTGTGGATAGCACTAACGTTAACTGATTAATCAATAAGCCTAGAGTGCCATAAAAATCAATAGAAGAATTTTATTTCATTCCACTGCAGTTGCATCAGCTCCACTTGTATTACTTAAAACAAAACAAAATTCTAAAAGTTAAATATCATTTTTTTTCTTTTTTTTTTTTTTTTACTCTCTCTGGTGCCTCATCCTGAGAACATAAAATTATTAAGACAAAACTGATCTTCATAATTCTTCCTTTTGAAAGGAGAAAATTGCTGAATAATCAAATCAAAAATAAGGTTCTTTTGTTTACAAGAGCTTGATTTAAAAAAACAAAAAAAAAAATTCAGATGTCAGCATTTGGTAAATGATTTCTCATTTCCATGATAGCATAGAAAACTGTAGAGATAATCACTCAGAGAATAAGATAAGTTTCAATTTTATTTTATAAAACTGTTTTAAAGTAATATTTTTTCCCTTTCAAGTCCTCTTCTACAATAGAATGATATTGCTGTAACTCTTTTCTGCTTTCCTAGTAATTCTTTATCAGCTGTGACGTGTAAATAGGTTAAAAATCATGCCAGAAAGCTTTGGGATCATTCACACAAGCAGATACATATAAATTTAGTTAAAGGTTTGTGAATAAAATCCTGAGTGCACCATCAGAACATGATTAAACATGTCTGTTGCACTTTCTTTGCTGCTGCTTGTCATTGTTATCGATTTACTGTCTGCACTGAATTTGATTGATCAGTCATCTGCATTGATGCTGAGAGAGAGAAAGAAAGACATGAAAACCAACTCCTCTTGACTTTGCACAGGATTTGTCACCATGAACAACATTGTCTATTAAGATTTCCATTTTCTTTTAAATTTTTAAAATTTTTTTTTATTTATTTATTTATTTTTTTTTTTTTTTTTTTTTTAAACTAAAAATCCAACTAATGTTTTTTCTTCCTGACCCCTTAACTTTTTCTACAATTTTTGATTTTTATATTTAACATGAATTATTTTTCTGATTTAATTCAGATCCTTGGGAAACATTTTTCTAAACCTGGCACAAGTTTACAAGCACAGGTTTAATTCACTTTTCCTGAATTAATAATACTGGAGAATTGGACAAACTGGAGATGGGGAAATTTCTTATACCTCATACTTTACTAACCATATTTTTGTGTATGGAATAGTTACTCACTAGAAAATTTCAACTTTAACAAAAAACAAAATACAGTGATCAGGGTGTTCTTTACTTAAGCCAAGTCATAGTGCAACTGAAGTCAAGATCTTGAGGCCTATTTCAAATTTTGTTGCCTTTAGTTGCACTAGGACTTGTAAAGAACATAGAACATGATAGAACATTAGGTTTAAAGCTCCAAGTTCTAGGTTCAGAATTACTAAATTAGTCACAATAATGCCATCCATTTGACTGTTGCATTATTATTATTATTATAGTAATAATATAATTGTTTCTTAATCCTGTTTAAGCTGTTATAGTTCTTAAATATGCTTTAAACTTTTGCAGTTTTGTATTGTATAGGCTTTATTTTGGTTCAATAGCAAAGAATTTTAGAGATTAGGTTATCTACATTTTGAAGTATTTTTATCATTCCAAAGCTTTTATCTTGAACTTTCTGAAAACTAATAAATTGTGATCTAGTAGAAGTTTGCTCCAGTTAATTCTCTGAAATTATTTTTTTTTTTTTGGTAACAGGGACATTTTATTCTTTTGCAACCACCTCTAAAGCAAGAGAGAACAAAATCAGTTTCACAGGAAACTTCTGAAGTTACAAGTCAAATATGAATCTTATTTCCAATATGAATATTTAGGGGGGGGACTCCAAAGAAAATATGCCAAACAGTAGTTAATAAAATTTCTTGGCGTTTTTATGCAGCAAATCCTATAGGTACTGTCTTATTTAATGGTGTGAGAAACCCGTTTACATGTAATTTTAGTAACCTACAACATATTTGCTTCCATTTTGATAGTTTTCATGCAGGAATCTCATGGTTCAATAATTATACACATATTGGAAAAGATACTTATATATATCAACAAACCCTGTATCCATTTGTCAACCTTCCTATCTCTTCATTGCATTTTCCACTAAAGTTTAAGTTCATAAAATTAAAAAAAAAAAATTGATTTGAAATTTTTGACTTGTATTAGGATATTTGAAAATTGTTTCATGTATTGAATAGGGAAAATTGAAAATGAATTGATTAGGATCTATTTTTTATTTATTTATTTTAAATACCAAAAGACCCAATGGTATTTTAAGCTCTTTGTTTTTCACAAAACCTTGGGATTGGAATGATTAAAATACCAGACTCTAGTTATAAGATTGTGTAAATATCAATCACTAGTAATGTAAAAAGAAAAACTTTTTTTTTTTTTTTTTTTTTTTTCAACCAATAAATTAAGTTACAATTTATTTCTTTAGTAGTTGGCACCAAAAAATTAAAAGCTTTGAATTCATAAGTGATACATTTCAAGATAAGAGAATTATCTAATACTAAATTTACCTACATTTTGTAATAGTCACTGTTAGAAAAAAGTTGGTATCATTGTCAAAGAAATCTTACAATGAAAATTACTTAAAAAGAAAATCTCTCTAGACTTTTTTATGTGGGAGATCGCTTTAAAGTTGATCCTAATCATAACGATTTAATTCCATTTGTATTAATATATTAGATGAGTCTCATATGACAGTGTCTGGTCAATTAATCAGTGTTGATGCTTGTAGGTCTTATGAACAATTTTCTAAAGAAATACTAAACTGATTGCAACACTTTAGAAACTACCACATATACTCTAGTGAGATTTTATGATCAGTTTTCTTTTTACACAAAAAATACAATCTATACACAGGTAATTTTTTTTTTTTTTTTTTTTTTTGAAGTGGCTAAAAATGATGCATTTTCAGTGACTGGTTGCACTCTTCACAGGTAAATTTTTTCTGGAGGGGTTAAAATTCATGCAAAAAAAAAATCAGGGGTTGCACTTATACATGAATTCTACACAAGTATATATGGTATTGCTGTCTGTGTGTGTGTATATGTTTTTTGTTTTTTTTTCCCCAAGAAAAAATAGTTCATCTGATTGTAAACAACGTTTAGTTTCACTAATCGAATACCTATAATTATAAATCTTTTAATTCTTTTGCTAGTTGCAAATGTATAAAAAAAAATTGAATCGGTTTTACACTATTGATATTTGAAGATTTTTTTATCATTATATTTAATAAACTCTTCCTGCATGACATGAAAATTGAGTTGGCAACAATTATTTTTTATTGCATAATAATCTTTCTTTTCTGATTTTTTTTCCTTTTATAGGTGACTCATGCTTTCCTCAGTGATTTCTTATTTCATTTGATATTGTAATTTTTAAGATACCAAACTTAGTTGATGTTAATTAAATCTATTACTTTCATTGCCTGGCATAACATTCTTTTCATACAGTAGTGACTAATTTAATAGTCATGCAAAGAAAAATTAGTTTTTCCCAATTTGATTTTCATACTTTGTCAAATGGCATTTATTTGACCCTGTTTACTCATAATTTGGGATATATTTCACAATTTCTTATAATTACTGTTTTAATCAAAGTATTGCTGTAGTTGAATTTTAGCCCATGTTTCTATGTTAAATGCTTTCAACATTTAGTAAATTCTGGTACTTCATGCATCAATTCCAATTTGTAAATTGGGAGAAACTGTATTTAGAAATCTGTCCATAAAACAAAAATATATATTAAAGTAAGTATAGTCTTACAGTCAGTAAGTAAAATATAATAAATTCAAATATATTGTTTGATAAGGAAAGCAGTCTGTATATAAAATGATGAGTTTGTTTATCTCTCTCTTTCTCTAGCTACTGTTTTCATTAATGCCTATTGGGTATTGATTTTAAAAGTAGTAGAGTGATTATTTAAGGAAAAGAATCATTTAATTTGAGATCAGAAGTTAGTGGATGTTGCTAATTATCATAGACTCAATACAGTGACCACTGACATTGTCCTCTTTATGTTCTGTTATTTACCTGTCTGTATAATATTTATTCAAAAACTTTGAGATTTATTTTTGAATGAAAACGTTAAACATTTTTAAGGATAATGTTTTTGTTTTTTGGATAGATTTTTTTTTTTTAAATATAGAAAGTGGACTCAGCATGCCAAATTTAAATTCTAACCCAATTTGTTTCATTCACTTCACACTAATGACTTTGGAAAAGCATAAGTTTAGTTTTCTCCAGCTATGAAAACTGAGCTATCTTGCTTTGGTAGGGCAACCAGTCTAGAAGGACCATTCTGAATTCAAAACTCACTTGAAGAGGGATAGGTTCCATCAGTTTAGTTTGCCCCAGACACACCCACTGCTACATTGACAGTAGTACTTGTAGTGCTCCTATGGCCCTAATGGGCCAGGGGACTCTTGATTGCGATGTGAATTTCTGCACAATCCTAGTACAATTATTCATTTATGAAAATATATTTCTGGGATATATTTACAAATATTTCTTTCTTCAATTATCATCATTTAAATAAAATATGTTTATGTAATTTTTTAATGAAGGTATTTGCAATTTTGGTTTTTAAATTTAGTTTGGATTATTTTAGACAGCTATTTTATTCATTGTTATTGAAATAACAGTATTTTTGGCATTTATAATATTTGTTTATCAACTCCTACAAGCATAATTTAATGATATCTAAGGGAAGATATTTTAAGATTAAAATTACCTCAAATTATAGGATGAAGACCTTTCTGAAAGAAATATTGAAAGAATCAACTAGTTCCTTCTAGAAGAAGAAAGTAGTTCAGTGGAAAAAATAAAATTGCTTAAACATGAATATTGTTTGGGAAATACTCAATTTACACTTAGACAGGTTCTCTATGTGCATATATGTTGTCTTGTGTGTGTATGTATGTATATATGTATGCACACACACAAAAAGTGTATGTGTCTTAAATGGGCACACACATTTGTCATGATGATAGCCAAATCTGGCAAAAGAAAGAGACTGCCAGGAGGTACATTGATTTTTCAATAACATTTGGTTGTCTAGTATAAATCAAGAAGCTGGCTATATTCTGGCAGATGTGCTTGAGTATCAGGTTTTTGTCGTTCTGACCTGTTAACAATGATAAAAACAGGTTTGAGCCTGCAGAGAAAAATATCATAGCATTATTCTGAATGGGTTTTGTTTTCAATAATCTCTGCAGTATCTTCTTGGCATTTCAAACTTACAACATATGAAGGTATTGGCCACAAAGGTCTCCATGTTCCTCACATAAAACTGGTAGTAATTTTTATGATATTCTTCTAATTATTTTCCTATATGAAAAACAACCTGAAAAAAAAGATTATATAAAATCTGTTACAAGAACTTTTTTAGTTAATAAAAACAAATTTTTATTGAATTGTCTTGAATTTTTGGAATCGACTTCAAGTTCTTCATGGTTCCAATTGATATACAACTTTTTAATTGCTTAATTTCTGCTGTGTCAAGTATGTAAATGTTAATTTATTCCCATATTGGCAAAATGATCTTCGTTACCATAAATCTGATTTTATAATTTAAAGCATTTTATGACATGTTGCTATTTACTTTTTAAACATGTTGATCATGAGGATCCATTTCCTAGTTTGTTGATTATATCTGTAAATATTTTCTATATACTTTTATTAAAATTGGCCAAATTGCTTTGTTTTATTAATTTTTTTTTTTTGTTTTTTAAATCCCAGTTAAAAGTATTTTTCAACAAACTACTCTACTGCATTTTTCAGATGATTAAATTTGTAATCAAATTCTGAGATATTATTTCAGGAAAATTTATTTAGCAATAAATTTCATAAAATAAACTGAAGAATAAAATTCAAATTGGAAACAGCTATTTATATGAATTTTTGAAATATTTTATTCACAAACTATTTAAAATACTTTTTACTCTAAGAACTTGTGTTAAAATACACTTTATTTTTTTTTTTAGTTGGAATATTTTCCATTTTTCAAAAGTATTTATTTTTAGATTTTGATTTAACTTCTGCCTATGTCAGGAATTTAATATAATCACTGCTACAATCTTTCCTTTTTTTTTTTTTTTTTTTTTTTTACACAGGCCCTGAAATGTGATAGTACTTCATGCATGACACAAAGTACTGTTCTAGTAACAACTTTCTCATTTAAGGAAATTGTTGTAATGGAATGTCCCACACTCCCTATCACCTATGTGGACTGACTATATCAGTAGCTATGTATAGTGAGCACAGGATGGATATACCTGGGAGCTTGCTTTGGGAATTACTAGCCTGCCACCTGATTCCCTGTCTTTCAGTAGTGTATTCTCTTTTACAATAAACCTCTCTTCTTTCATCTACGTGCGTGTTGCTGTTCCTTTACTCAAGTACCACCTTTGTCTGTTTGTAACCTCTTTAAGGATACAACAGAAATGTTATAAAATGTCAGGGCACAAAAATAAAAGGAAAGTTAAACTTTAATATTGTTAAATTTAAATTTTAATATAGATATGGATGAAGAATGAAAAGGGATTAAAGTTTTAAAATATGACTCTTAAAAAGGTCTATAAAAATTTGGCTAAAAATTATAAAATATTAACATTTTAGCCCTCTGAAGGACCAAACACCAATTTATTTCTCAAAAATTCATAAAACTCTGATCTTATCCTTGACTGTGATAGCAGTTACTAAGTCCTTCTAAAGTAGGATTAACTGATTTTTATAAAAGTTGACTAAGAGTTAATCCAAATATTTATCTTGTTTTAATCCAAGGTAGTTAGTAATAGGATTTTGTAAACAATATATTTCCATATTAAAACAAAAATATCAGCATCAAAAATATGGAAAAATTAATTAATTTTACTATTACTTTTTAAGTTTGTGCTTTTGGGCCAAAATCATTGTGAGAATAAAAGTAAACTTAGGTTCTTCATTTTCATTCTCAATGATGTAATTGAAGTGCATTAAAATGTATGAAGGAAAGAGGACATATCAAAACAAACACTGTTCCTAATATTTACAGTATATAATTATCATTTTTCCAATTTCTTATCAATGACATCTCTTATGTTCTGTAACCTTCCTGCCCCCACCCAAATTAGAATGCTTGCAAAATTTTTCCTCTTTGGCAAATTCTTTGGAGAAATTCATGCCTTTTTGTACAAGCTCACTTGGAAATGCAAAATTCTTAGTCTACTTTGCTGGTATCTGGAAATCTTTTTCCTTCACTGAGAGTAAAGTTCTTGAATCAATAAAAGTGATTACTTCATATCATTAGAATCCATTTTGGCTAGCTTTTTCTTTGTTGAATTGAGGGCCTTTTTTTTCTTCTAGATCAAATCTTAAAGGCTGCTGATCCTCTGTTAAGTCTGGTAGACAATTTTGTGAATGATGATCATTGGAATAGCCAAATTTCTTTCTTCTGTTTGACCATGACTTTCATTATAATGTGGAAAAAATCTTTCCCTTCTTGGAGTGTGACAACTGCTTACTTCCTTTAGTTGTGGGGAGGGTCCCATAAAGCATGATATAAATTTTGAATTTGCACTACTTTGCATATTTCAAAAAATGTGTGCTGATTTATACTCACATAGTTCAAGTTGGAAGAAGTGAAATTTATTTTTCTATTTGTTTAAATATAAAAAAAATTGAATCTTTTTCATAATTTTGTAGTTAAGAATAGTTCTATCAGAAATAAATCTTTTCAAATCCCTCAAAAATTGAACATTTTGAGCCATAAAAAAAATAAGCTGGAAGAAATGTTTGAAGTTAGCTAATGAAATTTGACTCCTAAAAATAGATGATTGATCAGTTTAGGTTTTACTAAAAGGAACAAAGCAAAGGGCAATAGGTTTTCTTTTTCAGACAGATAAGATTAGATTTGAGACTTTGAGTCTTCAAAACCAATCACTTTTGCTTTAAACACTGGAATTTTGGTCAACAAGAATCTTAAGAAATTTAAATACTCTTTATTTTTGTGGTGGGTTCATATTTAATACAAACAGGATCAGGAAATATATATAAGATTAATACATCATGATTCCAGCCACTGGATCCCAAGGCCACCAGCATATCCTATTTGCTACAGAATTTCCTTTATTTTATTAACACTTCAATACAAATCTCTTAATATGTAAAGTATTAAGTATGGACATTTCATTTTGAAGTTATGGCATTGCTTAAAGAAAATCTTGTTGATTGGGAAATGTAAAGTATATATTAAAATGAAAACAAATTGTTTGGCCATTTTACAAAATGCAAATAATATTTGGGAACCAGAATTAAAGATCTTGGTGACTTTCCATTTGGCAGTCACTGATAGCTTTTTTTCTTCCTCTTTCTGTATCTTTAGCTATCAAAATGTGACAATCATAATTTTGAATATAAAGGCAGGAATATTATTGTTGTCAGTATTTGAAATAATTTAAATATATAAATTAATTTACTAAGAATTTAAAGGTTGTTTTAGCATTTTTGTGTCATAATAAAATCAAATTAAGTTTTTGAAGTTCATATTTTAAAAAAAAAAATTAATAATTAAAAATACAATTGTGCAAATTAATTGGTTGTTGTACATGTGAACAATTTAAGATAATGTACAGTTTTTATAGATAAGGGAATATAGTATATTAAGTGGGATATATCACGGTAAACAATCCAAAGAATATTGTATTGTTTTTTTTATTTTAATATTTTTAAATGGATACATTTTATGATAACCATCACCATAGAGATCTTACTGCATAGACAATTTACATGTAACACATCACTGAATGGTTGCTATGAAAAAACAGCATGGTCATTGTTGAAATTTTTGAACTTTTGGTTCAAATTAATGCCCTTTTTTTTTTTTTCCATCAATTATGAAGTTTGATTTATATAAATTGACTACAGGTCTTAAAGAATTTATAGACAAGAAAAACTTCAATTTTGGAGGAATAAGTTTTGCCATAATGTCAAATTGAAAAGCCTTTTACTTGACAGCTATTGGTCTGTTTACCTGCTAATCAGATACAACCTTGTGTCATAGACAAGACTGAACTATGATTTACATTGAGGGCTTGTAAAATCTTAACAAATCTCCATCTCTAGCTCGAATTTTCATCATAATTTTGGGATATTAGAGCTTTTGTTTTTTAGTTTCTATTTTTTTTGTTTGTTTGTTAATTGATTTGAATATGTGTGTATGAACAACTTCTGTTTTCAATGTGTATCTTAGTTATATAAATAAAATATATTTGTACATAGGTGAAAGCTGCAAAAACAATTTGATTTTCTTTTTAACTTGTAGTTTGTCATCCAATATGAAAAACTATTGTTTTTCTCATGAACAACATTACAACAACTATAAGTTAATGTTTTTATCATTTGTAACTAAAAAGTTATAAAAATCATGAGTTATTTATTTTCACAGTAAGACTGAAAGCATTGGAATATACACTAACTCTAATTAAATCTCTTGTATATAAAACGTTTTTTCATTAATGTCCAGCTTCATGTCAAAAATTTAGTGTTGATATTTATATACTGCCATTAATTTGAAAGTGTAGCAACACTAGTATTCTCACAGAATAATACACATGAATCTTGGAGAAGTTTATTTAGTAAAAATTCCCAATTGTTTTTGTTTTTTTTGCTACTGTCTAATATCTAGTTTAAGATTTTTTTAAAGTTTGTGAAGTAAAATTATTCTTTTCAACAATGTTTGTATATTTTTTTCTCTTTCTGTATGAAATGGCATTGCTTTGTGTTTCTAGTCAGCTTCATCTGAATGATGACTGACATGAACAATTTATAAATAAGCCTAACCCAAAATTGAGAACAAGCCAAGTATATTGTTTCAGGAATAAATGAGCTCAACAGAAAGTCTAATGACATTCTAACGCCCAACATAGTTATGCACTTTGAGACATTTTGATTAATGTGTAATGCAAGAATTTCTTTCTTGACGTGGACATCAATTGAAATAATGTAGAAGATTCAACATATTATTTATTGGTATAGTTTTGTTTTTTTGTTTTTTAAATTTTATTTTTCGATTTTAATTCATTGATAAAAACATTTGTATTTTTCCTAAGAGTGACTATAGATTTTATGTCTTAATCAACATTCTTGTTTCTTTTAGAAGGGTGGCTTATTTTAGGTATTGAAGATATAGCATTTGGGTCAGTGGTTAGGGTTTGAAATAAAATTTTGACCAATTTTTTTATTTTCATGTTGTATTTTGAGAGTCATAAATAGTTTATAAAGGAAAAGTGTCTTAATGGCTTTATTACCTTGCTTGGGGTGAAATGATTTTTAAAAATTCTTTACTGTTTCAATTAGAATTGAAAATATCATTGTCTGCTTTACTAAGTGACACTAGTTCAGTTGTATAACCAGTTTGAATACTTGTTAAAATAGTGTTACTAAGACAAAGGACACTTGGACCTTTGTTTGTTGTTTCTCTGTAATTTGATTCTATTCCATTTTGTGTATAGCTTTAAGTATTACTACTACTATTTACTGACAAGCAAAATCTCATTCTTAGACTAATATTTTGGGAAGCTGTTTTACATTAAATGAATAATTTTTTTTTTTTTTTTTTTTTTTTAAGCAATGTCTTTATTAATATTTGATATCCTTCTGACACCAGTTTGAACTGATGTCCTCCCCCCACCACACACATATTGTGGCCAGCTTGTTTAAAGTTCATACTTTCTTGATTTCAGATGAAAACTTGGAAGTTTTTTGAAATTTTCACTTTAAAAATAATACTTTATAATTATACTTTATATAGAAAAAATGTCATTTCAGTCTAACACGAGTAGGATCTTAATTTAGTATGCATTGGAAGTATCAAATTCCAAGATTTGAACTCGCTTCCTTTATACAAGTTTAGGTATTACTCAAAGTTTATTCTTTATTTCTGAACATTATTAACACCCTTCATGTTGCAGTAACAAAAATAAGATGGAAGAAAAACCAATCAACATTTTTTTTTTTTTTTTTTTTTAATAATATTTAAGAAATTAAAAAATTCAACTGAATATTTGGTTTTTAAAAAAAAAAAATTTAAAAAGCAGCATAGTGTTTATGTAACATTTATTGCCATGAACAAAACTACTAATTGTTGAAGAATTTACTTTCAAGAAACTTGTGACCCTTCCCCCACCTTTTATAGACTTCAAAGGTCTTAAGTCCTCACTAATCTTGAAGACTTTTGTTTATAACCTTTATCACTGCATATGATTTTATACTAATAGTTTCACTTAGACTACATTTTTTTTTTTTTTTTTTAATGCTTTATTTGACTTAAATCTTTTCTTATGGAATATAAAAACCTTACACCATTGAATTTGGTTGACCCTTTTTACCCACTCTGAGTTCTTGGTTTAGTTTCATCTCCATTTCCTGTTTCTTATGTTTTGCTCTTGGACTCCTCTTCAAATTGCTATTTAATACTATCTCTTAAGAATCCCATCTACTTAGGATCAGATTAATTACTTACTTGCTGTACAGATAAAATCCGAAGCATTTAATTAGGATTTTTATAAATTTGTGTAATAAGATATTCATCTTTTTGAACCCTGGCAGATGGCATGCAGGCTGCTGTGGAAGACTGAGTATACTTGGGTGGTCGGTATACAAACCAGGGTTGTGTGCATTTTGTTAGTATCCCATTGGCAGGAAAAGCAGTTCAGATGGAACTGGTGACAGTTGAGGAAATAATGGCTTTCTTTGGTTTACAATGCACAATAGAGATGTTATGAAAAGACCTGATAAACAATATTGTAGATAAAAAGAAGTTTGTCACTTATCCATCAGCCAAACTGATGATTCAGCCAATAAAGTGGGACCTAAAAACAACTTTTAGTGTGTGATAATGGGAGGAGTTTTCATATGTAACACTGAAATCTATATTGTTAGACAAAATACTGCTCTTGTCATACTCAATGTGGGAGTCATGGGTAACTTGGCCATTCACCTTACGGAAGAGTTTCCTGGCCAAAAACAATCATTGGACAATGAATTTTATAGCACAGTGAAGTTAGAGTACATTCTTGCAAACTAGAATATTAGAATGTATGGTACTGGCATGATTGCTAACAGATTTTCCTAGAACATTAATAAAGAGAAGAAAACAATAACAAATGGAGAAAGAACATGTTTTATAATGATAATGATATTTTTTATCATTTGGCAGGATAAAAAAAATACCCCCAAAAAAAAACAATTGACTTTGTTACCACTATGTACATTACTATGTCAGTGGAGGTAGTTCTGTGATCTGATATATATGAAAGCATATGATGTATATATGTAGGTGGGTGGCACAATAGACAAAAATGATGAAAAATGTAGGTGTCACTGAAAGTGGGCAAGATAGTTATTGAAGATATTTGTGGGTAGCCTACAATGTTTACCTAGTAATGAAATTCATTAAGCATTATGCTCAGAACAGAAAGTTAAAATATATATAATATATGCCTTTCATGTATTCTTGGAGGATTTGTTTGAAAGCTTTGTTGTGAACATTAAAAATATATGGAGTTCATTTGGTAACTGTCAGTCTCAAATTCCTGGAAACCAAGCATCACTGCAATATTATCAAGCCTACTTATGGTAGGACAAAAAAAAACGGATATCAAGTTTATAGGAAGAAATATTGGCAAAAATGGCAACCTGTTGTACAGAACAAGAACTTGCTTTTTCAGTAAGTTCTTGTTCTGTGCTTACAAAATGCTCAGACTATGATGGCTGTTTCTGCATTTGAAGTGATAACAATTGCTGGTATGATTGACATTACAAAGTACATAGTTTCTTGTGTTGTTTATGATATGAACAGCTACAGGGTGGGCAGTTGAGACAGATTTATCAAAGGGATCAAAGGGTTAATAGCAAATTATTTACTTGTGTATTGATTGTCCTGATTATTTCAAAGTTTTTCAATTTTTTGTCTTTGGATTTCCATAATTCTTCTCCCTACTTTTTATCTCTTGGTTGTAGAAACGGTTCCCCTCCTCCCCCGCTTTTTCCTTGTTTCCAGATATTTATTTTGACACTGTAAGAATATATGCAACCATGTCTTCATTTTTTTGGTTTCATTTTCGAGTTAAAGGCAAAAATGTCCTATTTGATATAGGATCATTGTTAATTGTATTATAAGGATTTTGTAGCTATCAACATTATTAATCAACATTATTTTTATAAATCTGTATATATATTTATTGCAAGGGTGTGTAAAATACATATGTATACAATGTTTGTAATGTTGGATGAGAATTGAACAGAATGGTAAATATGACAATTTGAAAAATGACATCAAAACAAAAAAAAAATTATTACACAAGACCAAAATGCTCAGTAGCAAGACAAGACACGATTCACGTTAAATATCTGAAAAATTGATTAACTGTATCATTACAGAAATGATTATAACTAATTTTGCCTATTTTTATTTATATTATTTCTTTCTTCAAAGTTTATGTATCCCATGTTGTTTCAGTATTAATTTAGTAAGAACAGAAATTGAAATAGCTCTGTTGTATAATAAAACCCAGTTGAAAGACCAAAATATATTCTGTGCTAATTGGCCTGTCATGCTGCAGTCTTCTACAGGGTTTTTAAAAAGTCCATCTCTATCAGACTGTAATATTCAATTAAAGGGATGAATCAAACCATTTCATTTCTTTGCATCAGTTCTTTTTTGTTGTTTCTTCTTGATTTTGTCCCCATCAGAAAGCTAAAATGATGAAAAACAGATTGTCAGGATTAATGAAGAAGTACTTCACTTTATCTTTTATTATGTATTGATTGCTTGTAGTGGGTTGGGCAGCAAGACCACCAAGCCTGTTGATTTGTTCCCAGGTAAATAAAGATGCTAAATTTACTATTGTAACTATGAGTCAGCATGATAGTATTTGTTTTTATTTGTATAAATTGCCATATATACAGGGTGTCCCCAAAAAATGTATACACACTTCAAATATTTATAAAGTCAGTGTTTATTAAAATCATTTCATCTTCAAGATTTAATAGAATTTACAGATCTTATTTTATTTTGTCAACACTTGTTTTCAAACTGACATCTGTTCTGGTCCAGGCACTGCTGACAACATGAAGCAATGGAATCGTAAACATCAACAAACATTTTGTTTGGTATTTTTGTGCATTCTTGTTCAATGGATGCCCTCAGTTCAGTGACTGTTTCAGGTCTCATGGTGTCGACTTTGTCTTTTAAGTATCCCCATAAAAAAAGTCTAGTGGTGTGAAGTCTGGTGAACACTGAGGGTATTCTATGAAACTCCATCTTGCTGAAAATGAAACTCATCTTCAAAGTCCTCTCCAATGCTTAGCATGACAGACTTGCAGCAAGTTCAAATAAATGGGACCAATCACAATAGTGTCAAAAAAGAATGGTCTAATTAATCCTCTTGATGATAAACCAAACTGTATCTCCTGGTAAATTAACATGTTCCACCATATGTGGGTTCTCACGTCCCCAGTCAGTGCAATTGTGGCAGTTAATTGAATCTTTTATTTTGAATGTGGCATCATCACTCCACACAATCTTTGGAAAGTGTGCCTCTTCTATACATTGTGCCAAGTACCACTCACAATACTTCACACTTCAGTCTGAATCATTGTCATTAATAGCATGGACTAATCTTGGAATGTAACTTTTCCATCGACAACATTTCAAAATGTGTTGGACAGACGATTTTGAAATACCTACCTCATGACTCACTTGCCACACAGATTTTCTTGAACTTTTGTGATATGTTTCCAGTACTCTTTCTTGCTTTGTGAGGCTTGTCAATGTCCATGGTCATCCAGAACGCTTCTTGTGGACATTCTGAACAGTCCCATCACCTTCAAACTTCACTCTAATTTGAGTGATGATAAGTTGTATTAGTGGATCTGTTTGAAACTCTCTCCTCAATGGTCTTTGCATTTCAACTGCATTTTCACACTTTCAATTCATAGCTTAGTTTGACTGCCATCATTAATTCTAATGGGTTCAAACTGAAAAGAAAAAAAAAAAAGCAGCTGTGTTCATCTTGTCTGGTTTTCGCACATCCACATGTTGAGAGTGCTCTCTCAACTGATTTAAAAAAAAAAAAAAAAATGCTGGTGTTATATGGCACTCTCTCAGTCCCAGACCTGTACTGGCTATTTGCTAATACCTGCTAGGTATTGTTCATATCTAAATAGTCAGTACCACCTACTCTAAGTAGATTGTTTTCTCTCAACAGCCCATTGTGGAAGAGGTTGTAATTCCTGGTGCTTATAGGACCACATGCAACCAATTCTGTGTCTCTTATTGGGTTGACCTGATTCTCTGTTACAACATCAATTAAGCTATAAACTGTCAAAGTGTGTGTATATTTTTGGACAAACACACACACACACACACACACATATATATATATATATATATATATATATATATATATATATGTGTGTGTGTGTGTAATATGTGTGTGTGTTTTCTGAATATAAGTTGTCTATTTTTTCTTGTTTGAATAAGGAATTATTTTCTCAACAGTAAAGGAGCCCCAATATACTTGGTGGTTGGATGCAACGGGAAAAGGCTTTCCTCCTTATGTGTTCCCCTCTCCTGAGTTTTTTCTGATACTTACTATAATCAATTCATTAGTATTTCTTTGTTGCCTGCTTGATTGGGATGGGCTTCAACTCTTGAAGTCTTTACTTTCATCCACTTATATGAGAGGATGCATAAAGTTTCTTGCCTTGAGAGAGAGTACATAGCAATCAACATTGCATGATGACTGTCAATTTCATATCTCAATGTGATCTTTAGAATGTTTGCATGGTGATTCACCATGCAGTGTAGCTTCCTATGTCCACAGTGTCTATATCTATGTGCTCTATCTCTGTTATTGAGTTCCCTTCCTCTATAAATATAGTGTGCACTTAAGTATACACTTGGGTCAACACCAAGCAGTGACAGTCTGTTTTATGCTTGAACACAATCTTTATATATATATATATATATATATATATATATATATATATATATATAATGAAGTGTACACTGAGGTCAACATGAAATGGCAAGTCATCTTTCATGCTTGGACACAATTTTCAGGGCCTGAAGATTGCATTCAAGCATAAAACACTGTCACTACTTGATGTTGACTTCAGTGTGCACTTTTATATTTACATATTCTATCTCTGATATTGAGCACTTTTACCCACAAATATAGCATAGCTTAAAACTATCTTTTCCATATGTTGTTATGGAAAGATATTTTCATCATATATATTTCTTTTGTCAACTCTATAAAAATGGCATACCAGTTGTATTACTTTTACCTCTTATCAGCTGCAAAGTGGAAAAAAATGTTTCCTTTGACATTGCAGTTGTAATTTCCTGCTTTGTAAATTGAAATTTGCAGTCAAATATATCTTTGAATCAAGATATTGGCCAATTCTCATTAATAATTAGGTTTACTGTATAGGTAAATTATTGTAAATTATTTCTTAGCCAATAAAGCTAATTAAATTGATTTACTGATTTTTCATCTGCTTGATTAACTCTGAGATGTAGAAGTATTATATATGATAGACAAATTTTTGGATATTGCTCTCTCTATCTCTCTCTCTTTCTCTCTCCACCCCCCACTCACCAGGTATTTTATTTGGGTGGACAGATAGTTTATTTTTCATAACACTATTTTAAAGTTTATACTTTCATATTCAATGTTTAATACTTCGATTCTGTATTTGTGTGATACTGGGTGCAGGTGAAACAACTTGATTGTCAATGTTGCCAATAGATATAACAGCTTTTAATCATTACTGGTTTGCTTAAGGGCTCATTCCCCTACTCTTTTCTCTTGAATATTATGGAATGCTATTGGTGGGAATTATTTTTATCAATATATTGAAAAATAGGATAGTGCTGTAAGGAGAAATGAATTCATGCCTTCCCCAAAGGCATTAGTGCTAAATGAGCACAGCCAGCAGAAATTTTAAATCTGATGATAAATTGTTGATTGCCAAATCAGAAACTAGCAGAATGTTTTCTCCACTAAAGTAGTTTTCCAGAAATTTTGTTCAGGTGTCAACCAACTTAAAATTCAGTAACTCTTCTAAGTCTACATGATACTCAATTAAGCAACTTCCCTAAATATCTTAGATTTGTAAATTTGAAATTGGAGGAAATATTTAAAGCTTATTTTCTATTTAAAATGAGATTTATGCACATGGCAACATTCTGTATCTGATTCATAGGAGATTTCTCCATAATATATACAGCCATATTGAATATCACAAGAATTAGTAAGAACAATCAGAAGCAACAATGCTGTACATACATGAACACTTTTCACTGTAGCCACTTAGTTGGCACTTAGAAGACACCATTGAATAAACTTATGTACTGTGTGATTATTGCATTAATAATGACTTAGTGATAATTTCTTTGTCTTATATAGGCCTTTTGGACAAAACATCATTGCTTTATGAAGTGTGTTCTCAGATTCCCATCTCCTACTGTTCAAATTTACCAAAGCATAAAAAAAATAAAAATTAAGAACATGAGGTGGTTGATGGCAATCCCAAATGATGACTTTGCAGGCTCTTTTGAAAAGTGGAAGGCTGCTGGGCTAAGTGTGTGAGGTTCCAAGGGGAGTACTCTGAAGGGGGACTGTACTGTTATATATATATATATATATATATATATATATATATATATATATATATATATATATATATATATATGTCTTCCACATACAAGCCTGTTTCACTGTACCACAGCTCATCAGTATGGCTAGATATCTGATTGCTTCAAGCTGGGATGAAATCCTACCTCTAAGCTATTGGTACATGGCAGAGAAAGTGAAATTTTAATGTATTATATACCGATGTGCACAAACATCAGCAGCCAGAGGGCTCAATTCATTAATCAAGAGTGTTGCGTTTTGTATGTGTATGTATGTATATATATATATATAAAAAACATGTCCACAAATCCTTCATTTTTTAGTTAAGTTTAAAGAAAGTTTATGATAGATGCACTGTGTTGCCATGTAGACTAGATTACATTTGTCATTTGTGAACATTTGCGGCTAACCTGTCTTTGTGTAGTAGTGAGTTAACTGAGAAGTGTTCCATTTAACAATGGCAGGATATTCATATCGTGACCAGGCAGATATGATCTTATATATGGCCATGTGAATGATAATGGATGTAAGGCTGCACTACTATATCAGATTGCATTTCCAGGCTGAAGGCAGACGAGTCATCCAATCTTTGCTGCTGTCTATCATTACATTGCTGAGACAGGATCTGTGGCACCACAAACTATGGATCAGTGAAGGCCAAGATCTGCTTTTACACTTGATCATGAAGAAAATATCTTTCACCCTCTGATTAATCACTCACCGTGGGAGAACCTTTGCTGGGGTCTTATTGCACAAACTATCGATCTATTTGTCTCTCCAGTCTTGGATGAGACAACATTTGAAAGTGATGGAATGACAGTTTACGATTAATGTGTAGGCTGGAATTGTAGATGACTGTCTGGTTGAGCCATATATTCTCCCAGCATATTTTACAGGATCTGTCTACAGGGACTATTTTGAGCACACTTCCAAACCTGCTAGAGGATGTACCCCTGCTAATATGAAGACACATGTGGTTCATACATGATGGGTCTCCAGTACATTTTAGTCACATTGTTCATGGTGGACTGGCTGATAGGAGCGGTTCCATGGCCTGCACATTCCTTCAATCTCAATCCTTTGGCTTTTTATCTGTGAGCCACCTAAAAACGATTGGTTTATGCAGCAGACATTAATAATGTAGAGACGCTTCATCAATGTGTCACAGAGGCCTGCAAAACCCTTCGACACTATGTGGGAGTATTTGAAAGGGTCTGCCAGTCAATGATCCAATGGGTGCATGCATGTGTAGAAGTAAGCAGAAGACATTTTGAACATTTGTTATAAGTTGCTGTGTTGAGGTACAACAATGCCCTTTTGGACATATGTTTATATGAACATTTTATCTTGTTTTGGTGTCAGGAACTCATCCCCCAAAGTTTTTAAACACATTTTTGGAGGGTATGTTGTATTGTACATTTTAACAGTGTCTACCGTAAACTTTAAACTTAACTCAAAAAATGAAGGATTTGTGGATATATGTTTATATGGACTTTTGTCCTTGTTTTGGTGTGAAGAACCCGCCCCCAAAGATTGTAAAAGTATTTTTGATACACCCTGTATAATTGGATACTTATTGAACAAACCTCTCTCTCTCACATACTCTGCAAGAAGCATCTTTTCATGCTACATAATTTAATATTGACATAAATATGGGAGAAAACGAATCTTTGTTTGCAGGAAATTATCAAAGTAGGTCTTTTTAGAAATTTCAATTGTAGTATGGATTGACTAATTCTAATTGTTAGGTACTAAAACTTTAATAACTTTGTTAGATTCAAATATAACTATAAATGATCCATATTGTCTAATTTAATTTGTTCAGATATTCATTGGTCACCCTTAAATGTTTGTAAATTGAAAATAGTATACTTTGTTTTATCACAACTAATTTTTGTTTTATTTTATTTTTTAAAATCCTGTTTGAAATGAAGAGTTATTATTACATTTGACCTACTGTCCTTCTCATTGTTGTTATCACCTTTTGGCCAGAGTAGAGATTGTTTTTATTCATGAGTTGAGATTAATTAAAATTAAAATAATTTTTGCTTGTCCCTTAAGCGAATCATTGGTACCATTCATTATTGTGGCTCTTTGAGATTTTTAAGAAATCAGGATTATTTGCAAATAAATAAGTGAATTCTTTTTGATCTGATTATTGAAAATATACCAATTGTACATTGGCTTTTTCAAAATGTAATTTTTTTTTTTAATGGAATAAAAAATGCTATGTGAATTTAGTTTTTCTAATATTCCTCTAACAAAAGGATGAGTGGAGACTTTTTGCTACAATTATCTCCATAGAAATTATTACTAATGCAAGAATGTATTAAGCTATAAAATGTAGTACTGTGATAAATTTATTATGGGTTACAACTTGTAATTTTAGGAACACTGGTGAAATAGTGCTTTTGACAATGAGCAAATAATTTTATTATTGTCTGTTTATAATAAACAGCCATGGTTTGCCTTTTATGAATTGTAAAAAGACAAATATCAGATTACAACTATTCTTTGTAATCTTGTGCTAATTCATTGGCCTCAGAATTCATCAAATATGGCATCATGTGTTATACATTTATTTTCTTGAATGTCAAATAACATTGTATTACTGATTTGTCTAAAATGGTTTTGCTGAAATTAGTTTCTATTAGACTTCCTTACTTCTTTTGTTCTATTTTATTTTTTATTTATTCTTAAAAATATGAATCCCAAAATTTCATTTGGATATCTATAATCATCAGGTAATTTTGTAGAGAGGTTGATAAAATATTTGAATAGACTAACTAGATATGAGAGAAGGGAAACCACAGTTGCAGTCTAAGTATCTACTTGTAGAGTTAGTTTCAAATTTAGGTATTTAAATATTTTAAACTTGAAATTAAACATGCTACATTCTCCCTGAATTTAAAAATTTAAATGTATTTATTCAACACCATGAATTAATATTTTTATTTTAAGCTTAAAATTTAAGTCAGGGAAATTGTTTAAAATAAAAGTTGGAAATTTGGAGCCTTTTTTTTTTTTTTTTTTTTTTTTTTCCTCTTACATTTACATATCTCTTAAGTGTAAATTTTATAGACTTCATTTTAATATTCTAACTATTCAGTAAAACCCTTTAGATTTCTTTCCAAAATAATCTTGTTTTGTGAACAAAATCCTTCAAAAAATTTTGAGTGGCTAATGTAAGTAGCCATTTGTTATTACCTCTGTACATGTGAGGTTAGTGTGCACTAAATTATTTTAGTAAAACATAATGCTCTGATAGAATAGCATACTAAAACATGATGCTTTTTTTTCTTTGCATGCATTTTTAGAAGTGTCAGGTTATAATTCTGTAGTGAACAGTCACATAGAAGCAAGCGAGCCAGAGTGGCTTGCATCTGGTATAAAGGAAAAATGTCTTACTTCAACATGCAACACATGACATCAGCATTTTGCTCCTTGAAAATGGCATACTCTCCCATCTAACTATTCCAGCAGTATGTATTGTAACAGTGGTTTTTTTGTATAGTTTGGCATGGTTCGGCCAATAGCAAGTCATGTGCTGATTGGTCGGACTGGAGGAGGCTATTTGCCCAGGTAACCGGGAACAAAAGCAAAGAACACTGATTGGTTGGTTGGCATATGGTGTTGGACTGATAAAAGAGGGATGAAGCAGTGAGAAGGCAGAACAGTTTTACATTGGTAAATTGTGCGGAAGAACAGTAGATTGAACAAGCGGTATTGTACAAATGACATCCAAGGAATAGAAACTCATTTAACTACAAATTCCAATTGGCTTTAGGAGCAAAGCATGAAATAAGATTGGTTTAAAGCAATTATTTATTCCTATTTGTTTATGTGGAACAAAAAAAGGATTTGTTACTGGTATGTGTGGTGGAAAATTAATTTATTTAGTTGCAAGACAAAATGAACCCTAAACTGGAGAGTATATCAAGTAATAGTTTGTTGTGCTGGAGTGGTATAGTTTGATTTTTTTTTTTTTCTTTGCCTCTTTTATGCCAAGAGAATGCCTGACTCTCGTTTAATATATCCTTGATGACTTCAAGGGAGTCTAGCTGTCAAAACTTGAAACTTGCATTATTTATTTGAGTCTGGGGATACTGAAAAACTCTTGGCTCAAATCATTTCCCAAAATCTGACCAAATATCGAAAATTTCTTTAGAATCCCTTCTTTATCAGAGCAAGAACTTGCCATAAAGAACTTGAACATAAAGATTTGTAGGAACTGTTTTTTTTTCTTTGTCATTTTAAAGATAGCTCCAGTTGATAAGAAAAAAAATAACTTTGATGTTAATTAAAACCTGCTATTTTCACTGCTATCTGTAACTCGCATGCAAATATGATTTTTAATACTTTTCCCACACATTCTCCCTTTTTAGTTTCTTCAGTTATCACCAAAATGGATTTAAAAATACAAATATCTTCCTATACTATATTGGATACACAATACAACAGGTCTGTTTGCGGTGTTAGAGAAATGCAGGTTCACTTAGTTAGGAAACTTTCATGACCCAAACATGAAAATAGTTTTTTTGAAATTTATTCTCTCTCTCTCTCAGCAGTTGTCAACTGAATTGGTGTCCTAACTTTGCAGGTTGTTTATCCAGTCAAGAAAAGCTTGGATTCTATTTAATATACAAAGCACACAGGCAACTGGTTTGTGATAATCAAACAAATCTGTCTAAAATCAAAACAAGTGCAGTTTTAGATTCAAGTGATTCCCCTCTACTGATGAGAAAAAGATTCCCATTTTTATGACTTTCCTAATTACTTTTCACAGGGTTTATGTAGTATTGTCATGTTATACAGGATTTCAATAAAATTGCTCTGTTGAATATATTTTATATAAAGATATAAAACTTGAAAATATTTTTAACTTTTACCCAATTTTATGAACAACTTGTTCCATATATATGAAAAGTTCCCGTAAAAATGTGAATCTCTCTCTCTCATATATATATATATATATATATATATATATATATATATATATATATATAGTTTGTGAGTGGGTTGTATAATAGTATCCAAAACAACAGTGAAGATGAGGCAAAGTGGAAAATGTTTTTCATCAAAGACACATTTTGCTGGAAAAAGATTATACTCTCTTTTGCATCATCAGATTGACAAAAAGAAAGACAAAACTGTGTTAGGAAAATGTCTTGGGATCTCTAAGGATAAGTGGGTATCAGAAATCAAATTAATTACACTAACTTATCACTTTCTGACTTGCAGCTTGAAGAGTGTCTGCATTTGTTTGTTTTATCTACTATCTGTATTATCTATGTCTGTATTAGAGAAGTTTGGTATTGTAGGGTTTTAATTCAGTGACTTATAAATATCTTTAAGTGCTAAAGAATAAATTTTTTAAATAAACTTGCCATTGGCTTCAATCACTCCCTCCAGACGACTTCATAATCTCCTGCAACTCTTCTGGATGGTGAATGCTGTCATAATCCTTGCCTTCAGTTCATCTTTGTTGTTATAAAGGAGTTTCTGTAGGATTTTAATTCAGGGACTTTATATTTACAAAATGTTAATATTGGTGAATAATAATCAAATTCTCCTATTTTAAAATTCTAGTAAATTTTCATTTAACTTTTACTGACTTGTTTTCATTTCTTTTGACATTTTTTTTTTTTTTTTGTTTTTTATTACACTCTTAATTTTAAAAGATAAAATCTATTTTTTTTTTTTTTTAAATTTTATTATCTTTACCATTTCACTCCAAGCAAGGTCATAATGTCATTATGGAGTTACTGGGAGTAAAAGAGAGTGAGTAGACTTTAATGAGGAGAAGGGGATCATAAAAGAACAGGATTCAGGAAGATAGATGGTGATTGATATTGTATTTACATTTTTGAAGATCATGGGTAGCAAACTGGAAGAGTTCCACAAGTGAGAAGTGTGAGAAAAGAAACTATTAAAATAGAACTTAGGATTGCATCTAGCTCTTTTAACAGTAAAACAATGAAACCTATTTACCAATCTAGTAGTATGTTTAAATTCATGTAGTTGAGGTACCAAGGAAGAAATATCTGTAAATTTACTTGTTTGAAGAGAGAAATGATTATAGACAGGATCCATTGTGTTGGTAATTCTCCTGTGTACCAAATCTTGTTGCATTTAGCTATCAGGACATTAATCAAATCTTCAGCCTGTACTAACTTTGGTATTTTGGCAATTCCAGCTGATTCTTGAAATGTACAAAAATATTTCATTGTTTCCATTTCTCTTTGAAAGAGTATAATTATCCTTATTGGTTGAATTGGGATGGTTTCAGGATTGTTGAGACAAGTTTTTCAATCAGTGCTGAAAAGACCAAAAATGAAAGGCATTGGAATCTAATCAAAATAAATGGTCATAAGCTTTAAGCAATGAACAGCTTCAAATATCTGACCGAGCCAAACAAGAAATTGCTCAATCATTATCAGTACTCTCTAAGTTCATAACCAGATTTTCAGAATATTTTTTTCACTCTTTCTCTGTGCTTATGAAGTTTAGCTCTTAATAGTCAATTTACTAAGGAGCCACTTTCAAAAAAAAAAAAAAAATCTATGCATCTTCTATAGGTGTTATGTCACTAACTGATGAAGCAATCTCCAGCCCATTTTTGAGGTTTTGTTTATGTCTGTCAAATTTAAGAGGTCTGATGTTGCATAATCAACTGATTTTTACTGAAACCATCTGTAATATTAACATCATTCCAGAAGAAAAAAGTAGGCAGAAATAATATGAAAGAAGGAAAAGGTTTAAGCTTACTTTCAGTTGAGAACTGATAAAATGAAAAAATATATCATTGCATCAGTGGTGCCCCAATGAATTTTTTTTTTTTTTTTTTTTTTAAACTCTCACCTTTTTAGATTTGTCTAGAAAAAAAATAAGGCACTGATTTCTTTGGTCTTAGGGTTTTAATTTAGATCTCTGTTTAGGATAATGTGTAAATGGCATCTTTATAAAAATGAAAGGTTTCACTAAAGGTAGATGCCACTAACTTCTTTTTATTTCTATTCTAGTTAGAAGGGGGACAATTATGAATTACTGCATTAAATAGATTTGCCATGTCTTAAATCTATTTAAAACTTATAACTTGTAGGCTTTCTTCAAATATTTTCTGTCCAGATACTTGATAAGAATGATTACTGATACCTGTAGATATTCCATTATGTGTCCATGCAATACAAAAGTAAAGGATTTAAATCTTTTCTTTTTTCCTTTCATTCAACCTGTATCTTGCAGCTTTAAGGTTTTCAGTGTACACTAGTTTCCTGTAAAGTTCTTTCATTATTTCCCAAATGCTGGTTAGAAGAATGAAGGTACTTTAAAAAACAAAAAATAAGTGAACAGATGTTGAAATACTAAGACTTTCTCATTAACCAATTATTGGCTACTCCAGTATGACTTTGTTTTTGTTAAGAGCTTATTTTGGTATTTGTTTTGAAATTTTGTTAACAAAATTTACTGTTGTTGTAATATTCTTTTATGTTGCTGCAATGAGCTGTTCTTTATAGGCTATTATTTTCTGGGTAGTGTCTGACATTTGCCTTTTTACCATTTTTTTTTTTTTTTTTTTTTTTTTTTTAAAAAAACACACAACCTGACTGACCTTACTTGGCCAATTTACATCAAAATGTCAATTGTCTGCTTGGAATTTTCAAATTTAGCTGGATTAGATAAAGAACAAAAAATACACCCCTCCACCTCTCAATCTTGACACAAGTACTATATAAATATAACCCCCAAGGCATATTTATTATTCAGTTATTTAGTTTATTATTTTTTAAAAATGTGAGAAATAACTACATGGATATTTTAATGATCCTGAGTATTTTAGGAACATAGAATTGTGACATTTTGAAAAGTGTGTGGTGGTGGTGGGGGGCATATGTTGAATAAGAGATGAGCGGTTGCTAAATATAATCAAAATTAAGAGTTCCATTTTCAATTGCAACCATGAAGAAAAGCCACTGCCTCTTAATCTGCTCAACTTAGGCCATAAGAAAATGTTTTCTGTTATGAAATTGGGGTGGAAGAATTGGAAAAAAAATATCATCTATTTGAAAAATAGCTTATGTGGCTGGGGTATTAAATTCAGTTTACAAATTGTACTGTTTTTGTCACCTGGGTTTATGTGACAGAACAACCAGTAGAAATCCACTTAAATCTGTCAGCAGAGAAAGCAGTAAGCAACCGAGATGTTCAAGAGACTTTTTACCAGTTTTTTTTTTTTTTTTTTTTTGTCAATCTGTCATCTTTTCAGAAATCTTCATGGGATTAATTTTCATACAGGTAAATGTGGTTCTGAAGGTTACTTGTCCAAGAATTCACTTTTCACCACCTGCAGCTCATTATTAAACTGTGCAGTTAGGTCACAGGGAGCAATTCCAAACACTGTTCATTCATAACTTCAAGATTTCATTAAGAATCACTTTATAGTAATGCATATCCTTTCAGCAGAATGTAAGTCTCTGAATAGTTACTGCTAATCATTTTTAGCAGAAAGATACTTTTTCACACCCATTCCAGATTTTAAAAGGATTTGAGAATAGTGAACCTCCCCAAAAAAGTACCAAGTGACTTTCTTGAGGTGTTTAGTCTGTTGACCTGAATTTTATTGTACATGGCTGATTCATTTTTGAATTATGAAAGGTTGATAAGCACTTTCTCGAAAGATTTTCTTTGTATTTTCAAGGCTGCTAAGAGATTCCAGAAATAAGATCAAATAAATTTGAGTGAAAAAGTAAAAAATTAAAAAATCTGTTTAGAAGTTCACCAAATTTTTAATTTTAAAAATATTTTTGTATTTAGATTGAAGAAAAGCTCATACTGGAAAGTAAATGTCTTTTTTCATGTTGATGTATTGAATTTGCATAATTCTTTTCTTTTGATATACTATGAAGTAATCAAATACATTAGTCATCGTACTAACAGCCAATTATCAAACAAAGCATTCTACCACAACTAACAGAGAATGACTTCATTACTTGTTGATAATAAATTTTTTTTTTCCTTCATCAGGGAGGTAATTTTAATTTGCAGCTAACTCAACACTGTTTTGGTCCAACAACAAATGATATAGAAAATTTGGCATGTTTTTAAAATCTGGAATCAATTATCTTTTTCATTTACTTTTGTTGACTAAACTTGTCCATAGATGAAACTTAAAAACAAATGTGGTATTTAGGATAACAATTCCAAAATGAATTCTATTTATCACTGATGAATAATTGAGTAATGTTTGCAGATTGTTGTTGAATATTCATTTAATAACATCTGCATTTGATGCATTTGGAGGGCAATAACACTAGTGAGTATTGTTTTTCTGTGTTTATTGAATTGGAGAATTAAGTGGATATTTATAACCTGAAGATTTCATTAGCATTCAAATGACTGCTTAAAGGAAGTAGTTTCTAACAGTCAGTGTAATGAGACTGTGACTAACACTTGAAACAAACCTACATCAGATTGTCAGTAGCACGTTTGATCTTATATATAACCATTATTATAAACTTGACAATATTAAATGTTGTGATATTATTACAATGATAAACAAGGCTAAGGATAGATATAAAAGGTTATCAAAACCTGGTGGGGCTGGGGGTGTCTATGCTGTCTGACAAGTAATAAGAAAAATTGAGAAAGTGTGTATGGTTTTAAGGTTTATAATTTCTTCAGGAAACATAATGAAATATAAGAATATTAAATGACTTATAAACTCTTATATACTTGAACTGCTGGACTTCTAAATTAGTAACCTCTCTTTGGACCAACAGAAAGAAACAAGTTTTGTTAAACTTGTCATTAATGTTTACAACTTATTCAGGAAGTCTTAACCACAAGCTGACACAATTGGAAATTTGTGGTAGGTCATGGGAGGGGATGAATACTGCTATTATATTTGTATTCTTTCTTGCTCACTTTTACAGTTTTGTTCCCCTATTGTATCTGATAAAAAAAGGGCAGATGTGTTAATTGAAATCAAGTAAGAGTTTGAGAAATTAATTTCTCTTAACAACAAAAAAATAAAAAATAAACATTAATAAAATATGTAATCACTCTGAAGTTAGATTTTATAAACCATTAGACTGTTTACTGTCTCCAGGTGACATCACTTTGTAAAGGCTCATAAAGTTCTGCATGACTGGTTTTAAGTGTGTCAAAGCAAAGTGTAAGCATTCCGTATTTTCTTATTTGCCTATAAGGCTTTTAATTATGAATTTCAATGGATGGAATGTCAAAAAAATCCCAAAGACATTCTGTCCACAGATAGCAAATGCAGAAAGCAACGAATAAAATTAATTAAACCTATATATATATATATATATATATATATATATATATATATATATATATAATATATTTACCTTATAAATGTTAAAATTTTCACAAAATGGAGTAACTGCTAAGGAAAGAGTTCTTTTCTTCTAGCTTCAAGTGACTACTTTTGCTCAGATGAGCCACAGACAATTTATCAGTGCATTCCAGTGCTCTAAACAATTACAGATGGAATGGTTAATTTGATCTAAGTTTTATTTTGTTTTTTATGAAGTCTATTCTGTTAATTTTTTTGAAACAGGTATTTTGTATTTCTTTTGATTCTCAAAGAGAATTTTAAAAAAAATACACTTGATGAAGCCCAGATGGCATAAGTTAATCTTGTATGTCCAATACAAACTCTTGTTAGCACAGTGTCTTCTCTTCAACTTTTTAGTAGTTTTAATCATCATTGGAAAATATTTTGAAAATGATTATCAGTTTATTTCTAAATATTATGAAAAGTTTTTTTTTAATAGATTTATTTCTTCCCAGACACCCCCACCCCAAAATAATCTTAATTTGGTTGGTGATTTTGAATAAAATTGCACTGTCATCTTTCATATAAGTCTAGAAATCAAAAGTAGGTTTAAAGAAAAAAAAATATTTAAATTTCTGAAATGAAAAATTATTATTTACATGAGGACTATTGTCTTCATCTTTGTTATCACAAGGTTTTTGGTATTATGCCTTCTGTTCTTCATCAGGTCTATGTTGATCCAGGTAATGTCTTTCAAATTTCTACTATGATTAAATTCATGGGTCAGTTTCCATTTTAAAAAAAAAAAAAATGTTGGCTCATAGATTTAACCAAATGTTTAATACTTTTATCAATAATCAACCTGGCAACATATTTTGTAAAGTATATCAGGAAATGTTGAAGCCTAGACTTGAATAATCTACCATTTCCTCTTGGGTTATAGAACTTTGATTTAAAAATAATATTCAGTGTTCTACTAATGCAATCTGTTGTTGGCTGGTGTATATGTCAAGAGATTAACACGTGTCTCCTGAAATGCCCACAACAAACATGGCAGACTCTGGATGTGAGTCCACATAAATAAATGTAGAAGAAATGACAAGAACCAATATAGAAGTACAACAAATGATAATATATTAACAATAAAGGGTTACAAGTGACAAAGATGTGTGTGTGTGTGTGTGTGTTTGAAAACCGTTTTGGTCCAAAGTATATGTAGTGAGTGTGCATATGTACATACGTTCATGTGCGTGTATTGTTTATGCATTTCTTAAAGGGAAGTGTGCTCTCTGAAGAGGTTACATGTTGACTAATAAGCAGGTAAGGTAAGAAGAGAGAGAGAAAAATATCACAGAATATTTATAGCCTTGAGAGTGTCTCCTAGGAGCAGTTTCGAAAATTAGGTGGAGGTAACCCGACAAATCTAATGAATGTGTAGTGTACTTAATTTCCAATAGTTTTAAAACCAGCTTTTTATACATTAAGGTAAAATTTTGTTTGAATTTAAAATCTTGCTCAAATTATTGCTCCTGAATATTTTTTTTTGTATTTAACTTGAGTATATTTTTTAAATATTTTAATATAAGTTTTCAAAATGACATTGTAAGAATCTTAGGTTTCTCGAAATATAATTTCATTGTAACATCAAAGTTGTTAAAATATTGATGTATGAAACAAGTTTTCTTAAGTTTAAAGGTTTTGATAAGATATGAATATATTTAAAATGAGGACTTTTTTCCATTTCATATTAATATCTTCATTGCTATTTTTGAGTTCAAACATCTATACTGGATCAAATGAAATCATATAGCAGAAACTTACTGAAATATGTTGTACTTTTAACTAGAATCTGTATTATTAATGTTTATTCATCAATTGCTTACATCAAAATCTTTGTTCTCTAGGATCAAGTATCAATGCTTGGATTAAACAAGATAAAAATATTATCAAAGTCAAAAGTAATAAATGTTGCTGTGAGATAAAAATCAATCCTAAAGTCTCCCTGATTTAATTGTCATAAAACTTTGTTACTGATTTAACATTTGATTTATATTTGAATAAAAAGCAATGTTAACTTTCTTTTTTATATCATTACATCAAAGTTTTACTCTTTGCTCATGACACCCTTGAAGAACCTGTTAAAATGTTTTTGAGGTAATTATTTATTAATCTATTTGCTTGTTTTCATCTTGATGGTTATAATCACAACATTTCAGCTATTCTATCTTCTGGACTTCTTCAGAAGTTTGTATTTAACCTTCTTGGAATTATAATGGATACACAGATACACTAAAACATGTGTCCTCATTCTGGTTGTTATAGTCAATGTTTTGGCCATTCTAATTTCTGATCATCTGGTAGTTGTTAAACAGAATTTTGAGCCAAGCCCCACATTTAATCCAGTTGGATAGATTTTCATTTTGCTTTCCTTGTTTGGTAATAATCTTGTATCAGTTTAATGAAAAATAAGTTTTACTGCCAAACACAAGGACTGAACTAACAACCACAAAATAACAAGATGCACTTAATCAATGTTTTTATCTGTTAGACTATTGTCTCATAAGGCAAACCAAAAATTTGGAACCTTCCTAATCAATTAATTAATGCCTAATTTGGTGTTCATTTCTGTGTTTAGTCTGCTGAAGAAATTGTGCTGAGCAAATGTGCTGATTCTTTTAGTTATATTGTTCTCTACTATTCTATTTCTATTCCATAGGAAGTGATGACTCTTCCCTACTTCTCCTTACCTGTGATCATCCTTGCCTGATTGCATAGTCTCTTCATGGATTACAACTTTTCAATGTTCTTTGAGATTTATCTTTAGATACAATTTATTAACGCCTTAATGTTAATATTTGACTAAATTAGAAATCATTCTGATTTAATTTTTAAATTTATTATAAAGTTAAAAAATAAAAATTTTAAATTTAACCTGCATTAAGTTTAAAATATTTTAAACTAAATGCAGGTTAAATGAACATTCAAACAAATGCATTTCATGTACTTGCAATTTTTTGGTCAACATAATGAACCAACTGAGAGTGCAATTGGAAAAATTGTTCATAAATTCAAACAAACTGGGTCGGTGGCAGATGTGAAATCATCATTGCATGCTCATTTACGCTGTTCAGCTGAAAACATTGCTGCAGTGCACGAGAATGTGGCCAAAAATCCAGACATCTCTATTCGTCATTGCGCACAGGAATTGAACCTCTCCACAACAGCGTTACATCAAATTTTGACAAAAGATTTGTCTCGACATGCTTACAAAATTCAATTGACACAAAAACTGAAACCTGCTGACCATTTGGAGCACTATAAATTCGTCAATTGGGTGCATGAACAAACACAAGTTGAAGATTTTTTTCGCAAAAAATTCTCTTTAGTGATGAAGCCCATTTTCATCTTGGTGGATTTGTTAACAAGCAAAATTGTTGCATTTGGGCTGATAAAAATCCAGGGAAGATTTTTTGAAAAGCCACTGCATCCACAAAAGGTCACTGTTTGGTATGCATTTTTTGCTAGTGGAATCATTGGGCTGTATATTTATAAATTTGAATGTCCATTTTCATAATAGACTTCAACAACTTTAATACATTGTTCCATGGTTGAAATTGCGAAATACTTAAGTTGTTAAATCTGAAAGAAAAAGAAAAAAAAATCATTAGAGGCTTAAACTTAATTCACATTTAAAATCTGTCAAAGTTATTAGAACACCCTATATAATTGTACACTTACTATTAACTTGAATGTCCTGTAGGAAGCAAGAGAGATTTATTTGAACAATAAGTTATTTCACAGCGCTTGGATGCAACTGGTGTTTGGGTGAAACAACAGAAAAGCATCCAGAATAAAGAAAAATGCACAAAGTCAAGTCAGATGAGTCGATTTAATGTTGGGAATATTGCATTATTATTTTTTCGTTAATTCAAATTCCACATGGAAAAAAGTTAAAGCAGATTCATACTTTTATAGATCGTGATAAACTAACATTTTTTGTGATAAGACTTGTTACAAGTAAAAGTAGATTTGAAAGATTTTTATTGGAATAGAAAGCCAAATTTAGAATTTGGCTTATGATTCACAACTTGACTTCTGGCTTAAATTTTTCTCCATAAAATAGATTTTTTGAAATCTTTTTTTTAAGATGATTTTTTTTTTTTGTTCATTACAAAATAACTATAGCTCTAGGCACCAGCTGTATAGCTTGCATATTTCCCCATAGACTATATAAACATTTATAACAGGAAGTGTTGGCGACAAAGTGAAAGAAAAAGTAATTGTGAAAGAATCTGTTACATTTTTATTATAGATAAATCTTTGTATAATGAATTGGCTATGACCATTCACATTCAATCACCAAAGTTAAGCAATGTTGAGCCTGGTTGGTACTCAGATGAGTGATCACTGAGGAATACCAGGTGCTGTAAGTTACATGACAGGCCTAAGCAAACTGGTGATGGGTACAATATCACTACTTATATGAACTGAAGCCCTCAATATGTGCAGATGCTTCTGGACTGACATGTCAGAAGACCTACTTGGAGTTGGGTGAGAATGAATTCCTTCTAAAAAGGATCAAAAAATAAAATTTAATAATCAAGAAATCTTTCTGGTCTTTCCTCTTAATGATAAAGATTTTGATGATAAAACTTTGTTCTCATTAAGTTTGGGGTATTTTTTTTTTTTTTTTTTATCATGGTGTGTCCATTTTTTTTTTTTTTTTACCAAATTTGTGGAGATACGTATTCTAAAGTGCATCGGGCAACTGTACTTTACCAATGATTGAAAACTTGTCTTATTTGTTAATTATTTGTTAATTATTATAATTCCTATTTGACTTAATATAAAATGAACAGTATAGTTGGAAAACTGCTTGATTGTTTTGAAGAATTTTATTTTTTTAACCTAAATACCTTAAAGTATAGCATATATAATTTTTTTTTTTTTTTTTTCCAAGTAATTCTTTCTTTGGTTCTCAATTTTTGTAAAATTATAAAATAATGTAATGATTATTTGGATGTTTGTTTTTATCTTGAGAAATTCATAAAAATAAAAACCCTTTATTTTCAGGGAAGATACATTTTGTATACAGTTTGGCAATATTTTTTTACTTTGCATTTCTATTCTATCCATAATGTTTTGATCTGATATCTTAAATTGGTGAAGATTCCAGATTTATTGCAGCAGATTGCACAAACAAGGCAATGATGTTTGTTCAATTTGTATATGCTTGATTAGCTTTAAGCTTGTGGCAGGTTGTGTACAAAAACTTTGTTGCTTAGTTATATAAAAAGATTAGTGAATTGATATTAAACTCTGGTTAATAACAAGCTGCATTAAGCTAATTCCCCATTTCCCCATACAGCACATTGTCCAAAAGGAGCTGAAAACAGAAATATGAGAAGCAGATGTTCAATTTGTTTCTAATAGCTTAACTTTTAAAATCAATTATGATAGATTCTTGTACTTAGGATCAATGCAAGAGGAAATCTCCTGTTACCATTTTGAAATGCAATTTGTTTGTGAATGTGTCTTATATGCTAAAAGGAGAAGCAAAGTATTTACTGACAAGCAATGAATAAAATTAAAAAAAAAAGACTAACAGATAAAAAGCAACTACAGATAATTTTTTAATATTTTTAAAATTAATTATGAAGATGAATTCCAGATAGGTTGTCTTTTAGAAATATCTTAACACAAAAAATACACAAAGAAGTTCTAGGATAAAATAATTAAATTATAGAAATTGTATATTTCTTGCTAAGTAAAGTGCACTCTTCCCAAAGATTGTTTTTGTTTCATGCTTCGTGCTAAAAGTCATTGTCTGATGTAACTGTTTGCTTTGAATATTTCTTGTCTAAAATCCTTTTTAGTTTTATTCTAAACAAACTATTTACACATGGACTATTATCCTCATCTTTGTTGTTATCACAATGTTTTGCCTGTTGTGCCATCCAGTCTTCATCAGGTATATGTCAATCTAGATAACTCACAGGGAATTCTGAACTGAAGCCTTTATTTAATCTACATCAATAGACTGTTCTCATTCCATTGCCCATACTTAGGGATATCTCATTTAGTTCTTATTTATAGTACTGCTCAGTTATTGCTCACCCTATTTCCAAGTACCCAGCCCAGGGATTGAATTCACAATTACTCTGACCGAATTCATGAACCAACACTTTAATCAACTAGATTATTGTTCTGTAGGATAATAATCTCTAGAACTTCAATAAAGAGTTCAATTTTGAATTCCCTGTGAGTTACCCAAATTGACATATACCTGATGAAGGCCAGAGGGTACAACAGCTGAACATTTTGATAATGAAAAAATATAAATAATAACTCCTCATCCCAGAAATTCAGACAAAAAATGTAAACTATCTGTGCTCCTGGAAGCTGAAGCTAAGAGCTTGTTGGGAAGGGTTGTTAACAATTTCTTTAACCTTTTTCTACCAAATATTTTTGGCTAAATCTTAATTGCCTATACAAGTGGGTGCTGAAAGATTTTGGTTAGATTTTGGGAATGGGTCAAACTTGTATGCTCTAATGGAAAATACAATGACTCGTACTTAAAATTTGGCTTCCAAAAACATCACATTGAACCTCCTACCTCCATATGATTACAAAAGTTAAGTAACTTTGAGTTTGGTCACTACCAAGATGGGTAACCCCATGGGAATACCAGGTAGTGATGTGTGGGTTGTATAATGGATAATGGCTCAGAATTGTTAATCAGAGCTGAGTTCCAATTCCAGTTGGGTTTGTTATATTCACTTATGCACAAATACCCTTTAAAAAGAGATGAATCCACCCCTTCTCCCCCAGCTATGGGTTAAATTAGTAAAACTTGTCACTAAAATCATTATCTAAAAAAATTTTTTACAACTTAAGAATATTTTCTGGCTTTAAATCTGTAATGGATTAAGCTGTAGAAAAACCAATCATAAAATTTGATAAAATTGACATAATATTTATGAAACAATATACATTTTTTTTTTTTTTAAGTAAGGTGGTATTCTATAGTTTCAAGCAAAGTATTATTTATGAATTTCTAATAGCAGTTTGTCTGTTTTTCAAAACAAAATATTTTGCATATTACATTGGCCAAAAAAACATTTTTGTTTTAACTACATTTGTTCATTGTATTTTGTAACGGCTGTCATATGTATTTTAAAAGATTTTATAAAAACTGACTTTTTGTTTAATGATTCTAACAATAATATTGGCAGATGGGATGGAACAACATTTAGAGCATTTTATACTTTTTTTATTTTAAGAGGTTAAAAAAAAATAACAATATATCTTTGAATTTCAAAGATTTTAATTTTGTTTACAAATTTTGTACTGGAGATTTCTTATTGAATGATGATCCCCATTTGAGGTTGAGAATAAACAAAAAAAGAAAAGTGTTACACAATGCTAGAAATAGTCAACATACTCGAACATCAAATTCATTTGTACCAGCTAGATTATATTAGTCACTTTAAAGTATGGCTTCTGCATAAATTAAACCAAGAAACCTAATGGACCATATATATCTGTGTGTAATTTGCTACTTAAAAGTAATCAGAATGTTCTGTTTTGTTTTTTGTTTTTTTAAACAGATTATTTTGATGAGTGATGAAAAGTAGAAAGCATGCTATTATTTATTTTGGTCTTTACAAAATTCACTTCAATTTAAATTATCTGGAATGTTACCAAGAGCAATTCTCTGAGAAGGATGAAGTTTGCAGGGATAGAATTATGAAGTTGTCTTAAAAGTGGCTGAAGATAGTGGAACAAAATTGGCCAGTCAAGTTAAATACCGAAGATAGAAAATTTATTTTATTTTTGCTTAATAAAACAAACATTTTGACTAACCTAATGAAATGTACAGTGAAGTAGTCTGATATATATAATAAACTACATACTGCTCTAATTTGTCCTAAAGTTATTTCCAGTGTGAGTAAAACCTAGTGAAATCATTCCAAAAATGGGAAGGAAATGTATTTCAGCAGGTTAGTTCATGTCCACATGATGGCTGTGCTACTCAATATATTTTGCAAGGCATTCCATAACTTCCAAAGTTAGTGGCATGATCACCAAACTTGTATCCATTTTGAATTTGACATACCTGACATTTAATTAACCCAACTATAACTTTTAATGCTTTGTTTCACTAGATGTAATGAGTATGGAATAATGTATTATGGGATGCTGTTCATCATCTGTATAATTGTGCACATACATAAGTATAGTCATGTTACACCCAACAAGGATATGTAGTTTAATGTGAGCTTGATCCACCTTTTTATTTTATAACATGTGCATATACTGATCTGTATTTATAATCCTTTACTGTAATCCAGTAACATTTCATCTAAAGTAAATTGTTCCATCAGACATTCAGTGTTACAATTTTATTTTTGTCAGTGTATGTCTAAGTAATTCTCTTCAGTTAATCCCACTTAATTATAATTTAAAATTAAACAAAATTCTCATCTTAGAATGTGCAAAAAATACTTTATATTCTGACAGAACTGTTGTATGACTTTTTTTTTTTTTTTACTCATAAACTGCTTACCAGTATATTACTGAACATATGTTTGCACTCACTCCACACCTTCTAAGGGAGGGAAACTTTTTCTTATATTAAGATTTTCACATTTCTCTCTTACTCTGAAAATACCAACAACATTTTTGCTACGTGTCTAGCAACTTAACTCAAATTTCTATTACAAGATTAGCATTTCAGGCTTTGGTCTTTTTGTCTCATCAGCATGTTTTTTGTTGTTTTTATACATTCCATTCTAAACTGGCATGCAAATCTAAGAAATTTAAGAACTTTGCTTATTTTATTCATTTTGCCATGTTTAATGACTTGGTTTTCTCAGTAATTTTGTGTTTTGTTATATTTCTTCTTCCTTTTGAATAAGTCACTTTGTTTATTATCGTAAAGCTTTCTTATGATATGAAAATTGAATAATAACTTGATTTATATCTTGCATGTATGCCTACTTAGATTTTATTAATATGGGTCAGTAGTAGAATGTAAATTAACTGATGAACTAATTCTTGTTTTGGTTTCTCTTATCTATTGACAAATCCATCTCCTTTTTGTTTTATTAATTGTAATATTAATAATTAAATTAGGGGAGGGGATTTCAATCTTCTTATCCAGTAATGGAACTAAAATTTTTAACTCTGTCTACAATTGAAACACTGGCTTAATATGAATAAATTAATAAGACTTATTTACACCCAAAATAAATGTAATGGACAAAATTCTGGTTTTATTGTAGGTTCCAGTCCAAGAGAAAATACTTGATGTATGCTTTTAGTGCTGACTTAGAAGCAGCTTTATTAATGTGCATTTCATGAAAAAGAATGTTTTTCTGATGTTTGTGTTGAATTTTATCTGTGAATCCTTCATATAGTAATAAAATGGCTAACATTAAAATAAAATTATATGTTCAGTTATGTTCCCAGCCTGTTCAGAAATTACACTGGAAGTTTTCAACTCTGTTCCCAAAGGAACATGACTAAAAATAGAATGAAGTTTGTTGTCGTTGGTTGAATTTTATTTTTGTACTGGTATATGTGCAGGAAAATGAATACCCTAATGACAAATCCAGAGTATTAGACTGAAGGCCATAAAGTTCAAGTTTCAATTTCTCAGGCTAGATTGCTATAATCAACTTCAAGGAAACTAGCAAAAAAGGCACTTAATATAAAATTTCTAATTTATGAAACAAACACCACAAGGGTTGCTCCAAATGTAGTGCCTATTTCATGTTAGCTCATTATGACAGAAGTGGATTATTGGCTGTGTGGCAGGATAGATTAAATATGCTTATTAAATATCCTTCAGAGTGGGGGTGGAGGATAAGCAAGTGTCAATTGGAAAAAATGGTATCTGACATGAAAGGTTGTGCAAAGCAAAAGACTATCATCCATTGACATCAATCAACACTTGCTGAATGTTTATGGAAATGAAACATTGGATGTAAATACAGTTGAATACTGTTTCACCAGTAATGAAAGTTGTAGATTGCCTCTGCTGGTTCTAGTTTTTTTTACAAGCATAGCACACTACTGGAAAAAATGCATATATTGGTGGTTACTGCATGTGGTGGGGGATGATAGTGTTTTGTTACTAAAAACATGCTCTACCTAATGATGGTACTGTGCTCCTTGTATCTTTTGTAATCTTTGAAAATAAAATGGTAGAATTACTTTTTGGAACATCTTAAAAATTAAATATTAAAGTTTTAATAACATGCTATAAATTAACTTTTAAAAAGTTTTTAGCAGAACATTAAAATCTGGATTTAAAATATATCTAGACTTGAATTTGGGTGGGTCTCTTGTAGTTTCATGGAATATTAATTTATACAGTGCTTGGTTATTTACAGGGTGTGTCATTCTGGCTCAATATCAAGCTTAAAAATTTCTTTCCTTGTTGTAAAATACAAAAAAAAAACTTTCTCTTTGAGGCTAAAATGTTTTCAGAAATTCTCTGCTGGACATAGCATTACTGTGTGTAGTATAAATTGTTAATGATAAAATATTTATATTTTAAAAACATTTGAACATGTTTGATAAGTTATCAATGGAAGAGTTTGGAATATTGAACCATGTTTTTGTTGTGACCACAAAATTTAATCTGATTCTACAGCTGTCTTAAGTGCACAAAATATAAGAATTGGACAGATTAGAGATATTGATTAATATCTTCTGAAAGCACTCTTTGGTAAAACATCAACAAATATAAAGAATCTTGCACATGGAACCCGATTAAAGAGACTCCTCCAATCATCACTAATTGATTGATCAACCTTTTTAACAAAATACTAACAGAAGCAACATAGTTCCTCTGAGACAAATTAATAATGATTCTTACTCTGTAATTGGAACGATTAGCCTTTTGCATATGGACAGAATGTTGATATTGGAGAGGAGATGGGCGCCACCAAGCTATTTGAAAGCTCACTGAAAGGATCATGAAGAAGAAGAATCTGTCTGTTTTTTCTGCCCTCAGGTCTCCCCTATGATTGAAGCAGTCAAGAGTTAGGAAAAAAAAAAAACATTTTTAGTTTAGGCTTCTTACATATTGACAGGGAAATGGTCACATGGTGGAGTCTCCACTTTCCCTCTGTGATTTTTCAAACCACCCATCTACATGGATTTTTGAAGATCTTCATTCTACTCTTGTTTATCTTACATAGGTATGTGGATGACACATTTTGGCTCTTCTATGCTGATGTGTACAGATTTCTGTTAGATCATATGATTTCAATTAGGCCATCTTTATAACTCATGAAGGAAAACAACAAACCTTCTTTTTACAATCTCTGGAAATAAGCCAAACAGTTTATTAACCATGAGTTTTGTATTATCTAATTCTTTCTTATTTTTCCACCATGGACCCCCCCGAAAAAAAAAAAAAAAAAAAGGCCCTCTCTCGTTTATATTGCACATCTTTAAAAAGGCCATAGTTTGGGCCAAATGAAGAGATGAAACAATGATCCAATCCAAATATGACAGATAATTTTACTTTTTTTTAAAACACCTTTGTGAATACCATGGATTTTGTATGACAATGAAGAATTATGTGTGCTTGCGTGTAGTATATATTTAGGCAGCAAAATTTTCTTTTAAACAAGTTGTATTAAATTCATCTGATCTGTCTATAGGGAAAAAATTGTATTTTTTTCAATTTTCTAATAAGATTTAAATCTTACTTATTATAAAACGCAGATTGTGTGTGTGTGTGTGTAACGTTTATATATTGGATCGGATTTCCTACATTTTTCAACTGATTTCAACAAAACTTCACAGGACTACATAAAATTACCTTGTGGTGGTTCTAACAGTGCCAAAAATGGGAAAAATATAATTGTTTTTGCACAAAATCAATTTGAAAACACGATTAAGAGACATCGTGAAAATGGAAGGGGGACAACTCACATCGGGTTGTTTGTGTGTGTGGGTTCCTTTAAATATGGGATCGGATTTCCTATATTTTTCAGCCGATAAAACAAAAATTTTCTTTTTTTTTTTTTTTTTTTTTTGGCAGGTAGTGTTTCTTATTCTCTTGCACACTTTTTTCTTTATTTTTAATATTCAGAATGCTTTAAAAATTCCATTTACAAGACAATTATTTATAATAAAATTCTATTCAATCGGGAGACTCATAACGATTGAAAACAATGTTTTTGTTTGAGTTTGGGTTTGACCAAAAAAAAAAATAAAAAAAAATAAAAATAATTAAGACATGCGTGTCCGTCAACCTTAAACAATAATCTAACGATCTCTACTGATTGTACGAATACAAACATCGGATAAATTTTTTATCTTTAGGGAAAGATAATGAAATCTAAACATACACAAGTCCTAACTAAAAATAATAACCGGAACGGGAAACTACTTTAAATACACATGGTGTCCAATTTTTTTACTGTATTCAATAAGTAAAAATCATAAATTGTAAAAAAGATTATTATTACAGAAAGGCTACTAAATGAATAAGATTTGTTAGATCATAATTAATAAACCCAAATAAAGTTAATATTTTTTGTATTAGAAACAACGAGTGGAAAATATGTTCAAATCAGAATTCTAATTATGAATCACCACAAGCAAAATAGGCAATTTTTTTTTACTGTATTCAATAAGTAAAAATCATAAATTGTAAAACTAAAAGATTACAGAAAGGCTACCTACATTTTTCAACCGATTTCAACAAAACTTCACATTTTTTTTTTGGCATGTAGTGTTCCTTATTGTCTTGCACACTTTATCTTTATTTTTACATTCAGAATGCTTTAAAAATTCCATTTACAAGACAATTGTTTATAATAAAATTCTATTCAATTGGTAGAAACTCATAACGATTGAAAACAATGTTTTTTTTGAGTTTGGGTTTAACCAATTCCTAAAAAAGAAGAACTAATTAAGACATGCGTGTCCGTCAACCTTAAACAATAATCTTTGTCAATTTTATTTTTCAGTCTTTATGATGGTGGATACTTGATCTATCTCTTACTGTTATATCCCCGGGCAATGCCGGGCTCTACTGCTAGTATTTAATATAACCTTTCAAAAATGGTAAAATATAGCCAACATTCCTTGCCTTCTATACTGACTTTTAGTTCCTAATAACAGAGAACGTCAGAAGTAACCAAACAAAACTTTGGACAGACAATTTAACCAAAACTTTCTCATTGAGTTGTGCAACAACTTATTTAAAAAAAAATTTTAAGAATACAAGAAAAACTCTAAACCTTGTTGATTTAATTCATATATATTTATATATATATATATATATATATATATATATATATATCTAACACTGCTTTTAAATAAATGCTTCCTGATTATTTCTAGGGAAATTACAATAAATACAGTGAAGAGATATGCACTGATCGATATTGGAAAGAGTGATAAGTTACTGGGCTCAAGAAATCTATTCCTATTTTAAGAGAAAGATTTTTATAAATTTCAACCAAAAGTATTAGTGGCTTCTCAATCAATGGATGCCGAATATTTCCTTAAGAAAACAGCTAATATTATCAGGTACTATTATTGATAATTTCAGGATGGTAGAGAAAATAAACTTTAAATGTATACTTCCTTTATCTGAAAGATGATGCATTTATCAGTATTTGATAAAGGAATTAATAATTTGTCTTAACATGTTATTGAATGTGTAAATAATTTCTTTAAAGGTTCTCTTGTAATTAGAGCAATTTTAATATTGTACATATTGAGATTATTAAAAATATGTGATTGTCTTTCTCTCTCCATTCATACAGGTTCTACCTTAAAGTATTTTGAAATTTTATAAATAGAAATTTGGGGGAAAAAATGTATGTCATTTTATATGGAAAAAGGTTGCAATACTTGAACATTATTTTGAATGATTAGATTATGTAAGATTGTAACATCAATTGCTATATAATGTAAATTACCTAGAAATAATAAACAGTTTAACATAATAAATATATTTCAACAATCATTTATGCTTTCAAGTATGAAACTTAATTTAGTTTGAAACTATTATGTAACAGTTTAAAAGCTTTAAATAGGAAACTGAAATATTTATAATACTTGTCCTAATATTTCAGTCAGGAAATTGTTTTTCTTTTGTAAAGACCTTTCTGCCTAAGAATCCATATTAATCTGATGGATATGTTTCTATATAAACTCTTTCATCTCTAGGATTTCTAGAGAGATGTTTTTATTTCATCTGGAGAAGTAATTCATCCTTTCTGTTTAGAGAGGTAGATGCAGTGTCATATCCAGTTGTGCTATGTTACCTCATGTTAATATTCTAGTTTGATTCCTTAAAACTCTTCAACCCATCTAATTTCTTGAAATTAATTAGCTTTCTTAATTGTTTTTCCCACCACATTTAATTCTAATAATTATGAAACACAATCAAGCCTTTTTCCCCTCCCTCCCTAGTTCTATACCATCAGACCAGGCTTTCTACATTGTCTCTGTTCATCAATTACTGTCAAGCTTCCTTAGGGCTCTATTTGCCCTAAATGAGTGCGTTGCCACCCACCTTGTCACATACACATTCTTCATAAATCTTCATACTTGATTATATACTTCCTTTCTTTCATGTGAATGAAGGCATCCCCATGATAATTTGAATTCCCTCATCCTCAAAGAAAAAAATTATTTTAATGATTATTTGTATTTTCTTACCTATTGAGAAGAAGCAATTTCTGTTCTGTTATTTACCCCCATAGCTGGGTCAGAGAGATGGATTCATACCTTTCTCAAGGGTATTTGCACATAAGTGAATGCTAATAAACTCAATTGGAATTTGAACTTTGCTCTTTGATTTCTCATTCTGAGCTGCTATTACACCACCCACATATCCTTAAAAAAAACAGTAAGGGAGCAAAAACTTTTCCATCAAATGAACTTGAGTTAATTTATTTTACATTTCTGATCCATATAGTTTTTCGTTGGGCATAAGATCTCAAAGAAAGTTTATTAATTTATTTTATGATTTGGATCATTCTTGTTCTAATACTTTTACATCTGAATTTAATGTTTAAAGGGGATTATTGCAATAGCCATATTTGCTTTTTTTTTTTTTTCTATTTTTTTTTAATTTTTTTTTTTTTTTCCATTTGACAATTATGAACTAATTTTATTACTGCCTTTTCTTTTTTCCAGATAAGCACCATTGAACGGCTGGTATTTGATTTTCTTGGTTACATGTGGGCACCAATAATGGGCAACTTTTTTCAAATAATTTGTGTGATAGTTGGAATATTTGGTGTTTGTCAATACAGACCATGTTTAATAGCAGTGGTAAGTTATATTTCTTAACTCTTCCAAATTATCTTTATTTACAGCTACTATTTTTGACCCTGTTTTGCCCAAATTGATTTGATGCAGACTTTGTATGACTCCTGCATTGCTAAAGCTTCTCAAAATGTGTGAGAAAAATTAGATTTAAAAGAGGAAATCTACCTTTATTATTGGACTTTCATTTTTAATGGGTTTATGATTCAGTATGTTTGTATCTTGTCTAAGAAAATTGAAATAGTTCTAAGTATCCCTCCTTGAGTCATCCTGAAACAAACATTTATGTTGAATGGTTAGATTCAGTAATCATAACACCTTTCAGTTACAATCCAAATGAAATTGGCACAATTAGTAGTTGTAACTCCTGCTAAAGGTTGCAATGTCTCATTGTTAGACAGAGTATCGCCTTGCCATTGACAGTGACATTCCTCTACTAAGTGGCTGTAAGATGTCATCTGAGGAAACAAAATTGCATGCACCACCTTTTTTTTTTTTTTTTTTTTTTTTTTTTTTAACCACCTTCCCACATTCCATTACTGCTTGGTTTACTCAATGAATTCTTTATCTAAATACTTACTAGGTTTTGTTCTGCTTAACTTTGATGCTCAAACAAGAACTGGTGCTTTCAGCATGATTTGACTGTAAACTATTAGTATTAATAGACAGTAAATTTATAACTTTTCAGCCTATTTAGTGTTGACTTAATAAAAGAGGAATAATTTTTATAGACAAAGATTTATATAAACCAATAATGAATAACAATCTTACTTCATATTACTTGAAATTCCTTTTTTACTCTGAACTGACACTGTTCTTTTAAATAGATGAAAACCTTTTGAATTATAGAAATATCCAACTGATTAATTTAAAATTGAATGTTTTCATGCTTTTTGTTTTTGATATTAGGTAGTGTTTAACAGAATGCAGCAAAGATGCATATTGGCCAAGCTACATAAATGCATTCTAATATCAGCATATGAATATATAACTGCCTGTCATTAGTTTTTTTTAAGTCTTCATTGTTTTATTAATCTAAAACTTTACATTATTTTCCTTTTGACCTTTTCTTTTATGATCTTAACTCTATGAATATGACCCTTTGTAATGAGTTATCAGCAAATAACCCTTATTATTCACATTTTGGCCTGATGTCACAAATACCATACCTGAGTATTTACCCATGACCAATAATGCAGTTTATTGCACAAAACTGTCTAGGTACATAACAAAACAAATTGTTGCCTTATGACATCGAAGGTTAATGAAGTTTTCCCCATGAAAGAGAAAGTAAGAGATTGTGTGACAAAAGAATGTTTTCTGTGACTAGTTGAATAAGCCACCCTTGTTTGTATTATACTAAAGTATTTGCAGTTATTTGACCAATTGGTTTAAAAAAATATTCTATTTAAGAGCTTGGTAGAAAAAGTTTTACTTCATCAGATATAATGAAATGGAATCATCTAAACATGTTTGCACTATTTTACCTACTCTTTACCCAAGTCACTCTCAGAATCATATCCACAAACATGTATGTTCACTTCATTTTCATATCATACAGTTTATATAAAATCCGAAATTTTCATTTTTTATTTTTAAGTTTCTTTGCACTAATTGAAATCTCAAGACCACTGCATATGCAACCTGTAAAGGTGAATATATTTTTTAAAAAAAAAAAAAATTAAGTAATTTATATAAAATATATTATATAATATATATATTTTAAATCAGTTTGAGTAAAAGTAATAAAAATAAAAGCTTATAGCTTGTAAGCACATAATTCTTCATTGAAATAATATTACAGGTTTAAAAGTTTTTCCCTTTTAAATAGTATAAAAATTGTCAATTCTCATTAGTTACTTGTATAGTGAGTGAGTGTGTGTGTGTGTATAATATATATATAATATGAACATATATATAATCTTATAGGCGATTGTCTGTTTCATGCTACATGACTGTAGTTTTAAGTGAACTTAGATATTGAAACTTTTATATTGTATGAATTCTATATCTGATATTGAGTACTTTATTCCATAAATATAGCACAACTTAAGACTATATTTCTTTATATATATATAAAATTACAAAGTGTAAAAATTTGTAAAAAAAAACAAAGCTCCCCACACACACACACTCGGGCTGGAATACATAGAAATAGTAGATTAAAAATCACGTTACTACAATTTCTTGGTAAACCATTTAAATTCTTTGAATGTCTTGTCTTTTAAAGGCAAGGAATCTTAGAAAACAACAGTAAAGTGGAAATATTTGCTATTTTTACTCCTGAACTCAGCCATAATGAAGAAACTATTTGAAAAGAACATCATGACTTTGGACTTGAATGAAATTCCTTAGAATCTTCTCAGGAATTTTACTGACTACTTGGTTGGGTAAGGCAAGGACTGTATTTGGATTATATTATTTACAGAATAATTTCAGATTTTGAATTCAACTTTTGATTCTTAAGAATAAATTTTGATCAAAACATTTTCTTGATTTTTAAAAAGGAAAAAAAAATCCACTTGCTCCAGCAAATGTTATCTGTAAATTGTGTCTGTAAATGTGTAGTGTATTTGTTTTCTTATTACCAATTGATAACATTTAACCTATTATTTTCTATAGTATAGGTATGAAGGTCAATTGTTTTGCATGGTAATTTGTTCACTTTTCTTTGATCTTTGTATTTAATCATATCCAATATGTCTTAAATTATCTTACATTTTACTTATTGAGCTTTCTCTCTAATATCTTCTGTACATACCACTTGATTACATAAGTCTTCTCTTCCATAATAATTAGCCTGTTTTGTTTTTTTTTTACCTTTTAAAGTTTGTTATATTTTAAAAGATCTAAGAAAATACATAATACTGTAGATGAAAGGTTTCTATTTTTTTTTTTTTTTTTTTAAATAACCGCTCTATAAAATTGTCTTGAATAAGCAAAATTTGCATGTTTGGAATTTCTGCATACTTCACAATTTTCATCAAATGCTTAATTTTGTTTCTTCCAAATTGACACTGCTGAATTCAGCATACTACTTGTGACTACCTACCTGCTTGTTCATAGACAAGTACTCTCAGAAAAACTATTGTTCGGCTCCCATTCTTGTGCTTAGAATGAGATCTTGTTTGTTATATAACCCCTCTCTCTCTCTATATATATATATATATATATATATATATATATATCTCTGTGTGTGTGTGTATATATATATATATATATATATACACACACCCTATTCACTTTTTATAAGGTTATAAATATAAACAAGTGGCATGACAATCCCACTGTTTATGTTCTATTGTGAGTATTCCTGTGTAAGTTTCAGAGATTCTGACTCTTTTCTCCACTTTCTAATAATAAAATTTTTATGACCTTATGAAAACATTTTATTAATTTGTGTTAATACTTTTTGCATTTCTAAAATGATCAAAGAAAAAAAGGCATTTTTAACTGATTTATTTTTTTCAATGTATGAATTGTCAATTTATTTAAGAATATATGAAAATAATCCAAATTCTTTCTGTAAGTCATTGTTTACTATTGCCAAATAAACTTTTTTGTAGCTAAAAAAAACTATCCTTTTTAAAGTTGAATAACAAACCAATACCAAGTTTAGAGCATCTAAAACAGATTTTGCAGTCAAATTTCTATTGTAAATCTCTTGATGAAACCATTAAAAATGACAAAAAGATCTTTTAGGTGTAAATAACCTGCCATGGAATTAAAACTGTTTATGCTTTTAACATTTTCCTGAAGAAAAGTTATTGAAAGAGCTTTGTTTTAAGCTCCTACTTATAGATTTAAAAGGACATTAAAATTATGTTACGAACTGTGTACAATTTTTTTTTTCCCATATTTCTTTCTCTGTGAATTTGATTTTTTTTTCTTCTCTTAAAATTCAAGAGACAGGCATATGTACATCTACCACATGGATAAAATGAAGTTGAATATTATCATTATGATCAATATGATAAAAGAAATCAATGTAAATAACAAATTTAAGACATAAATTTCTTTTTTATTAGGGTATCAATAAGGATTTACATTCATCCAACTTTATTACATGAAGGTGAAAATATTAAAAAAAATGTTTTGTGCTTCAATTTGTATAATTATCAAATAAAATGGCTTGTCTATCATTTGTTTTTAATGAAAAGTTTTTTCTAGATTAACAGCTCAGTACATTTCTGTATTTGATTAGAGAGAACATTTTATTCAGTCCTCTTTTAAAAAACTGCAATGCATTTTAACTTATTGCTCTCATTTCCTCTTTAAGTTATTGTTAAGAAATTTAAATTTAAAAAAAAAAAATCAAATAAGTGTGTCATAAATAAAGCCAAGTGTTTTCTGACAAATCCCGTTTTAGTCTGTTGGCAGAGCTGCTGCATATTATCAGAAATTGCACTAATAATATCTAAATACAAATGTTTCATTTATGTATATTACTATTTTAAAGGCTTTCTTTTGATCAAATAGCTTTTAGATGTTAAATGATCTTTGTCATTTGAAAAAATTTTAAAGACATAAAAAATTTTAAAAAATCTCAATCTTTCGTATTTCACTTTATTTTTGCTTTTGGATAATTGCCATTATGTCATTGAGACAAAATGGACCCTTTTTCTTTGTATAATAAAAAATATCCTGGAAAATGTTAAATGTAAGCCTTTATTTTTAATACAGTACAGGGTACCTTTTTCAGATCTCTTATCCCTGATGACTGCCAAAGTATACATTTTTTTTTTAAAACTTTAATCAAGAACATATTCATTTACAGCTTTTTTGCAAAAAGAAAAATATTCCAATGAAAACATTTTTATAAAATGCATTATTTATATAAAATTTAATTAAAAATGAGTCTTGACTATTCTAAAAAAAAAAAAAAAAAAATGGGGCATGTCCTTTATTTTATGTAATTAATAAATTAACTTTTCTGACTATGCTTGTGATTTTTAAATTTGCTAGGAGCTGATTTTTATTCCAAATATACTGACATGCATTCAGTAACAGCTCTACCATCAGAGGCTATAATCTTTGAACCGGATAAGATTAATATAAGTGATGATTTAGTTAAAACTAATAGAGTAGAAAAACTATCATCATAGCTCTTATTTGAGATTACACATTTAATGCTATGAAGGAAATAATCTTGTTATTTGTATTAAATTGTCAGGCAATAAAATTAATCTTGCCAACAATTTAGATATAATCCCATAGTTCTGAAATGGCTTTTTTCTTACAAGGCCAATTGCTTATATTGATGCAATTATTGCAGTTAATTTGGTTTATCTTTTAATCATTCTATTCTAAAGACATTTTCAAATGAAAATAAAAAAAATTAAAAATTGCAAATCTGCAAAAAGAAAATTAAAAAGAAAATCTGACAAAACCTGTCAATTATTTTAGAATTTCTTGCCATAGAAAATTTTTTTCTAAAAGTTGAAGATCCAATAAACTGTAGGATAATCTGAGTGACTGAAACTGAATATCAAATAAATTTTTAAAAACAATTACATTAGTAAGCAATTACCTAACTATCAGCAGAATGTTCACAAAACTTTCTTTTTAAAATCTACAGATTGTATTCTGTAGTTTCAAACATTAGTTTCACTTGCATCAAAGCTTTCACAATGGCAGGAAAAAAATTGATTTCTCACAAGCAATTGAGAACATGTCACTGTATGATTTCTAAATGGATTTCTGTTCAGTTGAATTGATTGAGCAAATTGGCTAAGTTTTCAGAGAAGGAATTAGCTGCAGTATGACAGCTTAGAAGTGACTGACCAATGGAATTAGATCAGTATGAGTTGCATCAGGTTGTGAAAACCAATCCATATTTGACAAGTTCAGAAATGGCATGCCATTTTAACTATTGTTCTGAGTCATTTGGATGCAATTGGCAAAATCTTTCAAACTTAGAAATTGGGTGCCAGATTTATTGATAGATGACAGCCCAAAATTGCCATTTGAATGTGCACACGTTACTGTTTGATCATCCAATACAAGGCCCAAGGACCACTCAAGTTAGAGGGTTATCTAGTGAGATTATTGTAAGGGAAGGGAAAGGAAAAGGAAGAAGTAACAAATGCATATTATGAGTACATGCAAAATAGATATCAATTGATGTTGTACTTAGAGACCAAGATTGTAGTTGTCAAGGAATCATTCTCTTGGGAATTTGTTCCACAAAGTAACAGTTTTGGTTAAGACATTTGAGTGGAACTTTCTTATCAAAGGAACATATAGGAAATGGGGATGGTTTGCCACCATGAACATGGTATGGCATGTCCCTAGCTATGACTGTTGGAGTTGCTGGAAGTAAAGAATGTAACTCGTTCAAATAGTTGGCAGAGTAACTGAGTAGTTGAAGGCTAGTAACATTTTGTCTGGGATAAGGGTTATAGGGTGGAAAATAATTTATCACCCACAAAGCTACATAAGCACTTTTGAACTCTATCAAAGCTGGGGAGTGAGGATTGGACAACATCAGCCCAGATATGCCTCCAATACTCTATTCTTGTTATGATCTGACTCTTGTAAAGATAGAACATGACAGTGGGAGTTAGGTACTTTCTGACCATTCTTCCAACATATTTTGTGATGGCATTGATATACACATTCCATTTGAGGCCAAGAGTGAGTTTTAGACCCAGTAAGCATTTGAGATGAAGATCCTCTTTATTCCACTCATCAGGATTGGTGCAGGTTTTAAGGTTTACTTGGTGGAGATGAATTGTTACAAGTTTAGTTTTTTTAATGTATTGAATGATAACAGCCTCTCTTTTCCTCATTGAATGTGAGAATTAGATCAATGGAGGGATCAGCTGCCAGGCTCTTGTCATCAAGATATTTGAAGGTGCATCCATACATTGTGGTCTTGATTTCTCTGAAAAGCATACATGAATGGTTGGGAAACACCATTCCAGATGATGGAACACAGGGCTAAGATAACACTACTATATGCACAATTGGACAGATAAGGGTTCACCCAAGCTAGTCCTACCAAAACTAGTATGGCATCAGAAAAATGTTATGGTTTGTTGGTTGGGTACAAGACATTGTTTACATGCTACTTGTCTGATTTGGTGACCTTGAATTATCCTCTTTTCTGCTTCTTGCAGAACTTCTGAAAATTCAGGGCTTCCAATATCAAAAATGTCTATTGACAGAAGTGCAGATTAATATCTAATTTTTTTATGTTCTGAAAAATGGTAATTTTTTTTATTCTACTAGTTAGATGTCTGTGTGAAATACTTATTAGTATCTATTACTTTTTCAATTAAAAAGTTGAAGAATAATAGATACAGAATGAATTTTAAAGGATTTATTAAATATTTTTCCTGTAATTTAATAATACTTAGCATTACCATTCATTATAAATTTTTGTCTGTTAAATTATAAACTTTAAATTATAGCTACAGAGAATTCCTAAAGAGCAAAGAAAAACCCTTTATAGAATCCTTTATGGTGACTACTATGCCCAACAAATTATTCTATTCTATCTTATGGTGGCATAACATTAAATTTGTTAAGTGATATTCAGGTTCTAATCAATGTTTTATTCAAACTATTCAGGATTACACTTATATTCATTGTTTTAAACAAAAAGAAAAGTATATAAAATCCATCCCCCCTGCACCCCCATATGAGATTATATTATGAGTAAAATTAATTGTAAAGCATTTTTTAATCTAGAAAATGAATTTAATTTTGATTTTTCATTTTGCCTCTTATAACAAGTTTTTGGCTCCACAGATTTGACTTTAGTAGGTTGACTAATTCTTTTTATGAACATTTTCTACATGTTTGTCTTTTAATTTATCCCTTATACATATGTTAAAACTGTAATATTAACAAGTTTGATTTACTTCAATAATTCAAAGATAACTGATTTATAATCCAACTGAAATTGTTTATGGAAAATTAAAACAATGATAACTTGTGAAACTATTTTAAAGTAATAAATGACTTAATGTGAATTTGTTTTCCTTATCAGAAGTTAATACTTGAAAATGTTTTTACTTGGCAAACAAATTGCATTTTCATTAATGAGCCTTATCCTGATATTATCTATTAGATTTTGGGAGAAAAGTTATCACATCTGAAGTTGAAAAAGAAACAGGATTTTTTGGTCTTGATGTATTTAAACAAAATATTTCCCCCTCATTATTGATAATATAATCCCATCTATTTGGTAAATTGTCAATCCCTCTAGCACAAGATTCTTTAGGTTTTGATGCAAAGATACACTCAACATCAGTTTTAACCTCTTCACAGTTGATAACTTGTTTTCCCTCTAGAACATGTAATGATCTGAAAAGATGATAATCAGAAGGAGCAAAATCAGGAGAGTAAGGAGGATTAAGCAAAACTTCCATATTTAGTGCCATAACATTTTTCATATAGTACCATAACATAACTAGAGACAACATGTAGTCTTGAATTATTGATTAATGCCTTTATGATTAACAAATGACTTGTGCTTATTTTATTTCTGCAAATGTTTAGCACAATTGATGACACTATATATCTCCACATTAACTGTTTCATTTTTGTTGAGCACTTCATGAGATATAACATCCTATATATCTCACGAAATATAGCATAACTTTTCTTTGGTGTAGCCCTGGTTTAGGGATGGTTCCTCTTTATTTCAGTAGGTGCTAACCATTGTTGTTTTTGTTGGATAGGAAGATAGACAACCCATTTTACATTAATGGTGGTAATTGTATCCAGGAAAGATTTGGTAGTAAGTTTACTTTTCAATAACTGCCAAAGGACAACTCTTTGATTAAGCTGAGAAATAGCTGATGGGTGACACATTAGCTAAGATTAGATACTTAGAGTTCATATGTTTTATGAACAAAGTGAGACTTATATTGAACTATTTTATTAATTCTCATGCAATTTGATTAGTATTTCTCTCAACTATGGTTTGCAGAAACTTAATATTTATCCAGGTGAAGATGAATTTTTTGAGAGAATTTCCTGATTGAAACTGGCCAAACCATTATTATGTCCAAAGACTTAAATCTTCCATTTCATACACAGAACAAATATTTCTTACTTCTGTTGCCAAAGAACCCCTTCTTGAATTCATACTACATATGATATGGGTCTGATATAAACTCCTTCTAAAATAGTGAAATTGACATGAATTTGCCCACTTTGATATTAAGTAATCTGCAAAGAAAGAAAGAAATATTAGAACATAAAAATTAATGTTTATTTTACAATAAGTATTGAAAAAATCCTGCAAAGTGATCATGTCAAAAATGGGACATGACATTCTGTTCAACTTAATAATTTCTGATTGTATATTTTGATATTTGATGAAGACAAAACATTTTGTATTCTAATGTTATTGAAATGGAAATCTTGAAATGTAGTCAGTCATGGTACATAATTTAACAATACTTTAAATAATATAGATATTTTCATATTGGCTAAGCTAAGATTCTGTCATAATGAAGGACTTAAATACAAATTTTTATGTCATGAACTTGCACAGACAATATAAACAGACTTTGTAGTCTTAGTTTCAGTATCAGAAATTCTCTCTGAAATTATAATGGAATGAGTTACTAAGAGATTACATGAGAGAAAATCAAGAATGGTTTTCTGCTATTGTTCTAGAATGATGTTTACTTGTTATATCTAAATAAGATATTTTAAAATGTTGCCTCAGCAAATTGGGCAGTGGCTTGAGAAACAAGTTATAAAAAGAAGAGAAATACATGTACAGGAAATGTAAGAAATGATCAGACCACATCTTGACAGCTCTCCACCCACATTATGTTCTTAACTTGGAAATGATGCCAAGTACAGGAAGAACAAAGCTTATCTATTTGGTAATTTCCTTAGCTAATTTTGTACTTTGTTATTGGACTCTCTTATAATAATTGGCATTAACTCTTTGATGGCGTTGTTCTTCTTTTGAATCTACTTATCTGTCTGTGCAGTGTAATGATTTACTTTGTACAATTCAGAAGAGTTGTGAGATGATGTTGAAAGTTAAACCTTAGTTCAAACATCTTACCTGCCATCAATGTCAGCAAATATTTCCTAATCCATTCCATATTAGGAAATAGAATGTTAGAATCAAACATGAAAACCCAATTGTAACAAGATTAGTAAACAGATCACCAGAGTGGTAGAATGATCAAAAGAAGTTTAAAACTGAAATTAAATGACATCCATGAATAATAGCCAATAGCCTAGAGGATTAAAAGCCTTGGTTCATGAATTTAGTGACATAGTAATTGAAAGTTCAATCCCTGGGCCAGGCAGTGTGTACTTGAACTTGGTGAAAAAGAGCAACCAATAACTGAACATTTTTAAGCACTAAAAGAGATATCCCAAGTCATAGGCAGTAGGATGAGAACAATCTACCCTTCTATATTAAACAAATTACATAAATTTGAGGTTACCTGGATTGATATACACCTGATGAAAGTCAGAGTACAATGGCTGAAACATTGTGATAACAACAAAAAATATGAGAACAAGAGATGCATATAAATAGTGTAAATAACTCTTCATCCCAGAAATCCAGACAAATTATTGAGTCTGCTTTGTTACTTTTCTATTTGGATATTTTTAAGTCATTAAAAAAAAAAATTGAAGTATTTTCTCCTGCAGTGTTAAAACAAGATTTACTCATTTATTTATTGGTTTCACAGTATTGGTTTGTTAAATGTGGCAGTGGTAATATTAGCAATTTCTTTATAAGGAAACCTCTCAACATTCGCTAAGTGAACAGCAGGTGTTACTTTCAGTTGAAATTTATGATTGGATTTTTTTTTTTTTTTTTGATTTTTTTAAAAAAATTTTTAGGCAATTTTTCAAGAAAAAAATGGGTTTCTCAAGTCTAGTAACTGTTATTATTCTTTCTTGTATTGATGGAGTCTTCCTTCCTAATCATTTGTGTGAAGTTGTCTGGAATGTCAACATCTTGATTGTGACATTATTTTCTCTTTGAGTTACATGTGCTATCCATTTTAGTTGTTGCTGCTGTTGAAATGTGGTTTAGTATAGTCAAAAATTAGTTGACAAAGGATTTTGTAATTTATAACTAGTATCGATAAATAACTGAAAATACATATTTGGTATAAAAGCTCAAAATTTTGATTCTCTTAATAAACTTACATCTAAGCAAAAGAAATACATTGATTCTGTATGGTTTAGTGTACAGGGTGGTCCAAAAGTCGTCATCCCTACATGAAAGAATTTTCTATTTCAACACTCTATGGGGTATTATCAAGTAGAGGGTTTCACATTAACGATACCAGAATACCCATCAGTTGAAGGATGCCATTCGGAGAGCCTTTGCAACAATCAACAAAGCACAGCTTTGTAAGATATTACACAGGACATGGCATCACATCATTTTGTGTCACAAAAATGGTGTTCATACAGACCTTGTCAATGTGTGACAGCCTCAATGAAAGTGAATCAACTGAATCCAGTACAAATGCTTTGTATTACTTGTTCGTATTACTTTTTGGTAGGGGGTGGGTGTTGGTGACAAAACTTTCGGACCACCTTGTAGATTTTAATTAATTTACCTATTAGTTCCTCCCACTTGGTATTTTTATTTCATCATTTCTCAGTAGGTATTTGATTAAAAAAAATGAAAGTAATTGATAAATTAAAAAGCAAGAAACCAAACCTCTTGAAAATGCTTCATGACTATTTTAATCAGCAGTCAGTTTTATTTTCTTGATTTTCACACACACACGCACACATTATTACTATAAACATTGTTACGTGTGTTTAATAAGACTTTTTCTTTTTCTTAATTTAAACCATGAACTTAATGTTTGCCAGCCTAGAGTTTCAAAGTCTTAAAAAAAAATGTGCCTCCTAACAGGAATGAAACTTGTGTTCCCTTTTTAATCTAGGAAAACCACTTTCAAATCAAGTGTGCTTTACCATTGAACCATGGGAAGCCATCAAAGCTCAATTATCCAATTTAAGAAATACACATATCTCATTGGGACATTTTGATATCAGATTAAAAAATACATTACCCTAACTTAAGTATGTGTGGGGAAAGTGACTGGTCAGGACCAATAACATAACATTGCTGATTCTTCTTTGTATTTTTAAATTTGACTGAGAATTTTTATTTCCACTGTTTGATGCTTCCGTAATTGCCAATTTGCTTTTCGTATTTTATTTTCATCATTCTACAAAACCTGGAATTGGTTCTTGATTTCTACCTGAAATTCAACAATGGTCTCTTTGATTTTTACTAGGGCATTTTTTCTTAGTGAGAGGCATTTTGTTTCTGTTGTAAAATTTGACTATCATTCTGTGATTGCTATCTATATTAACTTTTATATTTACATCTTTAATGGCACTGGCTTTGTCAGCAAGTATGAACTCCATTTCATTTCTTTATCTCCATTTGGGTTTTTCTCAGTTTATTCACAATCTCTTTGCTTTTGAAAAAATGTATTTATAATTGTTATTTTGTGTCTGACTAATATTTTGGTTGTTTTTCTTTCTTGTTCCAAATTTCATTACACTAAATTCCGTCTTTTGTTTATACTTCTACATTTAAGCCACCCATAAAAAAATGGTGGAATTTGTTCTCTATTTCTCTATATTGGAATAAAACCATTAAAGTTCCTTATTAGCACTTTTCAAAATTGATGCATATACTTGGATTTTTATTCAATAATATATTTTGAACAACTTGATTACTATCCAAGCTCTTCTGTTTCATATTTCTCTTGAGACATTCTGCCTTGTCAGCAATGTGACTGTTTTTTTGAAATTTTACAGAATCAATTTTATTCTCCTTTCTTTTAGAATAAACTTAAGGATTTACAGTTAAATGCAATTCTCCTTTTAAACCAGAATTTTCACTAAGGCCAACAACTTACCAGCTGATAATCTCACTCACTCACACACACACACACACATATATATATATATATATATATATATATATATATAGTTGAATCTTTCATACTTAAAGAATTACTAATATAAAAATCTTGTAGGATAAAAAATAATTTTGTAAAATAATTTGAGAAAGTATTGGAAGTAAATGACAATGGATAATGATCAAACACATTTCCTTCTATAAAGTATTTTTCAGGTACAGAAAGTTAAACTTTACCTGAATCAAAATTCATAACATCTTTTCATAATTTAGTTTAGGGATTTGATTAAGTCTTTATTATGATACCTCAGCATGTGAGGTGGTGCTCAAAATTCTGTTTTTTTTTCTTTGTCAGATTTTTGTAAGTGGGCCAGGCCAAGAACTTTTCAGCTCTCCCTCATATACATTGTCTATTAAGTTTTCTTACTAGTTATATATTTGGTTTATCTAAACAGCAAACAATTTTCATAATGTATCTTTTGAGTATTGTGGGAAATTATCATCTGCATTCTTTTTATTGCACTAAAGCGTTTTTCTATATGTAATTCTTTTGATGGAGTTATTTGCTTAGGAATAAAGTCAATACTAGTTCAGTTTGTTTCCAAACAAAAGCAGAAATTTTAAATATCTTCATTAATGTGTAATTTGTATATTGTTCTGTTTATTCTGAGATGCCTGTAGATCTTGATTAAATTTTGTGTATAATGTATTGTTTTTAAAAGTAAGAATTTTAAGTTTATATTACAAAGCTGAGTCACTTTGTAATATAAACTTAAAATTCTTACTTCTCAGAAAAAAAAGAATTGGAAAATTTATTGAACATGCGATATTTGTATATATTCACCAATGTACATTGAAAAGCAGTTGTGTATACAATAACGTCTGTAAAGTGGTTGCATATGCACATTGACACCTGTAAAGCAGTTGCAATAAAATGTTTTAGGAATGTTCAGATGAATTGAACTATTGAGATTTGAACTATAAAAGATGAACTTTAATATTATAGACATTTTGGTACTTAATTTTATAAACAAGTTTTGAAATCAGCCACAAAAAAATCATTCAATCTCTACTCTGCATTTCTACTTGGTGTACTTTCATAAGCACTTGTTGCTCTAAAGAAAAGTTAAACTGTACATATCTTTCCATATTGATTTATTTCCCACAAAGAATTTGTATAATCCTCCACTCCCAAATAATTGGCCCATTAATTGTTGATAAAAAAATAAGTTTTTAAAACAATTTTTAATTATCCCGAGGTAATTTTATTCATGTACCTCTCAAAATACAGCTCTACAGTGATTATAAAATAGACCAACTTCCAATGTGTACTGTTTTTAATTGTATGAATCTTTCATTTATGTACACTAATTGACACCAATTCAATAAAAAAAAGTTAATGTTTGTTAAAATGTTGTAAACAGCAATTTATAACTTTTGACTTTTCAGTATTTTACACAATTTAACAAAGTAGCAAATTTCTACTTTAAATTAATGATAAATTTAGTCATACACATAGCAACTTTTCTAAAATAATTTCTGTATCCGTTAGGTACATTTTTACAAAAAAATTCTTATAAATAAAAACTTAATTTTATAAGTTTATTTGGGAAATCTATTATCAGATATTTTTATTGAAAGATTTTAAAATTTTCTACAAGTTATTACTTCAATCCCCAAAATAATATTAGACAACAGTGCAAGTATACTTATATATATATAT
>CAHIKZ030001589.1:370000-437500 GCA_903632075.3 Acanthosepion pharaonis
TAACATCAATGATGATATAGGATCCTTGAAAATCCACAAAATTATTGGAGATTACTAACCAGGTACTTATATGGAAATGTTAAAATACACAAACTTGAATATCCATTATGAGCTATCATTTCACAAATATCAACACCTATTTACCAATTGTCAAGAATTGCTGAGAACAAAAATGAAATTGATAATCTCAAAACTACATTAAAAAATATTCCGTCTTCAACTTTACATATGAATTTAGACAAAAAATAAACTCCCATTCTTGGATGTTCTTGTGGAGTCTAGTAATAATACATTCACTACTTCGTTATAAAAAAAAAAAAAAACAAGAAGTAAAAACTCTTGCCACTTTAATTTTACTAGTCAATGTTCTCTCAGATATAAAATAGGGGTTACTAAAAATTTCCTTATGAGAATGCAGGAGAATTCATCTTGTCTGTTTGTCTTTAAAGAACTTAACAATGTGAAACAAATGCTAGCTGATACCAGTTTTCCAAACCATCTCATAGATCACCATATTAGACTTTTTCTTTCTAAGGTAACCAATAGCAACACTGAACATACAAAAAGAAAATGATAACATTAACATTTTCTACAAAAATCAAATTCATGGTAACTATAAGCAAGATGAATCTTAGAAACATAAAGAAATAAACAATGCCTGTTGACAAAAACAAGAAAATTAAATTAATTACCTGTATTGAACTTCCACAGAGTGCAAAGAGGCCAGGGTTGCATGTAATTTTTGCAATGCTAGAATAAAATCAAAAATAAAATAACTTACCTCCAGCATGAGCAAAGATTCAAACATGCCTTGTGTGTAAACTGTCCAAAAGAGAAAGAAATGGCAACTTTATGTCTAACACATTTAAAATAGCTAGATCCCAGAGTAAGATACTCACTTGCAAGATTATCTTTGTGCATATGCAAATTTTGGCTGTCAATGATACATAAGAACAAAGCAACACAGAAAAAGTAAAAATACAGTTAACTGCTTTGTTGAATTGGGTACATGTGTTGCGGATGAAAGAAGAAACTGATTGCAGCCATTAGTTGTGAGAAAAAAGTTAAAAGCTTTTTGCTACAAGCCATTTTGGCAGTCCTGAATTTTTCTACAAGATGGCAGAGAAGGTATTTGATATCAAATTGATCCCTGAATTTAGTGGCATTACCACCAATTTACCAGTTATGAAGTGGATTGAGAATGTACAGTTGGTATGTAAATTGTGTGATTGAGTGTGTCCTGCTGTTACAATTGAGAAATGGGGCTCTTGCTGTATACCAGCAACTAAATGAGGATCAGAGGTAAGATGCAGAGAAGATAAAGCAAGCCCTCGTGACCACATATGCAGTGGATTCCTTTAATACTAGGGAAGCTGTCAGTTAATTTTTGGCAGTGCTACAGTGTTTGGCTGGTTGGTAGACTGATGCTTGAGTGATAGATGGCATGCACATTTGTGCTCTGGTACCAACCACTTTGCTAAGAACTAAACAAAGATGCCTGGAGGGGGACAGATAACTGGATGTGCAGATCATGCTGTGAAGTGCATTGCTTTTGTTGCAACAATGTTGGACACATCTTGTCTGAGTGCCAGGGAAATGGTTCAGGGGAGAAGATGGTCAATGCCAGTCTCCTCCCAAAAAGTAAACAACGATGCACTACCTGTCATTGAATGTCTGTAGCTGAACAGAAGTGCATAGCCCTTGTAGACTCTGGCTGCTCAGAGACACTAGTGACACTGTATGCCGCCTTTGGCAACGCCAAGAGGTGAAGGTGCTGACAGCTGATGGGAAATCGCTAAAGTGCCATGGGTATGGTACAGTCAAATTAGATGTTGGTTGTGCTCAACCCGTGAACATTGCTAGGCTTTGATGGGGGGATTGATGTGATCACTAAATCTGGAAAAGTCCATTTCCCCCCCAGGAAGATATACCCCAGTGTGCTGCTATTTTCATCAATGAACCTGATTTTCATGTGCAATTCAACCACCAGAATGTTTGGACTACCTCGTGGAAATGGGTCAGTGGTCAAACATCTAAAAGACTGAAAAACAGTGTGCTGGAGTACACCATGCCTGATGCTGTCCAGGACAAATACGAAAAAGAATTGCAGCTGTGGCTAGACTATGGCTATTGCTATATGCTGAAAGTGAGCTCGGTTCACCCAAGGGCCTGATTCCATTGATGATGGTGCTCCAGGGGAATAAACAGAATGTTCAGCCAGTGCTTGATTAAGCGTTCACTGCTGACACAAATGTGTGCACCCAGAAGTTGAGGTAATGTGGCGGCAAGGAATGACCATATCTCTGTTATGGATCCTGTTGGTGGGGACTGCTGTGTGAGTGGTCATGAAATGAAGGTATGGGTGGACACCAGTTCTTTGGCCACAGGAGTTGGCATTGGAAGAGAACAGAGGCATTGTTGAGGATGCTTGTTGGTTGTATCCAACAGGATATGCTAAGCATATTAATTTAGCAGAACTATATGCAATGATAAAAGACACTTCCTAACCCTTATTGATTGTGGTCCATTTCAAATTACAATATGGCAACTGCTTTGTCGACAACTCCACTAGTATCATTAACTAGTTAATATCAATTTTTTTTCAAGCAGAGTCCACCAACCAAAATCTTAACTGACAATGGCATGGCTTTCACATGTGGGCACTTCAGAAAATTCCTCTTTGACTTGGGTGTGTAACTTTGATTTCAATGTGCTTAAGTACCTACTGGGGATTGTATAATCAAACAGTCACACAGAAGCATTAAAACCATTGCTACTAGAAAGCAGTGCTCCATACCAGAGGCAGTCTACCGGTATAACATCACACCTAAGGACAACCTCTCACCATTACAGTGCCAGCAGCTGTGCTACATAAGTATCACGTCCATGTATGGGGGCATCGATGCAACACCTCCTCTTGAACCATGGAATACTTGAGGAGTATACAAGATGGGAGACATTGCCCGAGTTAAGACTCCGCAAGGGAGGTGTACAACTAAGTTTAAGATGGGCTGCATAACCAAAGTTAACAGTTCACAGTACAGGTTGACCGAATTCCCCAGCATGTGAAGGACTTGCATCCCTTTTTGGGGTTATATTCTATATCTGAATATAGAGGTGATTCAACAGAAAGTGAGCTGTTAGTTGACTTGAGATCGACTTTGCCAGGTGATTCTCTGGATACCAGCAGCACAGAGCCTGGTGCAGGAAAACTCAATGACTCCTCAAGTGGTGATTCATCTGAAGGTGAAACTTATGTTGCTCTCCTTCAGAGAAGTACCCGGTAGAAGAGGACTCACCCTGGTTGCATTTGCTGTGATCATAAGATCAGTAGGGAGTGTAGTGAACTACCACCAAGAGCAAAAGAGGCCCAGGGTTTTATGTATTTTTTGCAACACTAGAATAAAATAACTTACCGCCAGCACAAGCAAAGATTTGAACATGCCTCAGATGTAAACTGTCTAAAGGAGAAAGATATGGTGGCTTCACAGCTAACACATTTAAAAAGTAAGATACTCTCTCACTTATCTTTGCACATATGCAAATTTTGGCTGTCACTTATACATAAAAACAGGAAGAGTGAGGCAACAAGGGAAAAGAAAAAAGACAGTTGTCGGCTGTGTTGAACTGGCTACACATGTCATGGATAAGAGAGAAGAAACTGATTGCAGGCATTGGTTGCAAGAAAGTTAAAGCTTTTTTGCTACATTATCTATTATAAAAAAATTCAGAACTGCTAACCTCATTGTCAAAAATAATTCATCTGCAAGATCCAAATTACAGACAACCAATATTATTTACAAATTCACGTTCCTTAAGGAACTGCTTCTTGACCAATCCAAATTCATAAATGATTATTTTGGATATACTATATTCCTAAGAAGTCTCGCATTGCATCTCTTTGACCATAGATCAATTAGGTCTTGTTTAAATACATATAGAGACCTATCAAACTCTCTCCATAAAATACTCGTTGATAATACAAATATAATAGCCCCATCCACATGTAAAAAGAAGCATTATTAATAAAAAAGAAAAAACCAACACTCAATAATATCAGCTATGAACACTGTCTCAATATGCTGACCATGTTTAGAAAATAAAACATTCTTATAACTCTAGATACATACATAAAGCAATCCCTACATTTAGTTAAAAGTAAAATAAAATAATGGCTAAAAGTATAACTGAAAGCACTTGCATATATAAAACATTCGGGCAATTTTTATATAATTTATGTTCTGAAAAATAAAAACTTTTAAGAACACATGAAAGAAACTTAACCACAGCTCCTTGTCAATCATTTTTAAGTAAACTTGCATAAAAGATGGATTGCTGCCCAAATACACAATTTTATAATGTGACTAAGATAGCTTACAGTGCATAAATGTTTTTATTTTACTGTTTTTAAAAATTGGTAAATTGTTGTTGGGGAGGTAAAACATTCAAATTGGCTTTGCAATTTTTAATATTTTCATATTTTCAATTTCATTGTCAGTTAATTTAAAATTTTTAATGTTTTTCTTTCACAGCATTAGTTGTGAATTAAAAAGTGGATGTGAAGATGAACTTTATCCTCATTCCAATGATTCACCTGGTTTGATCAATTCCTTGCTACATCCACATTATTTTGAACTTTTCTTTGAATTGAAGTGATACTTGGCACTTAGATACAAATGAAGTGGCAATGTTTAACCTTTGGACCTGCAAAAAAACCCAGTATGTCAAAAGGATGTTTTTTTTTTTCTTTTGACACCACTATTACTGTATACTCCCTCTACTATGTTTATTGTTTTAAAAAAAAGCTATGTTTAGAATTTTAATAACAAAAAAAATTACATACTATTTAGTTGTTAGATTATTTATTTACAAGATTAATTTTATATTTACAAGATTATAAAAATGCAAACAAACTATAATGAAATTTTTTATCATTTACCATTTTATAAAGAAATAAATATGAAACATTTTTTATTCATAAATTTATAAAAATAACTGAACAAGAAAATTTAAATAAACACACAACGATGAGTAACTGTAATTAGAAATTTTGAAAATTAATTTTCTAGGTATTACTTTTTCCATTTTCTCCTGTCCCTTGTAGCTCTCAATAAGCTTTGACTTTATTTTTTCCCAGACCCTGTTTTGTCACCCACTTGCTCAAGCCCATTAAGTATGTCACACGTTGCTTTCCCTTGTCCCACTTTCCCTCTATCCACCCTGTGAGTATCAGATTTTCCAAGCCCCTCCTTTCTCATTACATGTCCCAGAAATTTCAACTACCTCTTCCTGATGTTAAGTAGGAGTTTCCTTTTTGTTTGCATCCTCCCAAACCATTGTTGCTCACTTGTTCAGTCCATGGTATCTTCAGCATTCTTCTGTAGAAACACACCTCTACTGCTTTGAGTCTCTTCTTCAATTTTGAGGAGACTGTCCAACATTCACTGCCATAAAGGAGGACAGATGTAGCGAGTTATTACTCTATCAATTAACCAAAGTTGCAAGTTCTATTATTAAATTCATTGATCAAAGCATAAATTGATTAGTGAAGTATTTTTTTTTTCTGAAGTTCATCAAATATAATGCTTATTTACTTTATATTATTTTGTGGGTTGGAGAAGGGTTTTTATTTTTTCCCCCACACAAATTAATTTTTAAAACCAGTCAGATGGGCAGGGATTTTTAAAACCAGTCAGATATGCAAGGAAGAAATAATGTGATTAATATCATTTAATCTTATCAAAAGATACACACATTCTTGGAACGTGTGGTGTATTTCAGTTGTAACATTGGTATGTGCTTTTACTTAAAGAGTCTTATTCCTTGGAGCTAAGCAGATAGGGACAATAAGTGTTCATTATTTTAATATTTTTATTTTATTTTTAATTTTTTTGAATAAGGTACTGTATAATTTATATTGAATTTTTAACTTCTACAGTTTATTGGTCTTGTATTAAAAGATAATCACTATTATTTTGCTAGTTATCGATATTTATCTTGCGTGATTTTAACTGACAATGATAACTTGTCTTATCCAGATGAGTCAATTCAATATTGCTGATTGAATTATTATTAAAGTAATAAACTGTATCTTCATCAAAATTTTTAAGGTTTATTTTTCTTGTATTTATGTCAAAGTAATGAAACCTTTTATCTTAATTCATTGTAACAAAGAGGGTCTTTAGGTGCAATACTTTGATCTTTTCTTTCAACACACATTATAATTTAAACTTCAGTTACTTTCAGTTACAATCCAGGTTTGTTACATTCACTTACATGCAAATACCCTTGGGAATGGTATGAATTCATCTCCCCCCACCAGCTATGTTAAATAGTAGGACTTATATCTGGAAAAATTATTGTTATTCTAAATATTCACTTGCAAAAAAAATTATTCTTCTAACAATCCAAAATATTTCCGCTTTAAATAACGCACAAATGGTTGATAATCCATAAAAAACAAATCGATCAATATAATGACCAATCATCAGTTTATTGTATTAAATGAATTGGATGAAAATGTAAATTTATATCATTTTATGGAATAAATATTTTTCTGTTTAAAGAATGAAGAATATTTTATATCAAATGATCAAGAATTTTTGAAGATAAAAATTTCATTTAAAATAATCAAAATTTTAACATTTAATCATTAAGCTTATCATAGATCAGATAAAAAAAAATTTTCAAAAGTTAAGAACTGATAATCACATAAATTTAACTCCAGCCTTTCTTTTTTTTCTTTTAATATTCATTAAAAAAGCAGACAACAGATTAAGATTCTTGTGAAATTTGATACTGAAAATTCATTCTTCAGTATTATTTAAAAAAAAAAAAAATTGATTGAAATAGTTTGTAAATCTGAGATTTGTCAAAATTTACAATGTTTTTTCTTTTTGCATTGTTTTTTATTCACTTTTTCATGAGTGATCAAAATTACCATCTATATATTTTGCTTTTTTTATCTAACTTTTTTCATCTTTGTTAGAAATTCTCAAAACCAGATCATGTATGATTTGAGTGAATGAACCACAATTGTAAGCTTGTCCAATTTTTCTACCTGACTGATTAATGATATGTCACTGTAAATTAAAGCAGAACCAGCATTGCTATTAGAGTAAATAAGCAGCCAACCAAGATGCCAATTTTAGAAGACAAAAGTACTTACTTTTTCAGGGTTAGTTTTATAAAAATTAGAATGTGACAGAAACCTGTACCTTTCCAGGCATAAGTTAAAAAAAAAAAAATATCACTGACAAAAATTTCAGTCTTTAACATTCCTTTTAGATAGGGGCACCTTAAAAAATAAAAGGAAAACCTAACAAAAAACAACAAAAGTAGCCTTTTAACTTTAAGGAAATACATTGACAACATTGTTTTTTTTTTTTTTTTTTTTTTTCACAAATTAAATGTATCGTAATGGAAACATCTAGTGACTGAGTGTAACCTACGTAATTTTTACTGACATATAATTTGCAAATATGAAAAATATTATATCCTGCATAAAACATATCAACATCACCTTTTTAAAACTACATACACAATCTTTGAGGGAAACAAGCCAAACTTGTCATTTTGATCCAAAACATCCTACTGATATAAAAATTCAACTTATTTCTGACTCCATATAACCAGGACAATTTTTTTTAAAGAACAAAATTTGTGCCAGTTCTCTCAGCAGATTCACAATATCACAATTCAGGCAATTCAATATATTTTAAAACAAATAGCAAACCATAAAACAAGACGGTAATTCAGCTGGAAACTTTGCATTTTGTACTCTTCAAAAATATATCTTCAACTTAGTGTAACAAGAATTAAAATTGCTTATATATCCTAGTATAAGTCTTATGACCATATCACGTTGGAACACCAATTCTCGTATGGACACTAAAGTTAAGCAATGTCAAACCTGCTCAGTACTTTGAGAATACCAAGTGCTGTAAACTTGGATAGGGCAAGTGGTGTAATGGATAATGACTTGAAATTGGAGAGTAGAGTTCCAATTCCAGTTGGGTTTGTTATGTTCACTTACATACAAATACCCTTGGGAAAGGTATAAACCCACCTCTTCTCTCCCTTAGTATGATTTGTATCAGTAAATCATTATTTCTAATAAATTCCTACAATGTAAAAATATTTTCTGGCTTTAAATAACCTGCAAGTGGTTGATAAGCCATAAAAGGCAAATCAATCAAGCATCTTGGTCATTTTAAGTTTTAATTTGTGATGAAATTGTTGAGCATTCATTGCCATTTTCTGACATTGTTTTCAGCATTACCAATAGTGTTCAATTTAATAATTCATTTTGGATCAAAGCAATTGCATATTTTTATTTTTTCTTCCCATGAGCTATGACTGATAAAAATAAATGCCTAACTTTGTACTGCAAACAAAAGAGAAAACAAGGAGAAAGCAAGTTAAAAGAAAAAGAAAATGACCGTATACTTGTTGTAAGTAGCACCGGGGGAACTGAATGTGGTACTCTTACTAATGATGGTAGTTTGACAAATTGAAGATATTTATGGAGAGCATACAAATGAATATAAAGGATGTCAAGAAAAGTGAGAGAATTGCAAAGTTTACCAAAGATGTTCATGTACCTGATTTGAATTACAGTCAACATGCCAATTGGCCTGACTGAGGAAATGATAATTTGTGACAGCATATATAACATGGATCACAGCAGGTTGTATCACATGATTTTCCCAAAGGATCAAAAAAAAAAATCTCCATGACACAAGAAGACTAGCAAATCAGTTAAGAGTGAGTTGTCAATGGTTGATATATTCAACCTCAAATATGTGCATTATTTTCTGTTTTGCTATTGGTTGTTTAGTAAAAAAAAAATGGTGCATCATCCTTGCACGAAACAGGTTCAAAAGACTGGAACATTGGAGTAATTCTTTATCTGAGTGGAATACTGATCATTAAGAAAATGATCATATTTTGCATGGACTTGTATTACACTTATCTAAAAAGGAAATAATTGATTTAACAAGGAGAAAATTAAGTAAGGACAATAATATTGGTAATATCTTGTAACACTTCATTGATTTGGCCAGAGTTTTTTGCCAGCAAAACTTGCCAGACCATGATGTAATAACAAATTTGTATAATATGAGCAATCAAAAAAATTTTAAAGATTGTAGGATATTTAACACATTTGATCCTTTATTAGTAGGATTAATATTTGCTCAACTATTAGTAAAATATATTCAAAATGAGCACTTTGTCAGGTGCTATAAGTTAGCAAATTTTGACACCTGGAAACTTAATCAAATTCTATTCAGCTATTCTGGATGCGCACACCTAATGTTTTTCATATTGGGTAAAAGGATTGTAGATTTTATTCATGTAATCAAATCTTCAGATAATGAGATGCCTTGAACCTGAAGTCATTATAAGAGAGAACATTTCTTGGGTTTTGTGTGGGTGAGAGAAACTCTTTTTAGGCTGATGGAGCAAATCAGATGACCAATTTAAAATCTGTGGTCAAGGTTGCAATATAGAAGTAGCATGAAACACAAAGTAAATGGTGTACAGAAGAATCTCAGGGACATAAACCTACATGCTTTTGTGTGTGGTGGTGGGGGGTTGCATGCAATGCAGACTCTTTAAACTTTGTAGTCAGTGATATTGCAAGGTGTTGTCAGAAAGCAATGCATTCTTCAGTTTGATTCAACAGATAATTTTGTTTTTTATTTCTAAGATGAGGAATTGTCACTACACTTTAACATATTGTGTTTATTCAAACTGTTCTCATCTTAGTCCTGGATATGATGATTGTTATAGTGGAACACACCTATTCTATAGTTAATAGACTCTCCCACCTATAATAAGTAGGAGTAGTAAGAGTAACGAGTGAGTCGCTCAGTGGGTTGGTCAGCCAGTCGATGCCGGACGACCGTTAGTCGGATACTAAAGTATCAGTGACCACAACTAGATTACTCTGCGTCATACCTATTATATGAAGTTCCTAACGTTTTGTACGTCGAACCTATTTTAGGACCGACTTAGTACAACTACAAGCCTCCACTGTGAAATCACTCCATAACAAATTTGGTGATGAGGATTCGAACTCATACAAAGGAGGACAAAAAAAAATTCACCCGCCATAACAAATTGGGCAACTAGGAATTCGAACTCATAAATAAAAAAAAAAATCGGATTTAAGCCACATAACAAATTTGGTGACTAGGAATTTGTACTCATACGGAGGAAAAAAAAAAACTCACCCGCCATCACAAATTTGGCTACGGGGGATTCGGATTCATACGGTGGAAGAGGAAAAAAAAAATTTCATTCGCCACAGTATAATTTGATGAAGGGATTCAGATTCATACGGTGGAAGAAAAAAAAAATTCGCTCGCCACATTTGTTGACGAAATTCGTGCTCATACAAAGGAAAAAGAAAAAATTTGCTCATCACAATTATTTCGGTGACAATCTCGGATTCACATTTAAAAAAAAAAAAAAAAAAACTTGGCCAAGTTTTTCAAAAGACAAGACATCAACTTAGTGATGAAAAAATCTGTTGTATTCTCAACTGAGGAAAGAATTTTTTTTTTTCTCGATAAGACAGTTTGCTCAAATAGGTGACAAATTGTAAATTCGTAGGACCCCCCCCCCCTCTACAATATTTAAGCATTGTGTAAATTTTTGTGAAGATGGAGGAATGCAAAAATATATTCCGGGAATTTTTTAAGTTCCAGTTGGAACAACAGATGACAATATTAGAGCAACAGAAAACATTCCAGATGCAGCTACAGGAGGAAACTTTTAATAGATGCAGTTTCAACAAGAAATGGAACAGATGCATAGGGAGTTTCAAAACAAAATTCTGGAAATAACTGAGAAGAGGAAAGAGAAAAATCTACAAAATGATTCTTTCCCAGAGAATACAATATGGAATTCAATTGAAATATTCACATACAGTCCAGATGAAGAGATAACTTTTGAAGAGTATTATAAAAAATATACGGACGTGTATAACGAGGACTGCCACTCATGGTTTGATGGAAAGAAGGTTAGGCTTCTTTTAAGCAAGTTAGGAACTGCTGAGCATAACAAATTGGTAAACTACATTTTACCGAAAAAAAACTAACAAGTTGACATTTACCAAGGCGGTAAATATATTAAGTGAATTATTTAGTAAAAGACATCTTTGTTTCACAAGAGGTGGAAATGTTTGAATCTGATGAAAGATGATGAACAAGACTATATAACGTATGCAGCCAATGTGAATAAGCATTGTGAAAATTCAAGCTGGCAGAGTTTTATTTTTGACAATTTCCTTTTTTTGCTTAGTGTTTGTTCAAGGGCTGGTATTGGAAAGAGACGCAGAGTTGAAAAAATTAGTGCTGGAAAAATTGGAAAACAAACCAAGGATTACAATACAGAAGTTGGCAGAAGACTGCACAAGATATGTTAGCGTAAAGAAAGATGAGAAAAAAGATAGAACAGTCTGGCGTTTCACATGTAAAAAAAATACGCTACAAAAAAAAAAGTCAGTCTGCCAGAAAGAATTCTAAAATGAAGGATTATCAAACAAAAACTCCTGAAGCTATGTTTTGTTTTGCGGTGAACTTCACTGGTACAGATATTGCAATTTTAGGAATAAAAAATGTTTCAACTGTAAAAGAGTGGGTCATAAAAGCTCGCACTGCAGGTCAAAAAATAAAGACAATAAAATAAGAAAAAGTCTAACAAGGTGAACAATGGAATAACCAGAAAATTTGTTACCGTCGAAATAAGTAATAAAAAAAAATGCAACTCGACACTGGTTCCAACCTATCTATCATAAATTTGCATACGTGGAAAAAGTTGGGGAAACCAACTTTAATGAAGACAAATAAAATCACAAGGTCAGTGACGGGAGAAAAAATACAATTTATTGGCGAATTTGTTACAAACATCACGTTAAATAAAAAAAATGCAAAAAGCTAAACTATTTGTCATAGAAAATACCACAAACTTACTTGGTACGAATTGGATAACAGAATTCCAATTATGGGATCTACCAATAAATTCTTTCTGTTACAAGGTAGAAAATTTAAACTACGAAGCCCAGAAATTAGTAAAGAAACTTAAGGAAACATTTCCTACTGTTTTTTCTCCAGGGTTGGGAACGTGTACCAAGATGGAGGCAAAATTACAGCCAAAAGAAAACACTCAGGCAGTATTCAAAAAGCAAAGGAATGTGCTGTTTGCTTCAATTGAACAGATAGATAAAGAATTGGACAGATTAGAGAAAACTGGTGTATTTAAAAAAAGTTGAATGGGTAACACCGACGATATACGTGAAAAAAAAGCTCCAGAAAGTAAAGATGAATCCAACACCGAGAAAAACTGGGGAGTGAGTTACCTGCAGCCAAGGACATGCAGTATTATTAAATGATTTAAGTCAACTGAAGTCTCTACAGAAAATGTTAAGAAGCACAAGATCAACAAAAGGGAAGCTAGAGGCTGAACAAATAGAACCACAAGAAGAACCTACAGAAACTGTGACTCCATTCTTAAGAAGCTCAAAGCGGAAGGTTGTTTCTGGTAAAACTATGGAGGTACCAAAAAAATAGAAAAGTGGATTGGCTATATGATGTACTTGGTGAAAGGTGAAAAATTCACGTGCAGTAACCAGATTGGACAACGTTTTTTCAGACATGGTTGATAGTAGTCCTGCAGAAGAAACGCCGATGGAGGTGATCTGACAATGCCTGCAACAATTTTACCTGAGGTATGCCGATCCAGGAGAAAAAGAAAGGTAACTGATCATTTAAAAGTGGATCCAAAATGTAGGAGATACGCTACAATGTTGCTAAAAAAAATGAATTTTTTTTTTTTTTCCATATATTTTTACTGTAAAAAAAAAAAAAAATAAATAAAACTGTTTACTCCTACAGAGTAAAGTTTTTTGGGGGGGATGTTATAGTGGAACACACCTATTCTATAGTTAATAGACTCTCCCACCTATAATAAGTAGGAGTAGTAAGAGTGAGTCGGTCAGTCAGTCGATGCCGGACGACTGTTAGTTGGATGCTAAAGTATCAGCGACCACAACTAGATTACTCTGCGTCATACCTATTATATGAAGTTCCTAACGTTTTGTACGTCGAACCTATTTTAGGACCGACAGTACAACTACAAGCCTCCACTGTGAAATCACTCCATAACAATGATAAACTACATCCGATGGCCACTCCTCTGATTATTTATTTATATATATATATATATATATATATATATATATATATAAGATAATAGATCTTTGACACAAGCTGAAAAAGGCTTATCTGGAAACACTAAATTGCTGATGCAATTTGTTAGTTCAAATTTACATTATCACTTGTTATAAGATGCAGTTTGCTTTTGGAAGTAAATCTTACAGGTAAAACTACAAAATAAGGAATCTGATTTAGCTGCAAGACACCACCAGATGTGATAAGTGTTTTCAATAAGTTTTAATTGATGCTAGTGTAATTGCAAAGGAATGAGAAATGAAACCAAACTTTGAGGCAGAACAAGTTAGAAAGAGGAGAAAGAAACAACTTTGAGTGCAGCAGCACCAGAAAGTAGAAATTCTAAATCTGGTCCTATGATGCTGGCTTAAAGATATATCCATAGAATCTGTTAAAGCAGTTCCTACAGTTTCCCTATTTTGTTTCTTGCATGAACTGCACAGTATAAAGATGTAATTAAAGCCTTCAAGAATTTGGAAAAAATTATTAATGCATAATAGAAACAAAGATACCTTAAATAATTTTACATGGAAATCTTTTTGTCACTTTTCATTCTCAAACTAAATTTTATCATACTTTAAGAACTGTTTTATGTATTTCACCTATTCATAATCAAAAAATGTTCTTGTTAAAGGCTTTGTCAAAAATCTTTTCATTTACAAATGCATGCTTCATGCTGTGACTAAATTTTCTATTTTTAAAATACTTCCTTGTATTTTCAATTTAGTTTATAAGAGGAAAACAAATTTTATGATTCATTTAAGTTTTTAACCAAAAATTGTCAGAAAAATATAATTTTCACACGTTTCTTAAAGCAAAAAATGTTCTTACAATTATAGTTAATGTTTTTCATATTTACAGATTCATAATACAAATATCTAAATTTATGTTCGTCAATCTTCACTTATTTAATTCGCTTTTTATTTGCCAATTTAAAGAGAAATACTTTTTGTGTGAGGTTACATGCAAGCATGCTCTATTTATTAAAAGCCCACCACCTTTGGTAAGAAAGTTTTTGTTGCTTTTAGAATATAATAGAATTTTTAATTAAACATTTTGTACCATCCCAAAAAACCTAACCAGTCATACCAACCTAATGTTTTGCCATCTCCAGGAGAAGCAGACAATGTTAATTTCAATCCCTGCTTATCATACTTTGTTTCAGAAGCAAGTGATAAGAATAAATTCTCAAAGTTTAAACCTATAGACACTCAATAATATTGCCAAATAGATTATTTGGTTTAGCAATTAATGGCCACCATAAAATCTGGTATAGAAATCCAGAATTCATTATGGATTTCTAAAAAAAATAAAATAAAACCAATATTATAGGTTTCTTAAAAAAAAATAATCCGTATTATAGGTTTCCACCAGCCCATTAATGACAGTGGGCATCTAATGAGTTAATCAAAATTAATCTGATTGCGAATAGGTGACAAAATTTTCAAAAGAAAAAGCATCCACATATTTTGATGCACCCAAAATTATGTCTTTGAGACTTAAATTTTAACAACACAATTCCCAAGAATATTACCCCAGGCAAGGAAGTTGTTTTTAACCTTGATTAGTTTTCTTCTCTGACTGTAGGCAAAATATTGTACTGATTTTTGTTACACCAAGTAACCTTTTAAAGGTAAATACACTTTAAGATGTGTAAAGTAAAATGTGTTAGTCTTTGGTGGCACTATGCATTTTACTAAGTGCCCTTTAGTTGAAAATGATTTGTGTACTGAAATATTTTCTTAGAAAGATAATCAGTTTGATGTTTTAATTATTCTTGGGATTTGAAATGTCTTTGTTTCAAATATAGTGATTATCATTTCTTCCTACCAAAAATATTTTTGAAAATTTGCAATTTAGGATGGATTTATCGAAAAGGTGCAAAATTTTGGCATCAGTCATGCATTAACTTAGAATCATTTTAATTTCTAATGAGAAAAAAAAAATTAATTTGGTCATTATTGTTTCTCCTTACTGTAAATACTAATGATTGCTTATGACTAGTAAATAGCAACTCTTCTTGACTGATTAGGACTGATTATCCTTACACTCTATAACTTTTTCTGAATCATTTGACAATCTCTCTTGAAGGGAATTAATATCAAGTGGAATAATTTGCAAGGATATTATTTAGTAATAGTCTCTCATTTTAGTTTATTGCTTGCAGAAAATAGACTTGCTGTCTCATTGATTCTGATGCTGTGTTTTTGTAGTTATGGCTTATAAAATGTTTTGTTTTTTGTTTCTTTATTTGCATCAGAAGCACCTTAAAATTTTTCAAGGAACTTGAATTCACTAAATGTCTACATTTTACTGGCACTTTGTTTTTCTACAGTAAACCTAATATTTGTATTGTCCTTTGCAATATGAAATGTTTTAAAGTAAAAGATGAGATCTTTCATGTATCATTAAGTGCTTAGTAATTTTTGACTTTTACTCATGAATAAATAGAAATTTTAGAAATTATAACTCTTAAATGTGAAATGAATGTTTTTTTTTTTTTTTTTTTTTTTTAACATCAATTTTTAGTTAACTATTCTCAATTTTTCTTAAGTGGTTAATTTTCAAAATGATTACAAAAATATTGTCATCTAATTATTTCCTGAGTATATTTAACTTGAAACATTCTTGCTTATCTCCATAATGTCTCAAGTTTTGAATCCAATGACAAATACTTTTTCCTTCTTACACTTCCCACAAAATCTTGTAAATGAAGATGTCTCTCTGGTGATATAAAATTGACAAGTTTCTGTTTTAAAAGAAATTATAAAATGTTCACACACACACACACACACACACACACACACACACAAGCCTATCATTGTATCTGAGATAGTGTGTCCATTTTCAAGTTGAGAGAGATGATCCCTGTTATAATATCAACACAATGGATAATGCTGTGTAATAATTAAGTTTTGCATTTCTTTATATACTCACAAATATGGTATTTAATATATTTGCTTAAATTCCTACAAAAATTCTTTTTCTTTTCATTACAAATTAACTTTATCCCTAAATGGGATGAAACCTGTTTACATAATCCTTTCTGCTTCCTTAATTAAAGTTTTTCATCCAACAGTTTTTTTTTCCAGATATTTCAACAATTTAATCTTTTAGTGTGACTTTGCCATTAACCATTCCTGATTTTGTTTGGTTAAGAATTAAGTGTCTTTCAATTATTTCAACATTGCTGTTTTTATGACACACTTATAAAACTTTTATAATGATTAAGCATGGTGATAAGGAAATTTTTATTTATTCTTGTATAAAAGTTTTTTTTTTTTTTTTTTTTTAGTCAGCTCTAAGTATGAAATAGTATTTTTCCTGGTTCTTATCAAGTGCTGTAATATCCTTTTCATGTTCTAAGAATTTACAATTTAAGGTGTTGAATAAAAATTTGACTTTCCAGAAAAATATTCTCATGATTACTTAAAAATATATTCAGAGACACAAATAACTGAAAGAATTATGTAAGCAAACTGTTTAGTTAATTCATCCAATTCTGGTGATTGACAAATTTGAGTATAAAATAGTCTTTGTTTTTGTCAAAAATACATGACTGGTTGAGTTTGTATCATTGTCTGATAGCAATTATAATGCAGCCTATTTGTACAAATGTTTCATATGAAGAATGAATATCTTAATGTTTCTTAAAACAGATGATTACTTAACTTTCTCAGTCTTCAAACAAATGCATTGATTTTGGAAATGCATGGTCATCAGTTTTAGAAGAAAAAAAAACTAAGTCTACCTACTCAATAGTCAATCAGTGACTGACAGTTTTGAATTCTCTTCTGTTAGTTAGTCAATATCCAAACATCAGCCAAACTTCAATTAAATGAACCACTCGAGCATTTACTTTATGGAGTGGATTTATTCAACAATTATTGGATACATACATCATAATAATGCTGCTTTAATCTGTAAAGGGAGATCTGAAGTATAATCAATGTTGCACTGCTTTACCATAGCAGGACTTTCATGATGAACAAACAAGATGCATAAATATTGATTGATAAAGGAAAATAATGAAATTTAATAAACATTTATAATAAAAATTATTGTAAAGACTTTTGATATGACTTGATTCTTTTAGTTAATAATAAAAAACAACTTGAAAGTAAAAAAAAGTTATAGATATCAAGAAAATTAACATTTAAATTCTCAAATTGCCAAATATTTTAATCAATATTCAAAATTGTAAAATTTTAGCTAACTTAGGGATTTGCATGATGAGACATTTTTGTCCATCTTTGTTACTGTAAAGAAGACAAGGAACCAAGCCAAATTATTTACATCTTGGTGAATCTCTAAGTTTTCAAAGTTTAAAATTCATTAACACTTGATTTGTATAAAACTTTATACTGCTAACCAAACCTGATATATTACTCATAAAAACAAACTATTACAACATTAATACTTACAATAACAATTCAAAGTAATATTGTTCATTAAGTTTTTAAATTTACAGAATTGTTAAAATATTTTTAATTAATGCCATAAAATTTGTATAATGGTGATTTATTTCAGGGCCTGTTTTTTAACTAATTATAAATGCTTTTTTTCAAATGGAAAATATAAAAGGTTTAAATAACAAACTCAAATAGACTGTAAATCAGCTCATTTTCAAATGCAAGAAAATAAATGTTAAAAAATTGAAAATTATTTGTTTCCATTTTATTACAATTCATTGTTAATCATAGAGAATGAATGACTGGGTTAGATCTGATCAAACATAAGTTTTTCATGACATCCCAACTCCTTTTAATATTCAATTAGTATTTTTAAAAAAAAATGTATTTTACATCATAAACTAATTCCTGTGAATTATGGTAAAAAGGAAACTAATGATAATTGTCATTGTTATTATACACTTTGCTATTCTGACCAACATGCTCATGTTGGTGGTTATATTCCCAACATTTCTGCTGTTATATCCTTTGGGCTTCTTCAGGTGTCTGCCTAATCAGTGATGAAACCCTTTATTCAATCTACAGGGGTAAATTCTCATTCTGATTTCTATTTTCAGGGGAGATAACTCTCATCAATTAATACCAGTTTTATTTTTGTGTTGCTTGTCACTGAACCAGAGTATGTGACTTTTCCACACTACAAGACTCAGATTGTCCCGAAAGAAACATGGCCTACTAGTTTAAATTGTTGGTTAAAATATATCTGGTTTTCTGCTAGTTGTGAGTTCAATCCCTGGATCTGGTAGTACTGGTAAGTTACATATCCTGTTTCAGTGGAAGAAACTGACAAGACAAATGAATAAAATTGGTGAATATTAACTGATATAAAAAAAAAAAAAATGAATGAAAGGTAGAATGAGAATAATTTGCCACATTGGATTTAATTAATGGTTCAGTTCAGAATCTCAAGGTTACTGAGTATGATGACACACCTGAAGAAGGCTGGATGGTACAACAGCCAAAACATTGATCAAGATGAGTATGCAGGTTCAAATAGCAAATCATGATGATGATGATAATTATTGATTGCAAAAATTCTAACAGATATTGTTAGTATTACATGATAATAGAAGAAATCAAATCATTTGAAATCTTCTGTTTATTCCTTAATATCAAGAGAAATTGTTACAAGTTTCCATATTTCCCTTATCAGTGTTCTTTTGCAACGTCCAATCCCATCTGAAATAACTTGTTCATTCAGTCATTACTTTTTAACTCCTTACCCCACATTGCCCTTCACTAAACAAAAAAAAATGTAATTCATATTTGTACAGTTTCCTGAAAGAAGAGGAAATAGCTTTCTATAAGCAAGTCCTTGTACAAGAAAAAAGTCAATTGTTTGTTACTCTTAGATGTCTAGATCAGAAACTGTAATACGGTGGTGTTGGTTGAGAAGGCAGCAGTAATGCTGGTTTATTGATTTTTGTACATACTATAACCTTGACAGTGCTACTTGTTAAAATCACTCTGGCCTCAAATTCCAAAATATTGCTCTGTTCACTGTTTTCCTGCCACACATTCTTCCCACACCATATCCTACCATGTTCATTGCTTCAATATCAATTACAATTGCATTTTTATATTTTTATTATTCAATCTAACCATGCAATTTGATTTTAGCAAAGATTTTCTCTTAAAGTCCAATTTTAAAGATAACTTCTTTTGTATATTTATATTTGTTCTTTTTATGGAAAAAGAAAAATTAACCTTTCTAAATTTTTTTATATTAATTTTCTGAATTTAAAACTTTTTCCTCAACCCTTAATCTATTGTTTTTATTTCTTTCACACTATAAAATCTGATAATATTCTAGTGTTAAAAGAAATAATGTCTATATGGCTCTTTTGAAATAAGAAAGATCCATTGTTCATTTTATATTTAGAATTTGAGTGGAATCCTTTTATTCATGAAATATTTTTGCTGTTGCCTAAACTGATTTAATTATTCTCTAGTTGAACTCATCAGCTCAGTTAATTAACTTGTAATTATGCTAAGAAATTTATAAATGAAGACCTTGGTTTTACCTATAGATGATAATTAATATAAGTTGAACAATCAGGTGGTTCTATATGAAAGGATCACTAAAGTTTATTAAATATAGTTATATATTTAACCCTTTAGCATTGAACATGCTCAAACCTACCCATGTAAATATTGGTTTTCAAAGTCTCACTGTTTGCTTGACTTCCTGCGTTATTTGTGATGATATTGTCATATATTATGGCAGAGTTGGGCAGGTTCAACATTGAGAGTCAAAGTGTTAAAGAACAGTTTATTTCAGTGACAACTTTATGACTGCTTAAATTATTGAAAATTGTCATAAATTAAAGAAAACAGATTTATTAAAAATGACATTTATTATAAGATTTACTTTTTCTTTTTTCTTTTCTTTCTTTTTTTTTTTTTTTTTTTTTTGTCACATTTGCCAAAATAGTACTGTGCAAATATTGCATGATTTTAAACTTATTAGTGGGTGATGAAAGGTGTTTGGCTTGATCAGGAAAGGAATGACCTAAAGTCCTGAATCACATGGAGTATTTCACTTATTCACCCAGCAAATTAACACATTGTTATCGAGTATTTTTTACCCTCCCCTCCCCCTTCAAAAAAAAAAAAAAAAACTGATGCTTCATCATTGAAATACTGATATGGGGAATGTAAGTTGGGCTGAGAACTTTTTCACACCCTTTATATATTCTGGACTTTGAGACTTTAGATCACTTTAAGTTTGTATATTTAAACCTTTTTTTAATTTTCTTTTTATACCCTTTTTAGTTTTTTTTTTTTTTTCTTACTCATCATTTGCAAGAGTAATGGGTTGTTAAATACGATGATAGATTTATATTCCAATTTTACGTGTACAAAGAAAAAACTTTAACAATTCTTACTTTCACTTTATATAAATCAAACAGGTTTCATCAGAAAGAATAAAATAAGGTTTGATTCCAAAGTATACAGTTGAGCAGAATAAAGTGAGCGAGTGGAAAGAAAATACCTTAATGAATTTTGTTTTTTTCTTTATTCATAAAACCAAGTTATTTCTTTAAAAGTGTTTTTATGAATTTCCATTTTGTTTTTATAATAAAATGTTTTTGTATAGCAATATTAACATTTAAAAATGAGTATCATCAAATGTACAAAATGAAGTTATATGGTTGATATTTAATGATTGAAATTAAAAAGTCTGTTGTTTCTACTTTCAGTATTCAACTTGGAGTCTCATATGGATAGGATGGAATGTTTTTGTGATTTGCTTATACTTGGAAATAGGAATATTAAACCGGGTAAGTTACTTCTATGCTAATGTAAAACTTGTTCATTATTTACATTGATGGAGGAAAGATTGTTTTTACTTGTAATCAAAATTCTTCCAATTTCATGCACAAATTAGCACAAAATCATACAGACGTCTCATTTTGGTATATTTGACATGTGTGAAATCTCACTTTATTGTGCTGTTGTTTTGTCGATGTTTATTATCATTGTTTACTAGATAAATTATTTGAAATTATTCTTTTATTGGAAAAGTTTTATAGTGTCAGAAATGTTATGTAGTTTATCATTTGATAAGATTTAAGAGAACTGTCTTATAGTAAGTATTTGACATCATTAGTTTCTGTTCTTTCTCATATGAAAGGAAATTTTGACACATTTACGAATATTGGTACTTAAAAATATTTAATATAAGATAAGGGCTGATCATAAAACTATTGAATATACATTTATTTGTATTTGATCTTTTTTCTTAAAATCAAATTTTATGTATTTTTTTTAAGATTGATTTATTTTTATTAAACATGAAGCTATATATTTTTTCAATATCACTCTACAAGGCCCAACAGGTACTCACTGTAGAGAGTTACAGAATAAAAGGCACAGTTTATGAGGATATGTCGGGGAAAATAATGGTTAATCCTAGACTTGAATAGGTTAAGATTGTAGTGACCGGGGAAGCATCCTCTTGGGAATCAGAAGTGGTTTGTACGAAGAAGCTGCCCAAGTGGAACTTTCACTCACTAATGAAATACAAAGGAAATGAGGGTAGTTTTTGTTATAAGGTCTATGGCATGGCTGTGAAGGTTAGAACTGGTGGAATTAAGGAATTTAGTTCATCTGAACACTTTCCATAGAAATAGTGATAGAGCAGCAAGTGACTTGCAAAATTTTATCTTTTGAAAAGGGGTTGTATTGTGAAAAATAATTCATCATCCACAAGGACATGGAGACACTTTTGAACTCTCTAGAGACTGGAAAGTGAAGACTGGGCAGCTCCTGTCCATATATGGCAGCAGTACTCTATTTTCAGCCTGATCTGGCTTGTGTAAAGGTAGAGGATAGTGGGAGTAGTTGGGTACTTACTTGGAGTGGTACAGTGAACTGACCATTTTTCCAGCATCTTTAACAATGGATCATGTGTACGTTCCATTTGAGGTCTGGGTTGAGTCCCAATAGGTGCTCAAGGTACAGGATCTCTCTGAGGGAACACCCTTTCATTGTGATAGAAGAAAATTCAGGGTCTGCTTGGTTGATGATACAAACATTGCTAGTTTGGTTTTTGAAGGATTGAATGTAACCAGCCAGTTTTTTTTCACCAAGTTGTTAGAACTAGGTCAGAAGAGAGATTAGGTGCCAGGCTCTGGTCATATAGAATTTTGGCTGTGGGCTAATATACCTTTGTATCATCAGCATAAATATTCACAAATGATCAGAGTATACTCTTAGGCAGATTGTTAATGTAGAGTTGGACTGAGAAACAAACTCTGGGGGAATGCCTGTGTTGATCACTTGGGCTTCAGTAGATTTTGCTGTTAACAATTACTTTCAGGGACCAACCTGTTAGGAAGGACTTGATAATTGATGCCACACCTTGTCAAGAACCTTCGAAATATCTAATGCAATTGTCCTTGAGTCATATTTATTGTCTCGTGCTTCATTCTGTTAGTAATGTCAGGATATAAGTAGTAGGGCAACTTGATTTTGCAACTGTGGCATTGTACTCAATCTGAAAGATGAGGTTTCACATGATAAATAAGGACTTAAATCATTACTGTTTTTTGAGGAAACAAACTTAAAGATTAAGTTTAGATTAAAAATCATAGCATTTGAATTTCAATCTGGTGATCAATGGAAGCCTTCTAGCTCAGCCTTATAAAATTTATAATTTACTGAAGCTTTACAAATTGTATATAGACAAGATGTATGGCACAAGCACATTATTATTATGCCATCAAATAAGACCTTCATTTATTTCAAAGGGGAATTAAAGTGAACAATTTAGCTATATTATGATGTAATATGTTATACAGTGCAGTAGTTTTAGTGTGATTTTTTTTTTTTTTTTTTTCAATAAAAAATGTAAATGTAAAACATTATTTTTGTCTAATAATTTGTGCCCAGCAGTATCATGGTGTTATATACACTCTTATCTATTCTTGGTTTTATTAATTACGAAGCCAAGCCATGATGATGAATTATGATCTAACAAATGTTATTCCTTTAGTAGCGTCTTTTTTTTTTTTTTTTTGTTGTAATCTTTTACAATTTTTTTACACTGTTTTTACTTATTGAGTACAGAAGAAGAAAAAAAAAGTAGCATATTTTGCTTATGGTGATTCATAATTAGAATTCTGGTTTGAATATATTTTCCATTCAGTGTATTTAGTACAAAAGATATCAACATTATTTGGATTTATTCTTGAAATAGCAAAAACCTGCAGAAATAGGAATTTCTGTACATTTTTTCCAGACGATCCTTTAAAGCTAAATGCTCAAACAATGGTAAAATCTATGAATCTAATTTTTGGTGTCAGTACTTATCACATCAAGCTTTCACACTGAGTGAAATGTTGATTTTCTAAAAAAGTGAAAAATTAACCTGTCCTAATCAGCAATGGGTAAGATCTGTATTGTACGTACATGGAAGTCCAACATCTGACTTTTTGTTTTTTGGTAGGGAATCATCTTTTAACTCATCAGTGTAGGTTAAATAAATTGAAATTTTGTATTTATCATTGGGCAAAATATTAGATACAGCAATCATCTTATGGTAACAAATGAATGCAACTTGTTTTCATACTATCCAGAAAAGAAAAAAAGTAAACCTGAAAAAATTTAAACTTTTTTTTTTTTTTTTTAATACATTCTGGTGAATAAAAAAAAAAAACTCTTTTTGAATAAATCCTTAGTTTAAGGTGACTCGAGTTGAAGAGCAATATAACACAGGCAAGTAGAGAATAGGATCTACTTACAATACCTCAGCTGTTCTGGTAGATAAACAGATCCTGTCAGGCAAGTTAGTTGCTTTTTATGTGTATATTACAACTGAATATTATGATAAAATTAGAAAGTAAGAATAAAGGAAGATGATGTAAAAGTCAATTTTTCACATATTTTCATTTTCTACTTTAATATGAATTAATATTTTGTCTTAGTTTGAAACTCTTTGTGTTCATTTGTTGCCATTTTTTTGTTTTAACATCTTGTTAAAACTAATGCATCATGGCAATAACAGTTGTAGAATGGTAGCAGTATAACTTTGTTATTTCAGAAATGGTTAAAAGATTACATTTGCAGCACACATTATATTTTGCAAAGCCTCCCCATGCTTTTCTATATTTTTTTTTTTTTTTACTCTTTCAATAACTCCAACCTGTTGTATTACTAAACATTCATTTTCTTTGTCTGGATTAAAAGAAAAATATCTATGTTGGGAGGTATTAGATTTGAAATAAAATCATTATCCCTTGTTTGCCACTCTGTTCAAATATCAATCAACTAGATATCTTTGTTTTTTTTTTTTTTTTTTTTTTTTTTTTTAACTAAGTGTCTGCAAAGTTATTCCTGATCTGTCATCTCGGCTTCAGTCACTTTCCCACTACTATAATGTAGCATCCCTGTGCCTTTTCTATAAATATTTTTATGATAATTGTTCTGGTTAGCTTTCTTCTTTGGTACCTCGACTTTACCAATTTAAGTGTAGTACTAGATTGGCACCTAGGTCTAATTTTATAGTTGAAATTGCTAGATATAACCATAAGTTTTGTGTTAAGTTTCTTACATTTCTCACTTGTGGAACTCTCTTCTGGATATTTGCTTTCCAGTCAATTTTGATCTTCAAAAATCTAAATACAATATTAATTGTTATCTTCTGTCTTAAATTCCTGTTCTTTTATTGTTCTCGCTCCTTAACAATATTTTTTGTACTTTTTTTTTTTTTTTTCATTCTTTCATACTCTGTAACTCCTAGCATCTTAGTAGCTTTATTGCCTTGCTTGGGGTGAAATGATTAAAAAATAAAAATACTACTTTCACCACCACAATGATAGTTCACTCTGCATACAGAGTTCATTGGCAATGTCAAATATCTGATGCAGCAATAACATTTTTTAAATTACAAATTGGTGCAGAATATTCTAACAAGCCTGTTTATATTATCTGTTGCCATAACAAATTTGGTGCTATAATTCTATTTGCACTATTTAAATTCAATGTAATAATAATAATATCAAATGTATCATGCAGTCATAAAATATTGATACAAAAACAAAACAAAAAAAAATTAAGTTCTAGGTTAAATAAGTATGTTTCCAGAGATGATTTTATATATACAGGATGCCCCACACAAAAAAAAAAAAACAGGAAATTTGATACAATTTTTTTAATTGTTAAATTTGTGGGGCAATCTGTAATTGACAAAAAGTTTGGTCTATTTTTGTCTTTGTCTTGGTGCATTTAATTTTACCTTACTTTATTCAAAAAGATATTTTCATTGGATTGTGACAGCTGTCATATCCTTACATGTTTTCTTTTGTTTTAAGAAATTGTTCAAAGTAGTGGATTTTTTTTATTGATTAAACAAGAAAATAAACCACATTTCCAGAACACGCTTTTTTATTTTAATAAAGCATTGAAAATTATTGCCACCATTTTTTGTTGCTTTGTGTGGAAAAAAATGAGTGGATTTTATTTCCAGGTGCAATTTGCTACTAAGATGTTATGTTCTCTTTTTGAGAACAAATTTTTATCACTGTTGATGAAAAGTGGATATTTTACAACAAAATGTGAAATGAAGCCTTACTAAACTATACAAAAGGCTGGTCTTTAACCAAACTAGGTGATACTTTGTATATGGTGAGCTTAGAAGAGTCCTCTTGCTACTGCACCCACTGAGACCAAGTCATTTCCAAAAAGCACCATGAAATAGTTAATAGAAACACTGTAATCCATTAGGATAATCAGGCCAAATGTTTCTTTGGTGATCAGATAAAAATCTTTACAGCTTGGTTGATAAATGTTTATTCTATTTATCATCTTCAGCAGATATTGCATCTTCAAATTAACTCTTTTTTGGATTTTTACTGAATTCTCTTAAAAATATTTCAATTCCATAAAAGATTGCAAAAGACACCTAGAACCATTCTTTACAATTTTGAATCAGTATTAACCTTAGAATACCATTTTTCTGTTGCTTGAATCTATTGGACTTTGAAATTTTGTTAGAGTAGTTTTTTGTTTGTTTTTTAACCTGGTTATAGTTTGTATTTATTTCTCCAAATCTGTTGATTCTTTGGCATTAACTGATTATGCATTGAAAAAACATAAAATTAAATGTTGCAACATAGCTCTTAATTAGCTTAATTCCTATTAGAGGACAATTACAAGTTGAATGGCATGTTTTGTTTTTTATTTATTTATTTATTTTTGAAATTGTAGTGTCTTATTAAAAGCATTATTATTAATATTTCTAAATTATAAAGTTTGGCATTCATGTGCAGACAGAATTGATCCAATTAAATATGAGATGGGATGGAGAAGAGCCTATTGTTGTTCGTATTAATATTGCTAATTAATATCTATATTAAAATTGATGCTGTCAAGTAGTTGTCAATTCAAAATGTTTGAACTGATTTTAATGAATTTTAGACTGAAGATGGCTTTAAATTAAGAATTTTCAAAATTGGCAAATTTAACCTTTTTCTCTTCTTTTTTTGATATACATATAGGGAATATTTTTATATTTTAATACTTACCTTTATCATGAAGTAAAGGTTCTGGGATGTTTTTATTCATTTTTTTTTCCCTAATTTGAAATGCTAGACTTGGAATTCAAAGTCAAAAAAAAAAAAAAAAAAAAAAAAACTTCATTGGAAAAATATATGAAAATCGTAGCTGAAAAAAAAAAATCATCTAGGAATGATCATTTCCAAAAGTAAAAGGAAGTGACCATTATCCAGTAAAAAATGGAATTATCTGCCCAACTAAGTACTTTAGTATTGATTTGTTCTGCTAGTAATGTTTATATAGTATATTGGAGTTGTTTATGAATACTATTCTTTAAATTCTTACATTAGAAATAATTTCAACTTTTTTTTTTTTCTTTTGAATTTTAAAAAGAAAATCCATAAAAAATTATTTTCTAATGAATATATTTGGTTTTTGTTATTGTAGTGTTATGTAGAATGTTGACATGCAAACATTTCTGGTTCAATTACAAATATATTACATTTGGAATAACAAAATTTCTTCCTATCCTCTCTAATTGGATTATTGATGATTTTTAGTTAAAGCTGTAGTTTTATTTCTTTTATATATATTTATATATATTTATATATCATATATTAATAAAGGATTATGTTATTCTTGATGGTCATTTTTATTCCATTATTAGTGAAAGCAAATTAATCTCAAAATGTCAAAAATACCATAGATTTTGTCTATATTTCTGAGATGAGGTATTATGTACATCATTTACATTATTTGGACTATTTTCCTCATCTCTGTCGCCACATTTATCACGCTCTGGCCTTCAGGTGGTTGGAATTTTGAAATGAACCCCTTATTTCGCTCATTGGGGTAGACTGTTCTAGTTCCACGTGCCATGTCTAATGAATATCAGTTATCTCCTGTTTAATTCCCCTCGCCAAGTTCTCCACCACCACCATAACCAGGTATTGAACTCGCATTCTTTGGGTCCTGTCACTGGATCTAACTAATGCCTTTATCCACTGTGCCAGGTCTTTTTTTTAATATTTTTTTTTTTTTTTTAAGTAGGACTGTGATTAATCTCAAATAAAGAAAGGTGGGTCCTTCCTGGTAATGAATTTATCATAATGATTAGAGGCAGGATTTTACAAGGCCAGATACTCTTCCTGGCACCCAACTCAGGCACTCATCATGCTAGTCCAAGTACATGGAGTGCTTTTATTAAGACTCCATCTCTATTCAAGGCTTGTGACCCCCATCCTAGGCTTATGTTGTCTGTTGGTTGCTATGAGATGCTCATCGTTCATTTGATGGGTTTTATTTTTTCATCTAGTAGGGGTGACATGCCACCCTCCTCACTAACAGAAAAGCTAGTAGGGGAGATAGTTTAAATGTTAATTACCTGTCCATGCCTGGAAACTAATTAAAGTTTTTGATTAATAATTTGTAATAATTAGCATTAAAATATAGATATTGAACTGCTCATCTTTGTATTTAGATTTTTATACTTTAGGCTCATTTGGTTACAAAAATAATTGAGTTGAATCTCAAGCTGTCTGTAAGAAGCGTTTTCATAGTGGTTGCATAAATAATTCTTCAAGTATTTTTCTATAAGAACCTTTCAAGCAAAGCCCATTGTTTCTTTTCGATTTTTCTGATTTGGACTTTGATTCTCTCATTATCTCTGATCTTCTATACATTTGAATGTATTTAACATCTTTTCTCTGTTATCAGAATATTTAAAAGGAATTGTATCTCTGTCCCCACCCCCCATACACATATATGGACTATTTTGTAACTTCAAAGCCAACCATCAGGGTTTATATTAAGTTATAGTTTGAGTTGTAATGATAAATGGCATTAGATTATTTTTTTCTGAATTTAAAGTCTCTTTAATCAATCTCTCTTCAATTTTTTTTTAACTTTCTATAAAATTCTTTTACTTCATATTAATCTGTATTCTTAATCAAAATTTTGCTAAGAGCCGCATCTCTTGTAATCTTTATAATGATATTCTTTCTGCTTTTCTTATTTTGTACAAACCTTGACTGTAATTCTTTTATGTCATTTAATTAAGATGAACATGATTCTTTTAAAATACATATTTTTAATGGATTTGTGAAGCATAGAAATATATCATGTATAATTTGGCAAAGGTATTCTTTAACAAATTTTGCAGATATTTAACCTACCTAGATATTCTAATTTTCACAATTATCAAAAGGAAGAATTTGAAACTTGTTCTCCTATATTTAGCTTTGTGATTGTTATTCATACTTAGGACACATGAAATAAAGTGAAATCCACATTTTCCTAGATGGCAAGTTTCTAATGACTGAACCATTACAAAACCCAATAGTTATTTATACTTCTTGATTTTCTTAAGTTTCAGTAGACCAATCTAAGTTACTTATGTTAACCTTTTGTGTTTTTTTTTTTAAAGACTTACTGCATTAAGTTGGTTTCAATTTGATTGGTATGACTGCAAAAACAATCCCTCTCCAAATTTATAGACAAAACCTACAGATGCATGTTGGGATTTCTTCATAGCTACTTCTCAGTCTTATCTGCCATATTTCTGTTCTTTCTCGTCTTGAAGTCAGAATGCTGCAATCACTTATCTGTATCCCTTTTGTGTGTTAGCACCATTTTTACTTTGTGTATCTTTTTTACCTTATTAATGTTGCTTTGTCTACTTTTCTCTTGCATATATTGTTTGCTTAGTATTATATTTTTTGCCCTGTTTTCTTTCATTGTTTATTTCAAACTTTTTCAATTCTGTTTTTTTGGCCATTTCTGCCAACTGCATTTAACCATGTCTAATTACTTCTACAAGCTGGAATTTCAAAATGAATCTGGGTAAATTAGACAATATTCAAATCTGCAACAAGTAAAAAATGGATTTTGCCAATTTGGTTCTTTTTTTTTTTTGTCTCTTGACACTCTATTAACATATATACCTATATAATCTAACATAGAAATTCTTTCTTTTCTACCTTTTATCAGTTGGTCAGTCTCTCACCTTTTTTTGTAACCTCTGTGATTGTCTACTGTAAGCTAAAATAATGTAGAATTGGATTATATTGTGCAAATTGTTATTGACAAATTATGATTTGAATTTCACTTCATTTACTTCTTAAAGATGACAATCTAAATTGTCTCTTATTCCATACTGAAAATCCAAAGAAAACCATTCTTATTATAGAAATAGATGTAGCACTTGTTTTTGTTTCTTCAAATACATTATCTCATGACCTAATTTAAAATGTTAGATGCATTCAAAGGTGTCTTCAACAGCAGCTAAATTATCCATTGGACTATTTAATGAATTCTGTGCATACAGACATTAAAGAAAAATTATCTGAAACAATACAGAAAAGGCTTTAACATTTGAGGTTCCTACCAAAGGGACCAGCTGATTAAGGTAGCCATCACTAATCCAACATCATTAACACTTTCCTGGAAAATATGCTATTTATGTATTATGTATGAATCTATGTAACTGTCTCAAACAATAATTTACTAATGTCTGCCACATACAGAGTACAATGAGTAAATTGTTGCCATTTTATATTTTTAATTTCGCGCATGCACATTGTTTGTTTTTCGATTTTGTCAACTGTACAGTATAGTAGGGTCAGTTGAGCACTGTCTATGAGAAAAGGATCACCATGATGCAATTCACACCACCAGAAATTTGGAAACAGCATGCTGTACTGTTTGGCATTCATGCCAGAAGCTCCAGTACAAACATTTTAGTGTTTGAGTGTCAATCTGAAGACCGTGCAGAGGATTTAGAAAGAATTGGATGAGTCTAATGGTGATTACGACAGTATGTCAGTTTGGAAAACGTTATCTGATCATTCTGATAAGAAAAAAACTCCCAAATTTGTTGATGAGGGCATCAGACTCAACACAGAGGCCTACATAAAGTGTTCTTGAGGAGGTAGTGCTGCCCTGGGTCAAGAGGGTGGCTGCTAAAAGACCCTGTGTCTGGCAATAGGACTGTGCACAATGCCACACAAGCAGGAGAATCCAGTCATGGCTGTCAGACAATTTTTGTCACCCCTTACATCTGGCTACCTGACTTCCCAGACTGCAACCCCCTTGATTATGTGTTGGGCGCATGTGAGCGAGAGACCAACAAAACTCCTTGTAAAAACAATGAACTGAAGGCAAGGATTTTGGCAGAATTTGCCAACTTAAACAAAGACTCTGTTCAGAAGAGTTGCAGGAGATTCTGAACTTGTCTGGAAGCAGTGGTTGAAGATATATTTGTATAATTTTGGTAAATATATCTGTTAAAATGAGATGTCAGAGTTATTTTCATTTTTGTGTAATTTAGATGACAATTTACCCACCACAACCTGTACTTTATTCATTTTGTATTTGAGAATCTCAACAAAATAGCAGTCAGTAACAAATTATCATAGTATTAACAGGATATTGTTAAGGTCATATGCTAACTGCAATAGTAAAGTGTAAATGTACAAAGTATGACTTTTTTTTTTTTTAAATGAGCAAGGGGCAAGGCAATCTTGATTTGGGGACATTTTTGCAATTCTTCAGCCCAAATCTATTTATTGAGGCATCTTTGATTATATTTGATTATCTTTATCTTGCACCTTTCTGCATTTCATGTTCTTTCTAACATGTTTTTTTTTTTCTTTACAGAACAATGAATTGTATATTCTAAATATTGGTACCAAAAACAAAAGCTGGTGGTTAGAACATGGCATTGGCTGCCATGTAACAAATGATACATGGGAGAAAAGCTACCATGGAGAAACCAGCAGGCCGATTCCACCTGAAGAATTTGTAGAAGGTTGTCTTATAGACTATTATTATGTAGAATTTATACATGCTGCTGTGCAGTGTTTGTTTTCAGTAAGTTAACCTCTTTCTTTCTTGAATAATCTTAATTTACATTGAATGAATCCTCTTTATTAATCAAGTTTGTATAATTGTGATATATTGTCTCAATACAAATGTATTTATTTTGTACACAATCCTATGATAAATCAAGAAACCTTTCCTGCACCGAGTTGATTTCATTGATAATTATAGGCACTTTTTGTTTCCTTGTTTGAATATAAAGATCATAAAAACTGAAAAATTTTACCTTTTGAGAATATTTTTGTTTATTCTTTACACTGTAGTTATATATGAGAGCACAGGAGATCAGTTTAGTGATATTAACTATAAGATGCATAAAACAAATACTAACTTGACTAAAAAGTATACCACAATATAAGAAGAAAAGGCTTCTTTTTTTTTTTTTTTTTTTTTTTAAAGTTTAAGCGTTATGAATAAACAAACTGAGGTAATACCTAGGCAGTGCTTCGAAACAAACCCTTTCCTTTGTAGCAGTCAGTCTTCAAGTCTATGAAGGATGAGGTTTCAGTTGTTAAATCTGAGATATTCCCTCATGATAATAATTTAAACAGTTAATTGTAAGGATAAAATAAAACTAAATTAAACATTTACATAAAATGTATTGAATAATAAGAAAGTGTTTGTTTTTTTTTTCTTGTTAGAAAATTCTCATTTGAGAAAAAAATTACATGATGTTGAAGATATAAAATAAATTTGAATTTGAACACAACTTTTTGTCTTGTGACTTATTTAGAACTAGTATTCCCACATTTTTATCCACCAATCCTTAAGTCACAATACAAGAATATTTTGCAAATAACCTTTAAGATTAAAGAATTAAATAATATTTACATCAAAGTGTAATGGGTTTCAACTATAAAGAATTTAGATAATTATCCTCTTCATTGACTTTTTGCCTCGTTCTCTTTTCTACTTTGCATTTCAGCAGACACATTTAAAAATGTGATCTCTCGTAAAGATCTGCATTTTGCCCACTTGTGGGGAAAATGCCATGAAACACACATACACGTATGTACAAACATTCAACAACACTCAAACCCACATAGTCCCCTACACTACTATTATCCTCAATAGGATTTTATAAAAGAAAAAAAAAAAGTTTTTGTTTTTTTTTTTTTTTTTTTTTTTTTTTTAATAAGTGATCATCTTGATTTTAATTATGAATTAATATTAAGTAAACAATATTGTCAATATATGAGCAACTATTTATTTCTTTATGATAGAGACTACATTTTAGTCTTGTAGTCGATGAATTTTGAAAGCATATCTAGAAACAGAAAATCAGACAAAATAGGTTTTAATTGTCCAATCTAAAAACCAACCTGGAAATCTCCCTAATCTTCAAATGATGTACTTTTCCAGATTCTCTTCAGAGCGATTCTTTGTCTTATTAATCTTCTACTGTTAAGTTAATTTTGCAAGATGATGGAAAATAATCATTATATACATTTTCTAATATTGGCCTTTTAAATACTTCTGTCATCTTATTTTACAAAAAAAAAAAAAGAAGAAAATTTGAATTTTTTAATTAACAGTATGTGATGGAAACAGTGGATATGACTATCATGGAACAATTAAAACCAGGGATTTACTGGTCAGCTTCAAAAGAAACAGTAATAATATTAACCATTTCCTTATAAGAAAACATTTGGCATTCATTGACCAAGCAGCCAGTGTTATTTTTGGTTGAAATTTGTGAAATCTTACTATTAAACCAATTTTCAGGAAAATAATTCTGTCAAGTTCACTATTATCACTGTATTGTTTAGGGTTTCCTTCCTAATCTTTTGTCTGAAGTAGTGTCGAATGCCAACATCTTGATTATGTTATTATTTTCTCATTAAGTTACATGTATTATCCATTTTAGTTGTTGCTGCTAATGTTGAAAGTCCTCAAATAATGTAGTTTATTTGGTAAAGTTCTTTGTATGTGATTCATCCTCTCTAAGACCTACAGGATTCATACACGCAAAGCCATTTTAATCAATGATCTGAGAAAGCCATTCTATACTGCAGACAGTTTAGATATTTTTAAATGAGTTTGTCACCATACATAGCATCCGTATGAAAGTTTTGATTGTATGAGGCTATTTAAGAACATTACTTCAGTTCTTGGGTTAATGTTTTTGTTTTGTAGCTTCTTGCATTGTTACACAAAACTACCTTTACTGCAGCCTCTTCTATGTTTAATTTCCTTATCTTCTTCATTAAATTTGTTATAAATAATCAATACACTGAGGCATTTCAAGTGTTTAATTTCAATTCCAGATCATAGTTTCTGTTTTGGTAAGTTTATCTGGTGTCCTACTTTTTGGAACACTTGTTAGAGAATGTTGTTTCTTTTTTTATTCTTTACTCAAGATGTTTCTTATTCTAACTATAAATACCTGTCATCAGCATGCCCCCCTCTATCATCAATACATTGTCCTAGGAAGAGAAAACAGAAACCCTCTTTTTCTATTAGTAGATTTATGTGGGGGTGGGGGGTTATGGACTGTTTAAATAATCAGTGCCCATCTTCACATCTGTGCTTGTATATGTGCAGAGCATTGTCTAGGAAGAGATTAAATACATTGGCACTCTTATTTTCTCCTTATCATAATCCCGATGAGGTTTGAAATGATTCAGTATTTGGATCTTCACCAGAAATGTATGACTTTGTGGACCAATATAGTTCTTCTATCAGTGTCAGATCTTCAAAGGCTGTTTCTAATGGATGAGAAAAGAAAGTCTCTATTGATGTCATCATATGCTGCTTTGAGGTCAGCATAGCAATACAATTTTCTATTGGAGCGGTATGCAATTTCCTGGTGTTGCTTGATGACATGTATGTGACCATTACATCCCTTACCAGAATGAAAACCAAATTAGATTGTTATGAGTTGACATTCATAGAATGGTAAGACTAGTCAATACAATATTCATTAGTACATTTACCATAATGAATCTAATTGAAATACCCCTGTATTTGTGAGGAGATAGCCAATATAAAAAAAAAATGTATATCTGAAGTATATTTGAATATTCAGATTTCATTCCTCAGTATAAAAATGACACTAAGGAAATTTTTTCATATTAACTACAAGGAAAGAATAGCAAACCAAATGGTGAGAGAGTAACAAGTCTTGTAATAATAGATGCAAAGATTATGGCTGGGAGAACAACAGCCAATGATATTTTTTTTTTTTTAATACAAAAGGCTAATGTGGCAACCTAGAAAAGGGGTAGACAAACAGCTTGACCTCAATTTGGTTCCTAAATTTGACAGCTTGGCAACCAACCAATTCATAATTGAATACATTCAGAAGATGGCACTCATATGCAATTTAAGCAGGATGAAGAAAATCAAGCAAGTTCTCATTATAATTGATGGTCAGAGTGTTTGCTGTTCATCAACAGCTAAGTTAGGTGGACAAGCAAATAAAGAATGTTCTGTTTGGATTTGAACAGTTTATAACATGGGAATCACTTGTGTTGGCTGCCTAACCAATACTTGTTAGAAATGAAACACTCCCCTGCAGTAATCAGCAGAGCAATATCACTTGCTACAGATTCCCTGGACCTAATCACTTTGTTAAAGATTGCTTACATCAATGTAACGGTCACATATGAGCAGCATGCAAAGAGGTCTAATGCTTCTGGTGAGGTAAAGTGGGTCACATTTCTTGAAAGTACCAGGGGAAACAAAACAGAAAAGATATCACTGCTAGTCCACTCCCCACCTCCCAAGAAAGAAATGAATGAGGTGCTACCTGTAGCTGAAGGACATATCAGTGGAATTGAGAACCTGGCTTGGTAGACATTGGTTGATCTCAATTATTCATGAACAAATCAGTGTGTCTTTTTTGAGGAAAAGAAAAATGAAAGGATTCAAGTGCCTTGGAGTCAAGAAATGTTAAGCTTGTTGAGGGAAATATAAATGTGGAAATTGAAGTCTTAATAATGAACAGAAAACTGAAGGTTAAACTCCCTACTTGGACTCGATGCTCATATTAACCTTAGCACTCTGCATTATTAATATTACTTCCCTTTCCACTGCATTTTTTTTTCAAGTTACAGTGTCTTTATTGTTAATTTTACTAAAAGTTGTTTTCTGTTGCCATAGAAGGATATGACAACACAACTATGAAATTCAAAGACACTAGTATTCAGGGATCAGTTGCATTCAGTGGCAGGATGAACTTTTGTACAGCAAATGAAGTCACATACAGAGTGATAAAGGTTAAAGAACTTGGTGGAATTCAAATAACTGAATCTGACAAAGGACTTATTTACATGTACACAAGTCAATATGGCTTTTTTTTTTTTTTTTTTTTTTTTTTTTTCAAACAGTGATGTTTAAAGAGTGGAAGTACTGCCTCCCTCAGCTGAGGTTTGGACTTAATAACAAGATCAATTCAACTGGGATATTACAGATTTATTACAGAATAAATCCAGATTGGATATAACATTATCCTCTACTGATAGCATTTTAGTCAAAGAAAGTATGATGCCTGCAAGCATGTAGAAATGCATTTAGAAAAATTTTGGCTAATGTACAAGGGCCCAGGGTGATTATAAAATGGTGCACATGTGTTAGATTTGCAAGTCAGTGGTAAACACAAACTTTGATGGAAGGGAACATTTGAGACTCCCTGATGTCATCACTCACCAAAAGATTTTCTCTTAGTGTGAAAAAACTCACAGAATGCATAACTGTTTTCAATTGACTCTGCATAGCAACAGCATTCATAAAACACCAAGCAAATGTAATTTGCATCTGATTAGGATGATGAAGTGGATGATGCCTCTCTCTCAAGTAGTTGATAATGAGTACCATCAAGATGATCCTGCATAAGGTAATTCCTACATATACAGATGTAAACTCAACATGCAGGTTGATGCAAGTTTTCTAGCCACTGGGATCTCATTGGAAGTAAAACAGATCTATCATCAAGGATGTGTGTTTGTGGCATTCAATAAATGATGTGCAACATATCAATTTAAACACTGAAAGGCATCAATTTGACACATTTATCGATTTAGCATGTGTACATCAATGGATTTTTGACTGGGAAAATGGACACTAAAGCTGCAAGCGAGAGGTTGATAAGATGGCGACTCTGACAACTTGGTCAGAGAATACTCTTTGTCCATAATTGTGATATTGGTCAAATGTAAACCAAAACCTGAGCCAACAATTTGATCAAAGTACCCCAGTGATGACATGATGTCATAAAAAAAAGTTGAACCCATGAGCTAGAGTTGGGATCTATTCATTTCTGGAGATAGGGTTGTAGCATTTTTTCCTTTTTTTTCCTTCTTCCCTTTCTTCTTTTTTTCTCTCCTTTCTTCTTCTTTTTTTTCTCTCCTTTCTTCTTCTTTTTTTTCTCTCCTCTTTCTTTTTTTTTCCCCCCAAATGGTTGGTGGGACATGAATTCAAAGTTTTCATTCTCCTATACCAATTACCACCATGGCATGAGAGCCCAGTCTGTCCTGCTATTTAATCTATAACAACAAAATGCATTATGAGTATATCTGCTAAGAACATTCATTCCATGTTGAAAAGAAGACAGTCTGAATATTTTGTGTTTATTTGATTTTTTTTGTTTGTTGTTTTAACCTTCAATACACATTTGTGAGTATACTTGCTAAGAGTGATTATTGCTTATTGTTTCAAAGAAATTTGTCAATGGTCTCAGTTAAATAAAGTCGGCATGTTGGTGTGGAAAGTGGACTTGGTATTTTGTATGACAGGTTAACCAATGGCAGTGTCAAAAGTAACTCGGTTAAGATTGTGGTCAATGAATGTGAAACGTACCAGTCAATAGACTCAGCATCATTATAGGGGAAGAAAGGAAGACTAGATGTGAGTGACACTTAAAGTAGGTTAGGAATGAATATCCCTCATTATGCTCGTAAATTTAATAGAAATTCTCTAGAGAAGGAAGCACCACTTTTATCTGAGGTGTATGTTTAATAGCATCTCTCAGTATGAAAAGTAAATGGTGGAGAGGGGTTTATTCAGTTTAACTGTAGTGAGATAGTAATATAACAGGTTATGCAGTGATGTAAACAAGGCTTTCAGCTGGAAGAAATGCTATTTGTCCCCCCCACACACACACGCACACCAAAGAACATAACAAAAATAAATTTATTATGTGCCATACTATTCAGACCAGCATGTTTATTTTGGTTGTTCCACTCTCAACATTTTGGTTGTCATATCCTCCCTCCAGCACCATTTGTACTCTGTAATCTTCTCAGAATTTCAAACTTAACCTTTTATTCAATCCACTGAGATAGATTACTCTCATTCCGATTCCCATGCTTAGGGGAGATAACTCTTATCCATTAATATTCATCAGTCTTATTCACCTTTGTATCACTTTTGTCCATTTCTTTCACTAAACTAGTGTGTGACTTTTCAGAACTCACAACTGTCATAAAAACCCAACATGTTTTAGCCATTGCCTTAATCCACTAATCTTTCAGGGACAACTTGGTGGTGTAAATTTAGAACTGCATACCTCATGTCTGCACTTGAATGGTGGCTCAATTAGCAAGACATTATAATAATTTGACATCTTGAGAATTTTGACGTAGACTAAATTGGATTTTTGTAAGTCACTGCCTGAAGCAAGGGCAAGCAGATGAAAAATACAAAGCAGTTCTTTGCTTCCCTGAAGTTTAGTTGAATTTTTTCCCCTTGAAAAAATGAAACCTTAAAAACCTTGAGGCAAAAACACAATTTGTATTTAATTATAACATAACAAAACATGATTAAATAATAATGGTTTTCCTCTTGAAACCTTTGAATTTTGGGCAATAGGAAATGCGCAATGAAAAATGTAATTGTTATTAAAGAATTCTAGCTGTCCAGACGGATTTTCTGATAGATCATTTTGAGAATAAGTTGCAGTTTTTGATTTTTCTGAAAGAACTTGATATTTGCTTTGATTTAATTTCCTTCCCTTCCTTAACCAAGTCATATACATAGCTACAAACCACAGTTTTGTTACAGAGCAACACCTTCTTTATCTTATAAAGAAAATGTGTAAATTTCAAACTAAGTTTGTGAAAGGGAAAACTGCTTACATCCTGGAACAAAATGCACTCATATATGTCTTGCATACAAAATACGTGAAAGAAAATATGGCCAACCCAAAAGCTGCAATTTAAAAACAACTCTATCTTGGAGCTCAGAGATTTTGTAAGACTAATTTGTGGCTTATACAAATTTCTGAGCCTCAGCCATTTGATAAAATGAGGAGGTAAGCTGTTTTCCCTTCTACAAATTTAGTTTGAAATTTATGCAATTCCTTTATAAGATAAAGGCATTGCACTATAGCAAAACTGTGGTCTGTAGCTATGTGTATGACAGGCAGCAAACACCGACAAGTCGACTGCTCATGTTCTGTGTGGAGAGTTTCGTGGTAGTCTCACCGATTGAGATTGAAAAGACAGAGTACGACTGATACTCTAAACAGTAACTTTCTTTAATTTATATTATAAAAGAAGGGCTGAATCACTGTCCATCATACATTTTCTGCATGTGACTTTGTATGTATCTTTTTTTTTTTTTCTTACCCCCAAACAAGGCAAAAAAAAGCCACCGAGACGCAGGACAGGTGTTCTGAGTGTGAAAGAATATAAGAAAAAGAAAACATTATTAAGGATTGAAAGCAAAAGAACAAATTAAGACAGATGAAAACAAAATTGCATTTAAATTTTTGAAGATCAAACTTGATTGGAAAGCAAGAAACTGGAATAGTTCCACAAATGGAAAATGTGAGAAAAGAAACTATTAACATATAACTTAGTTACATCTCACCATTTCTACTATAAAATGATGAGAACTTGCTGCCAATATAGTACTACATTTAATTCCCTAAAGTCTATGTAACATATAGGAAAATTCATCAGAACAATTAGCATGAAAGTATTTATAGAAAAGGCACAGAAAAGCTGTTACAGCAATGAGAAAGTGACTGCAGCCAAGATTTGTCTGTGTTATGAGTAATAGATGTGCTTGTGCCATTTAATGTATACACATATACTTCGAGAATTTGGTTGAGTTTGAAAGAAGACATTGGAATAATACATTGAGCAATATAATCATCAAGTTAGAAACAAAAAAAATTATAAGATTTTATTTAACTTTTCAGAAATTACTCAGTAATAAGAATTAGCTTTTAAATGTAGATAGATTTTTCAGGTCTCTCATTGAATTAAGATACACACACACACCATTTGAAGGAAACTGAAAAGGGCCATCTGTCATGAGGGTTAAGTTTTCTTTTTTGTCTGGCAACAATCCCTGGGTAACAGGAAAAGAGTAGAAGCCAAAATATGCAGCCCTTTCAAGTCATTTTTATGGTTCCTTTTGTATTTAAATTGAATGTATTTTTAATAAATGTAATGTTTTAACCGAACAAACAATTTAGATTTGATCATTTTGCCATCAGTTAAGTGACAGTGTAGCAAATAAGTTTTAAATGAAAAATTTTGTTACTTAGATGTTCCATAGCTATGACAACAGTTTAAACAATTCTTCATTATGATTCCAAATAAAAAGAAATTTATGAATGAAACTTATTTTTGTTATAATGGAAATTTTATATATATATTTTTTTTTTCTGTGTAATTTTGATATTTTGTGCATTAACACATTAAAGTGTATATGTGTGGATGATTTATTTTTTCTTTTTTAATTTATATTCTGTTTCTTGAATTCTTCACATAATGTTTATTTAGATGTTACCAATTATTCTAACTCTCTGCCTTTCAGATATTTTCTATCTCTTTGCCATTTATAACTTATGATTATCATTGCTTACTTTCAAGTTGATATTTTCTCTAAATCTTCAGCTTGTCCACATCATGAATTTTTTTTATATTTTTCTGGAGGAAGTTTTTAGTAATGTGCTTTGCCAACTTAATGACACAGGAAACACATGGTTTCATACTTTGTCCTCAAATCCTTTCGGCTTTAAAAGATTTACCCTCTGTCTATACAATCACTAATGTTAAGCAACATTGAACCTAGTCAATACCCACGTTAAAAAGGCCTTGTGCCACATGACACCCTCTGGGGGGGGTGACTGAATATCATCAGTACCTAGATGGGTGACTGCTTGGGAATACCAGGTGCTGTAAGCTTGGATTTGTGGGTGGTTTATTGAATAATGGCTCAAAAATGTTAATTGGAAAACTGAGTTTGAATTCCAGTTCGGTTTGTTATGTTCACTTACGTGCAAATACCCTTGGGAAAGGTACAAATCCACCTCTTCTCACTCCAGCTATAGGTTAATTGGTAAGGCTTGTATCACTAAACCATTATTATCTCCAAAAATAAAATTGCAAACAAAATATTTAGATTTCAGCATTAAAATAACTCATAGATGTTGATATGCTGCTAAACAAAAACAACAAACACACATTAATGAAATTAATTAGAATTCTGTATTTGATTTTACTGAACACTGCAGTCAAAATAATGGTTGTATTAATAATTAAACCTGAAGCTTATATGTAGAAATTAATTGTCATAATTTACAGATTTTAATAATGAATATACATGCCTTGATGCAGATAAAGATTTTTTTTCAAAGTTATTTTTTACTTAAAAGTCAAACTTTTAATTATTTGCATTAGATATTTTATTAGTTTGTGTATATGATCTTTCTTTTTCATGCCTGATTAAAAAATTGTTTTATGTTCCATCAGGACATGGGCAATCATGTCTCTCCACAACTTCCTATCCTTTGTAGCTCTAAGCAATGTCTGTTCCCTTATCCTTCCCAGTCCATATTCAGACATCCATTTACACAGGCTAGTTAAGAGGGTTACTCACTATTTCCCTTCACCATCTTGTATATCCTGTGAGTGTCAAGTTCACAAAGCCCTCTTTATTCATTATACATCCCAGAAATTTCACCTGTCTCCTTTTGATTCAAAATATGTGCCCTTTTTGTTTGCATTTTCTTTAAAACTTCCTCATTGCTCACATGTTCTCAGCATCCTTCTGTAGAACCACATTTCTGTTGGCTTTAGTCTTTTCTTCATCTGAGGAAATTGTCCAGTATCCTTTGCCATAGAGGATGATTGGTATTACATAGTAATTTAATACACTCTTCTCTGTTTCTAATGAAACTTTCCTATTTCTTAATAGACTGCAGAAGTATGATTGAAATTAATTTGAGGATTATTAAGATCAACATCAGAATGTTCATCCATTCCCAATGGAGGTATAAACTAGGCTTGATTTAGCTCTGGGACACAATTTGCATGTATTTATAATTTTGCAAGAAAACTTGGCTATTGCATCATCATCAAATCTTGAAAGTCTTTAAAATTGATCAATATTCTTTCACTGTTCTACTCCATTTCACTTCACCAATATTCATTTCTGTTTAGTTTTCAAGAGTGGTTCTTTTGTCTCTCTGACAGGCACAAGAACTAGTTTTCTTGCTTTCAACCAAAACTTGATATTCCAACTGAAGATTCTTTACACATTATGTTCAGTTTTCAAAAATGTTATCAGCTCTTCATTGTGAGTCAAACTATTTTTGGAAGATATTTTGAGATAAGTTAATTAATATTCAATGACTCATTTCCCCCAACCACCACCAACATTAGGCTCATCTTTAGTTTTTCTTGTTCTCTCAAAAACCCACCCATCCCCACCTGACATTCCATCCAGTTCAGGCTGTATTTTTTCTTTGTGGTGGTTGTGGGGGTTACACATCAGTCTCTTCCTGCTAATATGTTCCATGAACTCTGTCATATTGATATAGGGTTTGTTGTCTGTTTTTTTTTTTTTTTTTTTTTTTTTTTTTTTTTTACCAATTCATTCAGTTCTGTGAAGGTCTTTATTATGGCAATAGTGCAGTGAAAACTGATTTTCTTGAAATAGAGAGGGGTGATGTTCAACAAGCAGCAAAAGTGGTTGGAGTATTACCTTATGCTTATATACCTAAAATTAAATATCTAAAATCATTTTGATCTAATTACGTATGATCATAAAATATTACAAACAAATCTAGTCTTGATACTTAACAGATAAACCAGTGTAAAACAAATATAAAAATTTATTTGCTCACCAGTGATAATTACAATGAGGTTAGTTTTTAAATAATTTCATTCAAAAAATATATAAGGAAATGTTACTCGTATTTGATTTTGTATCATGCAAAACAAATTGTTGTTCAGTAAAATTAAGAGTGCTTGCCATGATTTGAATGCCTGACCTGGAAGTAAACAAGCTTGTAATGTATCTGTTATGCTGTTTGTAAAAAGAATGAAATTCAATTTTAGTTTGTTTTTGTTTTTGTTTTTTTGATCAGTGATCACATTAATGCATTCACCTGCTTCCTAAGCTTTTACTCTGACTCTCCTCTTGAACTTTTCTCCCACCATGACTAAGTCAATAAACTATAGAAATTGCTCTTGACATTTATTCTTCTCATTTTAGATATTATCATAAGTTGATTTTTACATGTTTTTTTAATTACTTTTATTTACTTGAATTAGTCACTTACATTTCTTTTTTGTCCCTCCCCAATACTGCGTCATTAAACTCACTTAAAATTATGAAAAGTTTAGAAATCAATTTAGAAGACAATTGTCAATTTTGAAGTTTAAAATCTATCACCACTTTGAATATTTTTTAAACTAATAATTCATTTTCTTTTATTATAATTAGTATAATCCCTATCAAAAATTTTGAAATTATAACTTTAAAGAAAGTTTTAAATCTATTTGTATAGTGAAGACTTGAAAAGTAACTTTTCTGTATTCAGTAAGATGAAAGAAACTTGAAGAAAATTATATTCATGCATATGTCAAAATGGAATAAACAATTTCTACAGTAAATAGAAATTTTCTTTAGAAAAACAAAGTATCTAATTAGAAAGCACATTTGTCTGTTAAGATTTGATTTATATAAACTATTTTACTATTTCCTTACAAGATTTATTGAAGAAAAACTGAAAAAGAAAATCGGTAACTTTGATCTTAAAACTACAAAGTTAGCAAAAAAAATGTTAACATTATTTGATGTCAAGGATAAAAAAAGTATTATTATTGATAAATCAAGCAAGGATTAAGATATAAGTTTAAATATTTTAAAATGCTATCATTTAACATCTGGTGCTATATAACTACCTGTATACAAAGTTGCATGAAAATAAACACTGGCTACTTGGTAACAAGAGAGTTGGGAGGCATATGATCTTTTAGCTTCTGTCTTGAGGCTCAAAATAAGAAATTTCTTTAAATATATTTAAAGTCTTAAAAACTACCTTTTTTTTTTTTTTTTTTTTTTTTTTTTTTTTTTTTGTTGTTGTATGCATGTCAAACTTACCCTGTGAAAATAACTTGCATTATAAGATTTTTTTTCACATTACCAAGTTTTTTCAATATGCTTAATTACCCAGATATTTTTTAATCCTAGTTAAATGTAAAAATGACAATATTGTAACTATTTTTTTATTTTAATTTCAGTTCATTGGATTTATATTTTCCTGCATAACAATCTATGTGTATACAGAAGAAGATGAGAGCTGTAAGTACATTACCACTACTAGCACTTACACTCGTCCAAAAGACCGTGACAGTGGTGCAAAGTACGAGCCAGTCCAGCTGCGAGACAGCTGGGCACTCCCCACATATGTGTCATACACAGAGAGCTTGGATTGGTCGTCCTCTGCTCAGTCCTCATCAGTTTGACTTCTACCTGCTCATCTACGCTCAGTCATGGCTACTTCTCCATCCATCTACCCTGACTTCTCCTACTTTAAATTGCGGGTTGCCGTCCTCGCAGCCTCAGGTGCGTGACCTTTCACTGCAACATTAGTATTGTTAGAACTAGAGTAATAGTGGTCACAGCACTGCCAGATGGTTGCATTATGTCACTCACAAGTTGTTATTTATATCGTACCATCTGTTTGTCTTTACTGGCAGTGTAAAGTCATCTAAACCATGGCTTTGGTTGGACCGGCCACACACTGCCTAACAGACTAACTTGCTCGGTCTTTATTTATCAACTTTGTATCTTGAAAGTTGTTTTCCTGCTTCCATCATATATATTTAAACAAGTTGTATTAAATTTAACTGATAAGGTCCATCTGTCTAATGATTTTATTGTATTTTTCTAATTTTCAAATAAGTTGTGCATCTAGATCCAAATGGTGGATGAACTCTCCAAAATTTATGTTTCTGTCAAAGTACTTTTGGCCATCTTTGTCATCAATGAGAACTAAATGTTGTCAGTATTATAGACAAGAGTTGTCATCAAGCTCTGAAACTGTTCTACACATGCCATCAGTTATACACTGCACATATATTTAAATTAGAGTTATAACATTCCAAAAAATTACAGGATTTAGATAGCAAACTGTGATACTGGCAATACTTAGTTTCTGATAATGATCACGATGGTCAAAAGTACTCAAACAGAACAGAAAATATGAAGTGTGGACAGTTTATTTGCAGTTTTGATCCAGATATGCAAGAACTGGGGAAAAAAAATTGGAAAAAACACAATGACCAGTTAAACACAAACCTTTTAATTTACTACAATTTAATACAACATGGTTAAATAAATTGTTGTTGCCTAAATTTACATTATAATCAGCTGCTGCTAGTACTGCTGCAACTTTGTTAAAGATGTCCAAAATTGAGAATTTCTCTATTTATGTACAAGATTCTCAATGATATCTTTGCTTTATGTAGTTTGCCATTCAGAAGTCATATGAAATAATAGATTTTCATGTCTTCACAATCATGACCATGACTGAATCCATTCATTTCCTCATTATTGCCTTTCCCCTGACCTCCTCAGCTTTTTATATTGGAAAAATTGGTTCCATTTTTTCTTTCTTTCTTTTTGTGTGATAGAAAGCCAGATTTATTTGGGTGAATATTTTGTCCAGTCTACTATTTGCACTTATTTTGACATAAGTTTTATTAAATAATTTTGTAAATATTTTTTTGTTTCCTCCTCTCATGAGACCTGTGGATTTAATGCCTGTGGCTGTTTTAATTTAGTCAGTCATTATTTTTACTCTTTTTTTTTTTTTTTTTTCTCTGTCAAGTTTGGAATAAACCTTTTTCTGTAGTATCAGGCAAGACTTTATCCTAGTGAATATATTTTTAAATTTGTATTTTATTTTGTAGCAGAAAGGTTCACCAGCTTGTTCTGTTTGTTAATTTTCTTATTTTTAGATTAACAGTTCAGATGTGTTGGTAATACTTTTTTTCTTTGTGGGGGTGTGGAGTTGTCTTTGATTACCAATCCAACTCTTCTGGATCCAGGGTACAACCTTTTATAAACTGAATGATTGTCCATTGGTCAGCACCTGATCTATACAAAAGAATGCATCTCATAATATTCAATGTCTTAACAATAGTGAAATGTCTCTTGTAGTTGCACACAACTAAAAACCCACCTTCAGCTGCTCTAGTCACAGAGTAATATCAACACTACTGACGTCATATCCTCATCCTTTTAGTATAAGGATTTATCAAGAGGATCCAATTATTTTGCATCTTAAAGATAAGTCTTCACTTTCTCTCTCCTCGCACCTAGGTACTTTTCTTTCTTTCTCTCTCTCTCTCTTTTTTTATGATACATAGTCATAAAATAAAACTGTTTTGATAAGTGTCTGAATAATCCTTTGTATTGTACTTTCTCTGTTATTAACATTTATTTCATTTCTGCCTTTGTCATCTAATAACTGTTTTGGCTTTTCTATACCAAATTTCACCAACATTCCTTGTGTTGCACAAAAGCAAATGTGTACCTTAGTCTGTATTCATATAAGTTACTCTGTAATGATCATTCTTTGCTAGCAGCTTAATGTAAAGAACGTTCATCTTTACCTGAAGGTAAGATCAGTAATTCAATGCATCAGCCAGCAGGTTGGTTGTTAGGTGTTACTGACTTTATGAACAGATTGCCTTTAAATCTCTTAAGCAGAAAGTCAATTCATATCAGCTGATCTAATGTTGTTATCAAATATATCTTTTTTTTTTTTTTTTTTTTTTTTTTTTTTTTTCTTTCATTTCATTCTAAGCCCTTTGTTACTTGTATGTTTTGATATTTTTTAAATGGGCTAATATAATCTCTTTGCAATAAGTAATACTGTATTTTTAAAAGGATTTTTAGATTCACGAATAAGAATCTTATTTAAAATATTTTTTAAACATTGAAGAATCCTCTGGGACCTTTTGAATTTATGTGAAATTTATTTGATTGTTATTGAGATTTTATCAACTGTTGTCTTTATCTTAATTGTTTTGTCACATTGATTCATAAGCTTTCCTCTCACCAATAATAGAAACTTAGAAAACATATCTTCAGATATATTTTCAACCTAAAAATGATCTTAAATGCTTAATATTTTTCTTCTACAGAATTTGATATTTTATATTAAAAATCAAGTGATACATAGGATGCTAAAGTTATAAAGAGTTTTTTATGAATGTGTTGCAGTTTCCTGTTGATTTTTTTTTTCTTCTGTAAAACTTACGTGTGAATAAGTCATTAATGGATAAGAAAAAAATGTAAAACAAGTTGTTTTTATCACAACTTAGATCATTTTGTACAAGTAATATTTGATATATCAGTAATCTGTGACTGATTTTCTTTAATACTGTTGAGGATTGAAACATTTTATAAGTAATGCTTTGTGTAAAATTTATGTATGAAAATTTGATTCCTCATTGGCTTAATTATCAACCAACATAAATAGCTACAAAGTTTGTATTTCTTTACTGAGATTCTGACATCTGACCTGTCTCTCTCTCTCTCTCTTTTATGACTGAAATGGGGGGGTACTGTGCTTCCTAATGAATTAAATGAAAAGATCTTTAAAAGTACTTCTGTAGTGTATACTATTTTTATAGGTTCTTTTATGGGTTCTTTTTCAACTTCCCAAACATTTTAATTTTTTCTTTCTTAATAATAGAGGATCTGCCTTTAAAGTATGTTTTATTATTCACTTGTGCCTTTCACAGTCATGAATTTATATTTGATACGAGTTTGTTTTGAGTTTTTTCTTCTTTTTTATCCATTAATTCAAATTCTTTTTCTCCAACTTTTCTTTCTCTTTCCAAACTTTTATAAAAACCTGTTACATCCTTTTTTTTTTTTTTTTAATACTATCAGTTGTTAATGGTCATAAATTCACTGTGATGATTCAGTGCAGCACAAATGACTAACTATACCTTGTTTAATTTTCTTTCTGGGGTGGATTATAAACCTAATGATTTTGTGACTGGAAATGCTTTACTTCCAGTTTTAGTACCCTTGTACTCTCTATAACATTTGAGATATATTACCATATTAACTAATTTTTTGTAAGTTAATGACTATACTTATGTGTGCACAATTTATCCTCTTTATGAAAACTTGTTGAAAACTTATAAGAAAATTAACACATTCTAACAAAAAATAAGTTTTTGATTTATAAAGTTTATGGTAGACACTGTTAAATATACAATCCGAAAATACATTTAAAAACTTCGGGGACAGGTTCCTGACACCAAAATAAGGTAAAATGTCCATATAAACATGTCCAAAAGGACTTTGTTGTACCTCAATACAGCAACTCAAAACAAATGTTCAAAATGTCCTCCACTTGCTTTACACACACATGAAACCGTCAGATCATTGACTGGCACACATTTTCAAATACTCCGACATGGTGTTGAATGGTTTTGAAGGCCATTGTGACATGTTGATGAAGCGTCTCTGTATTATTAATGAATGTTGCATAAAGCAATTGTTTTAGGTGGCCCCACAGATAAAAAAAAATTGAAGGATTGCTGTCAGAGGAATGTGCAGACTATGGAATTGGTCCTTCCCTACCTATCCATCTTTCATGGTAGATGTCAGCCAGTGCATTGTGAATAAGGTGACTAAAATGTGCTGGAGCCCCATCATGCATTAACCACATACATCTTTATATTAGCAGGGGTACGTCCTCTAGCAGTTCTGGAATTGTGTTGGAAATAGATGTCTCCTGTAAGATGTGCTGGGAGAATATATGCACCTACCAGACTATATATGCACCTACCCACAATTCCAGCCAACATATCAGCCGTAAAGTGATGCTAGTCTCTAGCCTGTATTGACCATGGGGATTCTGATCTGCCCACAAATGTTGGTTGTGTGAATTTGTTATTCCATCTCTTCCAAAAGTTACCTCATCCATAAACAAGACTGCAGAGACAAACAATGGATTGGCAGTTTGTACAATAAACCATCGGCAAAAGTTCTTCCAAGGTGGGTGATCAGAGGGCAAAAGACAATGCATATGTTGCAAATGATGTGGATACAGGAGCTGCTCTTGAAATACCCTCCATGCAGTACTATGATATGTACAACATACTAGGGCCACTTGATGTGTGCTGATACTTGGATCATCTCCGATTAAACTGTAGAATGTGTTCTTCGTGGTCAGGTGTACAAGCAGATCTTTGTCTTCCTCAATCCATAATTTGTGGTGCCACGGAGTCTTTCTCAGCAATGCAACTATAAACAGCAGAAAATGTTGGATAACTCGGCTGCTTTAATTATGGAAGCGCAATCTAATAACGCCATACAAGTCTTGCATCTATTACCTTTCGTGCAGCCATATATAAAAATCATATTTGCCTACTCACAATATGAATATCCTGCCATTGTTAAACAGAACACTTCTCAGTTAACTCACTACTACATACATTAAAAGTTGAAGATAAACTAGCCACAAATGTGCACAAATGACAAATGTAACCTAGTTTAGATAGCAACACAGTGTCACCTACTGTAAACTTTCTTTTAAACTTAATTCAAAAATGAAGGATTTGCAGACATATGTTTATATGAACTTTTGTCCATTTTGGTGTCAGGACCCCCCCCCCCCCAGTTTATAAAAGTATTTTTGATACACTGTGTGTGTATGCAATTTTGGTAGTAAAGTGAAACTTACAAGTGGGGACATAAGCCAAATTTGTATAAAAGTTAATTTTATTGCTATAACCTTTGTAAAAAGATTATAGCAATAAAATCTTGGTCTAAAAAAAAAAAAAATCATAATCTCTTTAGTAAAAAAAAAAATTCTTGTACAAAACTGTGTAAACTATGTTGAACTGGACATATTTGAAAAGTTTTGTGTCAAAAAATGTTAGAATAAATTGCATTTAAAATACTTTTAAACAGAAAAATACCTGAATTTTAAAAATTTGCCAAAAATGAATTAATTATTAGATTTAAATAAAACTTTTGGTATTTATTTAATAAATGGTGAAATTTATTTATACAAAGTTTAGTTTTTGTAAACACCACCTCTTATTATTGATAACACTGGCCTGCAATGTTTTCAAGGTCAAATATATAATAGATGATTTTAAGGCAGTTTTTTATGCTGGATCCAAAAATCATGCTCATTTTTTCTAATCAGTTCAAATTTTTATGATACAAGCTCTTACTTGAAATATATAGAACAGTATTATAATTCTATTTATTTTCTTGTTGAATTAAACATAATGCTAAATTTAGGACTGATATATTTGCAGAAAGCTCATATTGCTCCATAGTAAACTGAAAAATACACAAAAGAAGCTATTCCTGGATGAAAGGTCTTTTCAGGGACTTCCTCCTGTGCTCGGCAGCCACCGCATCCTGTTTCAAGCACCAACAGTAGTCAGCAAGAAAGTTTACATCCCACCAGCCTTGGTAGTGCTCTTCCATAATGTGAATGTCTTGGTGAAAGCGTTCACCTTGCTCTTCACTCAAATCTTCACAGTTCTCTGGAACATAGTCCAATTGTGACCACAGAAAGTGCAGTTGGCAGAAACTCTTCAGTAGCTCTTCAATTTCCTTCTTGTATTCTGCACTCCAGCAGTTTCTCAGGAAGTTTGTAACTACTAACTTCAGTGACTGCCAGGAAGACAGTTCAGCTTTGCTCAATGCTTCATCAAACATTGGGCCTTTCATGAGTTGTCTTATTTGAGGGCCATCAAATATACTAGCATTGAGTTTCTTTCTATGCTTATCCATGGGAACTTCTGGAGGAAAGCAAACCTGCTGCCTTTCTTGTCCATTGCCTTCACAAAGTTCTTCATTACGCCTAACATGATATGAAAGGGTGGAAGCAGTATTTTGTTTGATTCAATGAAGGTGTGAGACTGAACAGTATGCTAGCCAGGCTTAATGTCCACTCTTGTCTCGCATAATGTTGGTATTCAGCCCGGCTGTCCCAGACACACAGAAAACAAGGATACTTTGTTTACCCACCTTGGAGCTCTAGGTCCAGTCCAACCACCTTAAGATCTCCACACATCAACCATTTGTGCTCCTGCTAGTTAACAGCAGACAACAAATGATCCATGCTGTTGTGAGTTTCTTTCATTTGTACTGAATGCCCAATAGGGATAGATGAACAAACTATTCCCATTATGTAAAAGAACTACTTTGAGACTTCTGTTGGATGAGTCAATAAAAAGTTTTCATTCTGTAGCATCATACTCTAAGCCCATTAAGATATGTTGTTGCAATAAACCAATTATGACTTATCCTAGAACATAAAAAACTGTCTTAATTCTCTCTCTCGGTCTCAATACCAGTAGAACATTGTTCCTGGTGCCAACAGATGTTTCTCTTTGAGACATGAACCCAGCAGGTGAGCAGACTCCTTTGAAAAGTTCAGGTCTTGTATCAGGTTGTTGAGTTGTGTCAATGGTACTAGCTGGTCATCCTCTTCTGGCTTGTATGCGTCATCCCCAGCTACAACAGTCATGTCACTATGTTCAGAATCAGAGCTATATTCCATGTTACCATCTGGCTCAGCAACAGGAATGTCTGGGCCATGAGGGATTGGTCTTATGACAGAAGGAACGTCAGGATATTGGACATGGTGCTTCTTCTTGCGATTTATTCCTTTTAGATTTATCATGCAAAAATAGCAGTCCATAATGTGATCTTTTCCTTCACTCCAGATCATTGGAATGAAAATGGCATACTCTTCCTTTTACCATTCCTTCAATCTCTCAAGTTCTCCACACATTTTACAGTAAACGTGGGGGAGTGAATGGTTTATCCTGATCCCCTATTTTGATTCCAAAGTAATTGCGATATGCCTTCTTCACAAAGTGATTTTTGCCTGATGGTTAGGAAGAACCACATTACCACAGATATAGCAGAACCTGTCATGATTATTCTTACACTTTTGATCCATTCTTGCAGGAATACAAATGTCAAGCTGAAAAGAGAAAAAAATAAATCTGCTCTCAGCTTGTCGTTGACACTTAACACAGTACATTACAATCATTTTAAGCTGAGGGATAAGCCCCATCCCCTTAGGCATGTGGATGTGAGCAAGTAGGATGGTACACTGTAGTTAGGTACACATACAACATTATATGATATACTAAACATCAGGCACCCACGATCAGCTGTGATAAGTAGAATCCACAGGCTTTTGAATAAGTGTTATTATTATGTTCAACTTGTTGTGAAGTATTCAAGCACATCTTAAAAAACCAGACCTGACCAAACACACTGAATGGTATTTTTGAATTTAGCATAAAATGGTGATCATATATCACTTGATAAACCTTTTGATCTTTGGGGGAAAAAAATTTTAATGCAAGCCAGTGTAATTGTTTTATTTTATAAAATTATGCCTTTGTTGATTTTTATAGATTTTACAGATAATTTCATGGAAAAAATGGATTTAAAAACAAGAAAAACTAGTAAAATTCATACATATGTTATATTTTAGAAATTGAAAAAATAAAAATGAAAAATAAGTCTCTTTTTGGAAATCGTTTTATTTACTAAATTATACTTGAGATTTTTATTGAATATTTTGATTAATTAATTTTCTTTGAAACTTCTCTTTTTTTTTATTATTCTTTTGCTCTTGTGCTTCAGCTGAGATTTTGTTTATTAAACTGTTCTTGGTACAGCCTTTTATAATGTTATTCAAGATTTTGTCATGGTTTCTTGACATGAAGGGTTTTTTAACTTCAAATAGACCCTTAATAAAAAAAAAATATTTTATTAAATGTATCTAAAAATAAGTAAAAACATGTTGGAAACTATTTTATCTTTAGAATAAATAATTTTGTGGGTGGTAGAATTTCATAAAAAAAAATCTGATAATTTTTTATTTTATTTGTATTTGTATATTTCTTTTTTCTTTTTCTTTGCTGTGTTATTTTCAGTGGTTTACAAATTTACAAACAATTGAAGGAAAATTGTTTTTTCATTCACATTCTTGTTCGTTGTAGAATCCTATTTCTCTGATGATAAATACATGGCTATTTCAAGATTAATGTAAATTATACATTGAAATAAGGCCCCAAAGCTGATTTTGACACTGTTTTGGAAAACTAACCAGTGACAGACAGCTTTTATTCTCAAACAATACTATACTAAAGGTGGGGGTAGGTGATAATCCTTTTGGCCTTCTATATGGTTGGTTGTGGGTACAGGGGGCTTCAGCTATTAGCAACTTTCACCTGTTAAATTATTCAGTCTGTCAGCAACCAAATAATATAAACATGTCCAACACCACCCACTTTGACCTTTGAATGCAGTCCTGTTTAACCCCTTCACCACCACTACCATTGTTTTTAAACCAAAAATTACAGAATTTTTCCACAAATTCAGATGAGCAATCCTAAAATTAAACAATTTTTCATCAAATCCCAATCTGATCATTAGTTTTAGTAGATTTTCAATTAGAGGAAAGCTTAAAATTTTCCACAGGCAAATATCAACAATGAAATAATGATTGATATACTGCCAACAGATGTATCCAGTGATATTAAAATAGTCAAATTCTAATCATCAAAGATTTTTAATCTGTGAAACTTGAGGCTATTTTCTTTCAAACAAAATCAAACATTTACATTTTTTATCATATTTCTAAAGAGAGTATTAAAGGTTCCCTTAAAGTTGTCTTTCTATTTGTATTAATGAACATTTTTGTCTTGATTTTACTAATTATGGAACCATATTCTCATCACTTGTTAATGAAAATAAACTTTAAGTGTTTCATTGATAAAAATGTTTACTTCTTAACAAACTGGTCCAAGCTTTATAGCAGGTATTTAAACTATAGAAGAGTTTTCAAATCCCATATGGGCTGGTATTGGTTCAAATTGGGCCATTTAATTACTTTAATCTAAGATTTAGTAGCATTGAATATATACAGAATAGAAATGATGAATTAACATATTTTAGTGAAGGCAGTTATTCTACAAACTTTTGATACTTTATTCTAATAATTGAACTTGATAAAACATCAAAGATATAGATTGTTCTATAAAACATTACCAGTGTATAATAGTGGGTGCTGAAAAGTTCTAAGCATGACCCCAGTTCCAAAAATCAACTAAAATATCAGATGGGTCAAGCCAAAAGCTTTTTAGCAACCTCTTGTAACTTGTAATTATACTATTAACAAAACTTTTTGCTGGTTCCAAATGTACTGACTTTTTTTTATCATGTGATTTTGATATATAAAAATTGATAAACAAGACATTACAATCTAAAAATTTCGGATTTTAATCTATCATTTCTCCTCTGCCTGGTTTAGTCAAATACACTCAACATTCGTTTTATTGTTCATTAAGTGCTTCTTGTATCCTTAAATAGTGTTCCCAATAAAATTATGAGCCAAATCTTGATAACCTCTTTCTAAGTTACGCAAATGCTTAAGATATTAGCTGATGCTTTGAGTAATGCTAATGTTGATAATAAGACAAATGCTCTTATCAATGTTGAGTCATAGACATTGTTAACCTTGTTTCAAACATTATCATAATCACAAGACATGTAAGCTATTTGGGTTGGAGGATCACTACAAGTACTGCAGCTGTGGTAGCAGTGGGTGTGTGTAGGACAAAATAGTATGAAGAAATCTATCTGATTTGAGGCTAGTTTTGAATTTAGAATTCAACTTCTAGATTTGTTGCCTTATCAAGACTGAGAAGCCCTATCTACCCTTTTGTTTATGGAGATTTGAATTTAGTTTTCCTTCTCCTAGACTGATTGCCACCAAAGAAGAGAACCTTATCTACCTTCTTATTCAGCCCATAGCTAGAAAAGATAGATTCATGCTTTTTCAAAAGAGAATGAAACAGTCAAAATTTGAACTTGTCGTGCTTGTTAACCATTACTTTTCCTGTGATTAATCATTGCTCTATTCACTTATCTATTATCACACTTCCTAACAGGGTTTATAGCCACATCATATTGAAACTTTGGTTCCTATATGATCACCAAAGTTAAGCAATGTCAAGTTTGGTCAGTACCTAGTTGGGTGACTGCTTGGGAATACCAGATGCTGTAAGCTTGGATGTGTGGATTGTGTAATGGTTTGGAATTGTTAATCAGAGAGCCAAGCTCCAGTTCCAGTTGGGTTCATTATATTCACTTATGTGCAAATACCCTTAAAAAAGGTATGAATCCACCTTTTCTCCCCCCAGTTAAGACTTGTATCACTAAAACCATGATTTTCTCAAAAACATAAAATAAAATTGCATACAAAATATTTAGATTTCAGCATTAAATAACCCATAGAGGTGTTGATATGATGCTAAACAACCAACCAAAACTTCCTAACATGTATGAAAAAGAAAAATGGTTTTGTTTTCAATTTGTTCATTATACCTATATAAGTTACATATTTGTTCTATGAATTATAAAACAGTACTGAAAAAATTCTTATAAGATCAATTCTTGAAAAGTAAATGTATAACTTGATCTTTTCTAACCCACAAAATCAAAACCCAAAAGAAACTTAAATTAAAAAGTTGATATAAAATAATACCAAATATCATTAGAATAAACCTATTGGTGATTATCACAAATTGAAAAAAATAACAAAATACAATAGCACAAAAAGGAAAAAAAAAAAAAAAAACTTGTGTGATGCCACACCCTTCATTAAGTTGTGTAGAGGTATGGCTGGTGATTATGGTACTGGTTGTGTAGTAAAATCAGATGAGGAAAAGTTACTTCTTCCAATTTTGTGATTTGTGAATAATCTGCATTTATACAAGGTGCTGAAAAATTCTTGGACTGATCAAGAAAACCCACCCACCCTCAATCTGATGTTTGGTCAGATTTGGTGATGAAAATTTTTAGCACCCTCTTATATATGTATCCAAAATGATCAACAGGATTCAAATTTAGCATTATATTATGGGTTATCTTTAAATAAAATATTACACATGCTGCATTAGCATAACAATATACAGACTTCAAATTTTTATGCATTTTAAATATCTAAGTGGATATGGAAAAGCACAGCTCATACAAAGAACCCGATCAAGTTTATAACAAGTGATTCAAGAATGCATTCCTAAAACTTATTCAAGTACCAAATTTTGGAGGAACTACCTTCCAATCATATGCAAACTTATACTAAAATGACAGGAATTAAAACAAACAAAAAACTACAATACAACAGACTCTGGGAGAAATCAATTTGCAAACAGATCTTTGCTGATACAGTCAAAAGCAAATATAAGAGCTTAGAAGTCAAGAATTCAAAATGGATCACTTGAAGGGAAGCTCTTGAGATCTCAGTAAATAAGTTCACTCTAGGGATAAATAAGAGAAAAGAAAAAAGCAGAAATGGATGCAAGATGAAATTCTTGAGATAACAGCAAAGAATGTTAAGGAATGGCACAGAATATAGATGCCTAAGAAACCCATTGGAAACAAATGCAAACTCCATCAGATAATCCACTTAATGAGCCATATAACTTAGTTTATTTGGATTCTGACGAACAGATTGCAAAGTAGAATTCAACTGAAAATTTGGCAAAAAACAGTGATTTTGTTAACACTGAAACAACAAATGCTATCAGAATGTTATCAGTGTGAGCAATGTAGAAAGACCTTTACTTATGTTTCATAGCTCATGCAAAAGCATTTAAAAAGGTATGACAAAGATCTATTTGAACTGCTAGAAAAACATACTGGGAATTAATCACCTGCATATGGATAGAAAATAAGTTAAGCAATTATACAAAAACAGAAAATAGCTTAAGACAAGGATGAATCTTTTCACCAGATTTATTCAACCTATGCAGTGAGATAATCTTTGGAGAACTAGATGACCTACCAGAATTTATTATTGATGGATGTAATCTTAACTACACAAGATATGAAGACAACACTGTATTGATGACATACTCAGAAAAGAACTGCAAGAATTCCTAGACAAAGTAGTAAAGAAAATGAGAAGAAAGGACTAATTACTAACCATAAGACAGAATGTATGTTTGTCAGCAAGAGGGGACAGCCCAAGGTGTGATCTATCAAGCAGGCACAGAAGTTTATTTGGGTAGTGTCTTCAGACAACAGAAAATATGACACAGATCGAAAAGTGTATTTGGAATAATGAAAGATGCTTTCCAGAGACTTTAATTTGTTTTAATCATTTCACTCCAAGCAAGTCAATAAAACCATGAAGATGCAAGGGATTACTGAGTGTACAAGAGTAGGAGATAAAGAAAAATGTGAAGGAGAGAGAAAGAGAACAATAAATGAACAGGAATTAAGAAGGCAGAAGATAACAATTGACATTGTATTTAAATTTCTGAAAACCAAAGTTGACTGGAAAGCAAGAAGCTAGAAGAAAGTTACACAAGTGTGAAAGAAGAAACTGTTAGTATAGAACCTCTGGTCATATCTAGCAGTTTCAATTGTAAAATGATGAGACCTAGCTGCTAACCTAGTACTGCACTTAAATTTATAAACTCAAGGTACCTTAGAGGAAAGTTTATCTGAACAATTACCATGAAAATATTTCTAAAAAAGGCACAGGGAAGTTACATTATGGTAGAGAGAAAGTGACTAAAGCCAAGATATCAGGACTGATAACATTACAGACACTTTTCTTGAATACATAGCAGAAGCACCAGACCAAATGTGGCAGCAATATTCAATGTGTGGATGAATGCTCAACTTACAAATATGTAGATTATTAATGGATAAGAAAAATTTTGTGAGCAATAAAGAAAAGAATGCTAAATTGCTATGTCATATTTATCCTCCTATATGACAGTGAATGCTGCACAATTTCCTTACAAATGAAGAGAAGACTTGAAGCAATTGATGTGGTTTTTATAGAAAGTTGCAAAGAATATTGTGAATAGAACATGTGAACAGTGACAAAGTTTGAAGAAAAACAAGAATAAAAAGAACACGTATGCTTAGAATCCAAAAGAGACCATTGAAATTTCCAGGACACATAATGAAGAAAGCGAGCTTGGAGAATTTAACTCGCAAGGCATATTGAAGGTAAGAGGAGCTGAATGAAACCGCAAGTAGCCTACCCAACAAATTTATGTAAATGAATGTCAGAGCAGGGACTGGAAGGGATAGTATTGTTACACATTGCTACAAAGGACAAGAAGCTGTGGAGAACCAATTTCCCAAAATCTCTTTTTAAAGGAATTCTTGACTGAACTTTGTTGAAGCACTTCCTTGTATTTATGAAAAATAAAATGAACAATTTTTTTCTTCACAATCTGGTGAATGGATAAAGTAAATTCAGTGGGCAATTTGGGGGATTTCAATGTTTCATTTAATACACACATGCTTGCATTTAGTTTTTATTTTTTATTTTTTTTCTTGCAAAAATGTTTTTCTTTATTAAATATTCTCACAAATTATCATTAGTTCTAGGCTTGAAAAGAATATTCTGTTTCTTTTAAATAAAATCTTATTGAAGCTATATACTAATTAAATAGCATTCCTTTCTTTTATTGCCACTTATTTTATTATTTCCACTTCTGTCTGTGTCAAGTCTTCTACATTTTAAAATTATCTTCATTTCAAAGGACGTTTCTTTTTGGTTCATTTTTTTTTCCTAAAAACATCTGAATAAGAATTTTTAAAAATCTTGTAACTAACAATTTTCTCAAATTAATTTTATTAAAATGGCATCTTTTTTTTTTTTTTTTAAGTTTTTGTTTGTGTCCATATTTCCCAGATTATTGATGTGATAGTGCCACTTAGCACACCATTATCATGAAATAGTGTTAATTATTTTCTCTTTCTGATTAAATCACCTTAAAAGATATTAAAGTTCGATGCACCTGGAAAAATAGGTTTTGTGGAATGTTTTCAAAACCACAGGAGAGAAGCACTGAAAACAAACGTGGTTTCTATTCATTGAAGAATGTTAATTGCATGCTACTGTGAAGGGAGCTAGAAATTAGCATCAAATCATACAATTCTATATGTCTTGTAACCAGACTATTATTATTATTATTATCATTGTCTGCTGGTATTTTTCAAGTAATCATTTTCTGTACAAGTTTCTCTTTAGGAGTAACTTTTCATTGAATGGAATGATAAACTTTATTAAAGCATTATGTCTAATTTTTTATAATTTGAAAACGCATTTTATCTATATATTTCAAAGACATAATCCTTTGGTAAATTTTTAACTTTAAATTTATTGACTACATTTGATGGAATCCCATAAATCTTAAACTTATTTCTTAAGATTTTAAAAAAAAACTCACTTGCAATATTGTATTGAAATGCAAAAACCCTTATGAGAGACATGCCAACCCAGTTCCAAAAGTTTAAACTTTTTTTTTCTTCTTCATTAAGCCCTTTTGATTGAAGGCTTTATCAAATTTCAAAAGTAAAGCAGTTTTGTGATATTTTTTTCTTTTTTATGATAGAAAAATTTTCAAATAAGTTTATCATTATTAACTTTTCACTAGTATTTCTTCCACTTTAATTTCAGTTACTTTTCATTGCAACTACTCAGACTATATCAGACTTACTTTCCTTTTTCCCTAGAAAAGTAATCTTACCATGATTGCTGCTTTACCATTTTAACTAAGAGAACCAGTTATGTAAAAATTAAATCTAAATCTCTCAAAACTCAATACAATCATATTTGTTGTTTGGTTATCTTATTTGGTCTTTTAATTTTGTTTAATTACTAATGTTTGGTCACTAAATGTCCTCCATTTTAGTAGATATAGATCCTGATACAAACAAAACTAGAAAGGTTTTAGTTTGGTTTCTTGAAGATAAAAAATTAAAGTATATAATAAGTGGAAGTTTTTTTTTTTGGTTTTTTTATTTTTTTGGTTTTTTTTTTTAGGATTGTTCATCATTTTAAATATTTTTGTCAGCCTTTTCAGATTTTTGTTGTACAGCTCTTCTAAATATTCACAAAGACTATTTACAAGATCTGCATTAACATAGCGAACAATTATCAGGAATAATATCCTCCCTTCATAGCTTATGATATGCCTCACACCCTCTTATTTGGCATGATACAAATTAATTCACCATTCTAAAAAATATACCACTGTTACATATCTCATCTATGTGTGTGTTATATACTGATTACAACTCTATTCTTCTCTAGCATTGTGTTTCTCTTTTATAGCATGAAATAGCAGCATGTATTTCTGTCTTAAATGATGTTTGTGGCATGTTTAGATTTATTGTTAGAAATTTGTTCAAATGAAACTATTCCCCTGGAATTTGAATATTTACATATTTTTCTACATGTTTTCCAAGTATTTACACCTATATGTTCTTTTTTATTTTTTTTTTTTTTTTTAATTCTGGTTATTTGGTAAATGTTAAATATTTTTGTCTTATGCATAGGGTTTTTGTTGTGTCTCAATTTAAATTAAAGCATCTTAACATAGCAGTAAGCAAAAATCAGCTAATTACATTATAATTACACTATAATTTATATAATAACCTCAATACAAGTCAAAAAATTGAACGTTTGAATACAAATCCCTTTTAAGCTTTCTCAACATCCATTGGAAATGGTCAGCAGCAATGCAGTAATTTGCTTAAAAATGGTTCAGTTTAATTTAATTTTTTATGATTATTCAGTATTTGCTGTCATGCTGGAAAAAATACAAAAGTCTTTTGTAAGATTTACTTTATATATAAAATGCTATCAACTCATATTTTCATTATAAAAGATTTGTAATTTGATGCTTGACTACATGTAATAAAGATTAAAAATACTTATAGTTCATTAATAAATATTTAGATATAAAATCCAATATATTAACTTCTGTTATAATATTTATTTATTAAATCTTGATATTTCACTAAAATTTACTTACATACTACAAATATTACTACTGACATTTTCATACTTAATTCTGCCAACTATCTGTTCATGTTTCAAGCCATAATCTTGGATTAAAAATAAAATCCTTATTTAGTTGGTGTATCACATATCTTTGTCTAAATTTTCTCCATAAGAATTTGTTTTATTTATGCCTTGAATGTATTTCTTTGAAATTTGGAGCTGGTCAAGTGTAAGCAACATACATGGAGAGGGGGGATACTCTCTTGGTCTTTCACCAACTGGACAAATCATCCCATGTTGTGTTTCAATTCCAGTTTGTCAGTGTGCACAAAAACTGGGAATGGCCCAGTGTATATTCACATGAAAAAAAAATGTGAATAACATCATGGCAAGAAATGAAAATACAAAATCCTGTTTCCAATATATATTTGGTTATTTATTCAGGGATTCACTTGAACAGTTTGGGAAGGTGGTTAGTGACACTTGGGATAAATTTGCTACTTTGGTCATGACAGACTATCAGATCTTCCTTTCAGCCAGAGATAACTCTGACATACCACTACTCTAACCATCTCCACATCACAGCTTGTAACTAGCAACTCTCCAACAGCTAGCTTGAAACTACTCTCAATTACACGACTCTGCTTATATAAACCTGTGACCAGAACTTCCAAACAAGTAGCACTTGATCCTGAAAGTTTTAATTTATTTATTAATTTACTCTATTCCCTTCGTACACTGGGAGGATGCATTGAAGACCCTACTTTGAGAGTTCATTGATTACATGGTCATGGAACTCTCATGCTTTCAATCAGATAAAATCATTTAAGACCTACTTGACTTTGTGTGTGTTCTAATTATGTTTGGATCCAATTGTGTCAGAGTAGCACCAAGCAATGAAAAGCACCAAGTATATAAAACTTAAAGTTTGTGTCAAAGTGTTGCTTGTCATTTGACCACTCTTTTATTTGCTTATAAATTACTAATACTGCTATTATAAATTATGTGGAGAGTCTCTCAAATTCATACACATTTAGAGCCAGTGTTATTTAGTTGTAAATGTTGTTGATCTCCCCACAATCAAAGGAGTCATTGCAGTTTTACTACCTAGACTTGTCATCATGTTCCAATGCCTGAAAGACTAGCTGTGTGCCTGCACATGAGCACCTCCATTTTCAATAACCTTCAGCCACCTTGGGATGCAGACCTCTCCAACATTTTGCAGCATCTCTTCTTCGACCTTGCTGCAGGCCATGTGAATTTCTTTCCTCAAGCTGTGACAAGTCACAGGTCTTAGCTGTATACACCTTGCTTTTGATATAGCTCCACAGAAAAGTCACATGACTTGATGTCGGGGTAACACGGAGTCCATTCGAGATTACCCCTTCGACCGATCCATCGGTTGGGAAATTTGATGTTCAGGAAATCCAAAGAGGTGAGGGGTTCCATCTAGTTGAAAAAAAGACATTAGCAAGGTCACTCCTTGGCTGAAGTTGAGGCACAGCAGACTCCTGTAGAATCTTCAGGTAATTTTCTTCTGTAACATTGGTCATGTTACTGGATGCATCACAGAAGAAAAATGGTCCAATCAACTCAGTGCTAAATATGGCACACCAAACCAGTAGCTTTAGAGAGTCTTGTTCATACTCAAGAATTTTTGCTGGGTTTGATTTTTCCCAAAATTTGACAGTTGTCATTTTACCTGACCAGAGAGATGAAAGATAAACTCGTCAATGAACCATAAGTTTTCCAAGAGCTGAATTTTATTTTAGTAATGGTAGGGGAATGATTAACACATTTCCACACGAGCATCATAATCTTCCACTTGAAGCGTTTGAAAAAACCTGAAGTTGATATGGATAGAGCTTTATTACTTTCTGAAACATCTAGTGAATCATGCTTTTGTTAATGCTTAGTTCCAATGCAGCCATCTGGATAGACTTTCCTTGGCTTTGTGCAAATGCCTGCTCCAGGTGTTTAGTATCTTCATCAGTGGTCATAGTAGCAGGCCTTCTACTGCATGGTTTGTCTAGAACAGATCCATTTTTGAGAAACTTGCTATGGATAAGCATAAATTGTGCTATGCATTGAAGCAGTGTGACAATCATAAAGCTTCTCAAACTTGTACTGAACTACAGTTAGGGACTGAAAAACTTCTTCCAGGTGGCCATTTTGAAATACTGCTCCATGGGCAAAGGAATAAGGCAAAAACTACAAAGTCTAAGTTGTCAAATGCTGGTGGCTTCATGTCTCTCCAAACAATATCTGAAATGAAAAAGAAAAAAGTGTATAGTGACTTTTGGGACACCCTGTATTTCATGATTACTGTAATAAACAACCAATAGGTAATTTCAAGAATTAAATGAAAAAGATCATTAATCTATTATAAAATATATTTGAATTTTCTCTCTTAACCTAGATTCTGTATTTAAAAATAAAACACTTACTTGCTTTTTCTATTAACCTTTTATTAAAAAAACAAAAATACTTGACAGTGAAGAGCAATAATCAATTTTTTTTTTTTTTTTAAAGGTTTCTTTACATACAAATGTTGTCAACTCTCAGCAAATTTGTATTATATTTATATATTTTTACACAAATATACTTGAGTTATAAATACAGAAATATTTTTTCATTACAAATCTGAAATTATACTTTATTTTAATGTGTGTGTGTGGTAATAGTTGAGTGTTTAGAGAATTTGTATTCCAGTCATGAGACCCAGTTTTGAATCTTACCATGATTGATTTATCAAGAAAGTGACTTAATTCTTGTTAATATCAACCTGGGTAGATTATTACTGCAAGGGCACTTTTAGGAAATACCTGGAAAACCTGTCACAGGTTGACCAAGCCTATGTGAGGGAAATTGTCCATCTGAAACTGTTTGGAAGCCATTGATGGCTGTGGTAGCACAAAATTACAAGTCATCGTGACTGAGAGTTTTGTGCGTACTGTACTGGTCTTTGTTTAATTATTGATTAAGCCAGATTTTATGCTCCTCCAAGAAACTGGAACTAAGGTCTACTCAGTGTAGTTGCAGTATAAACCTTAAGTTGGTTTTGTTGGTGTTGAAGAAGCACAAATATACCTGAGCAGATGTCTGCAACAGGGATTAGCTAGCCATCCTTGCAGGTGGATATACTTGGAAATAAGTCAACCATTGTGTATGCGTATGCTACCTGCATGTCAGGTGTTTACTTTGTTCTATGCATATGTAAAATTAACATGTGACTTTCCTTCCAAACCCAAGAGTCATCATATTGTGACTAACCATTTTCTCTAGGATTGTTTTCTCATCACTATGGTTGTTTCATGATTTTCTCAAATGTTGAAAAATTTAATAGCGTATTTTTGTTATTTTTGAAAATAAAAGAAAAAAAATTAACCCTTTTTTTTTTTTTTTTTTGCATTGTTTTTCTGTTTTGTATCCTGATCCTGATCCCACTGACCTTGTTTCCTCCTCACCAGCATTCCCTTTTTTACCCTTTAGACTGTTGTTCATTAGAGCAATTTAAACTCTTGCATGCTGCTTTGACCTGGCAAGTTAGTCCATTAGCTGTGATGGCTGCGTGTTTACCCTTAGTCAGTTGAGATATGTCAAGTTTTTTGTGATATTCATGTATGTCTTCTTTCCTTTTCTTTTTACTTTCTGCATTTTAGTTGCTGCATTGTTCTAACCATATTTTTTCATTAAACTGTATTTCTCTGCATGTTTCAGTGTTCCTAACATTGCTATTAACCATACCTGATGCTACTCTGATAAAACATGACTATGCCAAACTGATCAATTAATAAGCATAACAGATCATCCATTACAAAAATTAAAAAAAATATTTTAAATCAGCTGATTTTTCCATTTTAACTTCACCTGAACTCTATATCAATACTTTGCATTGTAAATAACTACATAATCCCACTTTAGCATTTTAATCTCTAAATGTTTCTAATTGTATCAGCCAAAAGCAATCATTTGCAGAATAAAAACAGCTCATCTAAAAGTCTCTATTTCATTGTCTAATTCATGGTTCTTTGAATGCTTTTAAGTAGCATCAGTCTCTGATAGCAGTGGTAGTGTAAAGAGGAGGAGGAGGAAGTTCTAACTTAATGATTAGCTTTCTTTTCTTTCTTTTTTTTCTTTTTTGTTCCTTATATTTATGCAGCTTAGCAACTGCAACAAGTTGTCTGCAGATTGTGCATTGCTGCTCTTACAGTCTTTTTCTCTTCCAACCTTTTTTCTTCAACATAAACACATCTATGTGCTTTTTTCTGCTGTAATTCAATGACTTTTCTTTCCCATTGAATTTTTCTCGGTCATTTTCAGTTTGAGGAATTCTGTGTATTTTTTTTAATCCTTACCATCTTAATTTATTATTGACATTGAAATATTTTGCACTATTGTGTATCAGGCTGATTTTAATGTTAAAAAAAAAAAAAAATATCAAAGAATCATTTTTTTTTTTTTTTTTAAATTATCCATTAATGAACATTCACAATGATAAAAGCAACATTTTCTAATTAATGATATATAGAAAAGATATAAATTAATAGATTAAACTCACAAATTTTATTTCATACACACACAAATATAAATTGGTTTTGATAATGCTTTATTCTGGTAGAACGTTTATCTACAGATAAATTAACCCAAATATACTACAAATGAATCCACATATACAGTGTAACTCGGATATAAGAGAGTTGTCGGGACCGGAGAAGAAGTCTCTTATATCCGGGTTTAATTTATATACATTAACACAGGCTCTAATTTGGGACCAGAGAAAATCTCTCTTATATTCGGGTTACACTGTATTTTATATTATTTTGAAAAAAATATTCAAAAGATTCATCTCACAAGATAAAGATTTATTATATTAGACAAAAACTAACAATGTGTTCCAAATTTTATATATATATATATATATATATATATATATATCATGTTTTTACACTTTTATATGTATTATATTGGTTCTATAACCATGTAGTGTTAAAAAAAAGAGCGAACTAGGGGACATTAATATGAAATGCTCTTGTCATATTTAGCTTCTCTTAGCAAAATATATTAATCTGAGCAATTATATATATCACTTCAGTGGGCTGTTGAAAAGTTCTCAGCTCTAACCAACATAAATAATCTAGTGCATTTCTCAAGTTTCTTTAACCTTTACAAAAATATATTCTAATGCTTGATCATTGAAATTTTTTTATTTATTTTTTTTTTTTTTTTTTTTTTTTTTAGAAAGTGCATAGCTTTGAGAACTTTTCAGTACCCCCTTATTGTACCACATTCCAATTTTAACAAATAGCAAAATGCTAAACAGTACTTCTGATTGTTTCTAAAGTTTTTAGTTTTCTCTCAACGATAAATCCATTCCACTTGACAATTTGCAGATGATTACATTTTTTCCTTTTTTGTTTCTTATTAAACTTGGATTTTCTTCTTTTTCAGCTCACATTCACTTTAATGTTTTTACTTGCTTCACTCTTTTTTTTTCTTTTCCTTTTTTATTCACTATTTCAAACATGTTTGTTGGGATAAAATAATTAAAACTCCCCAAATACTGTATTGATTGCCATATAGGACCATTTTCTTTTTCTTTTTTACCTCAAATATTACAATTTTCTAAATATGTAACAATTCTGAGAAGAAAAAAATCTTTTGAATTGGACCAAATAGTTCCAGTTTTGTTCATCCTAACAGATTTTTCTTAATATTTCTTGCTGAAATAACCTCAGTGTCAGGTGTATGATATTAAATACAATGAATATAGAACTAACCAGCCATTGGTTTTAGCATTTAAGGTAACTTAATGTTTTAATGCTAACCTTCACACTTCCCCACTTTCTAATGCTGAAATCTTTTCAGTTGATGTATCTTAATTTTCTATCATTGTCTAAGGATGAGCAAAGAAACAGCCCTCCAAATGGAATTCCATTCCAAAAATTTTGGGTTGGCTATTAAAATTATTCACTTATGATTTTATTTAATCCACATTCTATTTTAAGAATTCTAATTTGCATATGTCATTTCCTGCTTCTCAATTGTTTTATATGATCTTACATTCAGCTTTTTCCCTAAATTTATCTCTCCAGTCTTTAAAAAAAAAAGGTTTTGATTAAATTTCAATATTTTTATTGAAGATTTTATGTATTGGGATGAAAAGAATTTGATTGTCAATTGCTTGTTTTCCAAAAGTATACATTCTTTTGTTTAATCTTAATTTAAGATTTTTAAAAAGTAAAGAATTTTTCATATCTTAGTTCCAGGAGAAAATGTTCAATATTATAAGACTTGGTTGCCATGCAGCAGGAATATTTTTATTCTTCCTGCTTTATAGAATCTGTACATGATTGTTTGTACTCGTATATCATGCTACTCTATAGACATTAGGCAAGTCTTTCAGTTAGCAAAGTTCCAACATGGTTTTTGTTTTTTTTAAAATATAAAACTTGTGATGAAAAATGGAATGTGATTATTCTATGTTTATAATAAACTTTATTGCTATGTTGATTGGCGTAAAACAGTTTGATAGATTCTAAATTGGTCTATCTAGAAAGTTTCTTCAAAAATCTACAATGATTTCTGTTAGACAGAATCTTATTTTCTAATTGAAGTAGTTTCCTAGCAAATAAAATATAAAGAATAAACTTTGAATGTGCTCACTATCTGTTTAGGAAGGGAGGAAGGGGGTGGAGTATAAACATAATGGTTAACATTTGATGGAATAGGAATATTTACAGCCTGCACTTGTAAGTTACATCTGGAGATTATCAACAATCCTCCTAATAAAACAGACTTTGGCGTCTTGACTTGCACACTTTTG
>CAHIKZ030001589.1:440000-490764 GCA_903632075.3 Acanthosepion pharaonis
TCATTTCAGATATTTTAACCTGATCTACTTTGTTATTAGAGTTCATTCAAATTAAAGTTTAAACATAGCAACAGAAGCAAAGTGAAAAACGCATCAAATTTTTATGAGGATTTTGGTTAGTCTTTGAATCTCTAATTCATTAGTGTTTTATGATCCATACTTTTTTTTAATAGATCAGGAAAATTGAAGATAAATTTTGAAACATTGTCACAGATTTTCTATTTTGTTAGGAATATTTTTATTCTTCCATGGAATTAACATAAACATCAGAATTGGTCAGAATTCCAAATCATTTTATTTCATATGCTTAACTTTATATTTTGAGACTTCTGACTTGTTTTAGTGTTGAAAATCTGCATATCAAGACATGGTATATAAAATGTCAATACTACATATTGTATTAACTGAAAACAAAACAACTTTAAACTTTGGGTTTGGATAGCATAATAGTACAATTAGTATTTGGGATATTAGACTCATCCTTGAGGATATAAAAATAACACCTAAGGAGAAATTACACATTCTTGGTTCTCCAGTCTTTCCAATGGCTATTCGATAGTGTTTGGATACTAAGCATGTCATACTAACAAGAATGACTGAGAAATTGTAATTAATTGATACACACCCAACCCTCTTCCTCTTGAAGAACAGGCCTTGCTACCAAGGCTCTTCTACCCTCTCTGAAGTACCCCTTGCTACCTCGAACAGGATTTCTTAAACGAGATGGATATCACAATTGAGAGATGCACAGTTAATTTGCAATGTTCGACAACACAGGCTGGAGGCAGACAAAGCTCCCTTTGAGTTTTGGGGGCCTGGGCCTTCGATCAGCCGCAGACTTGGCCCTTCCAGCATATCTTTCTTCGCTTTCTTCCAGTCATGAATTAATTGATGAGATACTCTGTGGATTGTCTCAATGTTTCTCGGGTAGTTCTTTTGAACAAGCTTGCAGTGTCTGGGCCCAAGAATTACTTTCTGTCCCACACAACACATCAAAACAGAAAAGCTGAGATAAAATAAAATGCAAGGCTAATTTTACTAATTTGAGGCTCTCTCTGGATCAGCACCACCTTGCCTGTCTGCTTCACAACTTAGTAGTGACACCTGGCTCAATGCAGTGCCCTCTTCATATACCAGCACCCTTCTAGATGATGAGTGCACTTGGGTTGGAGTTGCGATCCGTCTTGGGCTCAAATTATGTGAGCATCACAGATGCAGATGTGGAGCTTCCATTGATGAGTTTGCTTTGCATCCTCTCTCCTGTCGTCGTAGTACAGGCCGCTTTTCAAGGCACGCAGCAATAAACAACATCATCAGAAGAGGTTTGGATGCAGCTGGGTTCTCTTCCTAAATCGAACCTGTAGGCCTCAACCATGGTGATGGAAAGTGGGTGAATAGCATTACCATTTTCCCTTTTAAGATGGGGAAGTCATTGATTTGGGATGTGACCTGTGCTGATACATTTTCAACTGGTAATTTGATCAGGTCCGCAGTTGAGCCAGGGTCAATCACTTGGGGCGCAGAGATAAAAAAATAGTTAAATATTTTTCTCTTGCTGATAGTTTTTTTTACTCCTGTGGCAGTGGCGACTTCTGGAATTATCGGCCCTCGTTCAATGGCGTTCCTTCGGAGGGTTGGCGGGATGGTGTCTTGAATAAGGAATGAGCCTTGTGAAACAGAGTGGCTCTTGCAGCATGTCTCACTGATGATGGTGCAAGGTAATGCTTTCTCCATCATTGCGGCTGGCAGAGGATAGCAAAAAAAATAACATTTTGTTTATAGTTACTTTGTCCAAACTTTTTTCAATAACTTCACATCACATTTATTTATAGTACAATTTATCTACCAACATTCCTTAAGATAAAAACTGTACAAAGAATAAAAATACTAAGAATCAAGTCAAATGTAAACTAGTGACTTTTAATGTTCATGTTATTATAAGATATTATATATTGACCTCTTGTAACTAATTTCAACAAACTGAATTTAACCAAGGAAAGGTTTTCTTTTACCACTATGTTTATAGTATACCATTGTATCTATGAGATGGTGTTGAAAAACTGGCACCATGTTCAATGCTAATGCCTGCAAAACTGAATGCATCAAAAACAGATTAGCAAACCATTTAAATACATACACACACACACACAACAAAATATATCACTGAAATTATCTCCACTAAGAAGTTTCTCTCACAACAGCCAAAAAAGTTACCAAAGTCCTGCAATAATTTCCAATGTGACCATCCCATTCTACTGAAGAATCTATATTGTCAATGAACTCCAAGAATCATTTAACCAAAAATATCAAAATAAGCCATTCCAATACTCCTCCTCAAAGCAAAGAACATGATCTGAAGTCATGATCTCCAAAAATGCTTGAAAAGTTTTAACCTACTTGGAAAAATAAAAACTGAAGACAGTTTTTGACTTCAAAAGCTTAATCGAATCAAAAAATCCCAATAAATAACCCCTGAAGTATATTATAGCCTATAAAATCATCCAATGGAAGCACTTGTCAAAAGAATTCATTTCCCATTTAAATCATTCTTCACAAATTTTTAAATCACTTGGTTGTTGGACATCAGTACAATCTGGCTGTTTCTCTTTTACTTTTTACCACTGATACTGTTAAAAGAACATTTACCAGGACATTTATTGTTATAGCAAGAGTTATCTTGTTAAAGAAATCTTTTAAAAATGCCATTTTCATCTATTGATGTTGATCCCAACTAACAATGTACACAATCACAAATGGGAACATTTTCTAGTTTGTCCAAATCTTGAAGATCCACACACACTTAATGATCTTCAAACCTTAACCCCCGGCAAAGCTCTGTGTACAACACTGGTTGGGTGTATTGTAGCGACTCTATAAGATCTATTGAAACTAATTCAATTTTACAAATGTTACTTGTATTTTCATATTTAAATTGTACTTTTATAATTGAAAAAATATTTAGATTGCAATAAATTTTCTAATGTTTTATGTAATGTTCTTGATAATAATTAATATAAAAAAGCTAACATTAAAATTCATTATGGTTTATCTAACGTGATCCATAACTTGTAGATCATCTTGCTTTTGTCCCATTGTGATATGTGGTTCTGGATAAAAAGACATTAAATAACTCAACAAATGTTAACATATGTCATAAAAATAACCCATTAAATTTAAACATTTTCTTAACAAATAATCTTTTTTAGTTTGACTGCTTTCCAAAAACTTTCACAATTAAAGTTGAATGTTTTGTATCAAATACTGAACAAAATTATTACTTAATATCTTGCTGTACATAACTTGCTTTTTGGCAGGCATTAAAGATTCAAAAAGCTTATAGTTTTTTTAATCTTATGAGTAACAGGCACTTATATTTGGAAAATAAGCTGTTTGTAATATTTCAAGTTTTCTATCATTGGCAGACACAGTAAAACAGTTCTAATTTTTCTGAAATGAGTAATTCTTGTACTTTCAGGATTATATCAATCAAACCAATGCAAAAAAACAAAAATGAGTTCTTTAGACCCTAATACAAAGCAATACTGCAAAGGTTGCCTCTCTCAATGTCTCCATTATGTTCACGTCATCTACTCTTCAACATAAATTATTATATCTTATTTATTCAGTGGTACCCAAACACATTAACTTAATAACATATGTATATCTATGCACACATTTGGTAATTTAGTACTTTTCTTGATTCAAATGCTTAACTATAAACATCAACTTGCATTTATAGACAAGAAGGAAATGTTGGTGTAACAAATCTAAACTTTGAAATAATCTGTTTACTTGGTACAATTATACTCTGAAATTTCAGATGATTTTCTTTATAAATGTAAATAGGAAATAAACCTAGGAAAATTATTTTCTCCCTAAAAATATGAAAGAATAAAAGTCAATCTATTTTTAATTTCTGGTTTCTTACTATAATGCCCATTGACATTTGGCAAACTAAATGAATTCATCCATTATAAGAAAAGAATGAGGCAAAAATGCCAAATTGTTTTATTCAAACTAAAATTTTGATTATGTCCAGTTACTCTACAAGTACAATGATACCATGTAACTTGGTGATTAAACCAGTTTCCCTAGCTGTCCTTTTCTGGTGAAAAGGATGACTAGTGTCAACAGGATTAAAAACAAGACATTCAACACACATGGGAGGAACTGCTCAAGTGCCCATCTGCACAGTGACTTTATGACCAAACCCAGTCATGGGTCTCATGATGATGAATTATTTGATCCAAATCATTTCATAAAACTCAGTTTTGTAAAATTTTACAGACTATTATTTAGAAAAGGAGGCTTTTGATAAACAAGTAGTCACTCAATCAAGTTTGTTTACTGAAAATCTGAAAGTTTTCATTATGCCATCCATTTGTTCTTCAAACTTGTTGAATATTTTACTTGCTGCTTTCCTCTGATTCTCTTGCTTTTGATGCACTCTGTGTATGTTAAATTCTCCAAGGTTTCTTTCTTCCTGTGCCACAAATTCCAACACTTATTCACATTCTGATTGTTAGCAACAGTTTCCTTGACATTCGTATTCTCTTTAAAACTTCCTCATTTGTCAAATGCTCTGTTTATGATATTCTCAGGATCCATTGGTAAAACTGCATCTTAGTCAAGCTTACTGACATATCACACTGCATATGATCATTGAAGTTTATCAATGGCGAGCCTGGTCAGTACCAAGATGGGAGACCACTTAAGAATACAAGGTGCTGTAAGCTTGGGTGTGCAGGTGGTTTAACAGGCGATGACTCTGAATTTGAAATCTGAGAGATGAGTTCTAATTCTGCTCAGGTTTATTATATTCACTTGTGCACAAATACCCTTAAGAAAGGTAGGAATCCACCTCTTCTGTCCCCCCAGCTATGGATTAAAAAGTAAGGCTTGTATCAGTAAATCATTATCTAAAAAAAAAAAAATTTATTACAATCTAAAAATATTTTCTAGTTTTAAATAATATGCAAAAGATTGATAAGCCATAAAAAACAAATTAATCGAGCATCTTGGTCACATTAAGTTTTAATTTTTGATGAAATTGTTGAGCATTCCCTGCCATTTTCTGACTAATTTGCAAATTGAACCAAAAATAATTAACTGACTGATTACATGGCTGCTTTAAGGTATTTCTGCAAATAAATAATATACTCAGGTTATCTCAAAAATGAAATTCTCTTCAAACAGCCATCTATCTGTGGATGAAAACCTTGAATGTCCATCTATAAAGTAACTGAAAAATAAGTAATAAGTGATACCTATAATAGTTATTATCCGTTATCATTGTATAATCAATGAACAATCTAAAAAAAAAAACCCAAACATGGACAATCAAAACGTGATTTTTTTTTTAGGTATCAGAAAAGCTTAGCATTTTCAGTGTCAATTGTATTATTGATATTTATTTTTAAAATTGACAGTTTAAAAAAGTTCCCATTTTGACTCTGTTGGAATTTTACATTGTCTTCTTTACTTTCACAACCTCTTGTCTGTATATTCTAATTTATTTTTATTTATAATTTCATTAGTTGGTATAGATTAATTGAATTTTTTTGTTTAATAATTAAGTATTATTAACTATTTTTTCTCCTCACATTAAGTAATTTTTAAGTGGATAGAACTTGAAATACTGTCAAGTTCAAATGGAATCTTTATCATCTACTATCACCTGATAGCAATGCTATATTTTAAGTATACCACCAACAACAAACAAAGTTGCATAAACTATGTAGTATTCTGACATTTAGCCAACTGAATTCTTAGAAGCACTCTTTTTGATGGAGGTGTTAAAAAAGGAAGGAAGGAAGAAAAGAAACCCTCTACTACAAAAACACCAGCTGAGTTTGCAATAAACATGCAAATGGATCAGTTTCTTCTAGTTCTGCCCAAATGTCCTATATTAGACTGAATTTCTTAGAGAGACGGTTGGCAGGGCTGATACTTAGAAGACAATCTCCTGACAATGCCAAATGAAGATTGTATTATGAATGAAGTATGATTGTAACTTGATTCTGTCTCACATTGGATGATGCATCTCGTCTTTTATTTTTTTTTTTTTTTTTTTTTTTAACAGCAAAGAGAAAAAGGCAGGTTCAATTAACTGACTCTTATTAAATGTATCTTACTTATTATAAAACGCAGATTGTGTGTGTGTGTCTGTAACGTTTATATATTGGATCGGATTTCCTACATTTTTCAACCGATTTCAACAAAACTTCACAGGACTACATAAAATTACCTTGTGGTGGTTCTAACAGCGCCAAAATGGGAAAAAATATAATTGTTTTGCACAAAATCAATTTGAAAACACGATTAAGAGACATCGTGAAAATGGAAGGGAGACAACTCACATCGGGTTGTTTGTGTGTGTGGTTTCCTTTAAATATGGGATCGGATTTTCTATATTTTTCAGCCGATAAAACAAAACTTTTTTTTTTTTTTTAGCAGGTAGTCTTTCTTATTCTCTTGCACACTTTTTTCTTTATTTTTAACATTCACAATGCTTTAAAAATTCCATTTACAAGACAATTATTTATATAAAATTCTATTCAATGTTTTTGTTTGGGTTTGACCAATTCGTAAAAAAAACAAAGAAAAAACTAATTAAGACATGTGTGTTCGTCAACCTTAAACAATAATCTAACGATCTCTACTGATTGTACGAATACAAACATCGGATAAATTCTTTATCTTTAGGGAAAGATAATGAAATCTAAACATACACAAGTCCTAACTAAAATAATAAAATGAACGGAAACTACTTTAAATACACATGGTGTCCAATTTTTTACTGTATTCAATAAGTAAAAATCATCAATTGTAAAAGATGATTATTACAGAAAGGCTACTAAATGAATAAGATTTGTTAGATCATAATTAATAAACCCAAATAAAGTTAATATTTTTGTATTAGAAACAACGAGTGGAAAATATATTCAAATCAGAATTCTAATTATGAATCACCACAAGCAAAATATGCAATTTTTTTTACTGTATTCAATAAGTAAAAATCATAAATTGTAAAACTAAAAAAGATTACAGAAAGGCTACCAACATTTTTCAACCGATTTCAACAAAACTTCACTTTTTTTTTTTTTGGCATGTAGTGTTTCTTATTGTCTTGCACTTTTTTTTCTTTATTTTTACATTTAGAATGCTTTAAAAATTCCATTTACAAGACAATTGTTTATAATAAAATTCAATTCAATCGGTAAAGACTCATAATGATTGAAAACAATGTTTTTTTTGTTTGAGTTTGACCAATTCGTAAAAAAAAGTAAAAAAAAAAAAAAAACTAATTAAGACATGCGTGTCCGTCAACCTTTAAACAATAAACTTTGTCAATTTTATTTTTCAGTCTTTATGATGGTGGATACTTGATCTATCTCTTACTGTTATATCCCCGAGCAACGCCAGGCTCTACTGCTAGTCAAATATAAAATTAACATTTCAGCAACAAGAAAATGACTGCTCCTCATACTGAACTACTATATTGTCATTGTAAATATATCAAGTATTTGATATTTTCTGTTTTTACTTATCTAATTATTTAGGATCAGATCAGTGTGCTCCTTTTGGAGCCACTTGAGGTTTTCATGTGTTTTAATGATATATACTCTGGTACAAGGATTTTTGTCCAGCCATGTTGAGCACTTTTGCCGTTTGCATTTTATGCTCCTTTGCTGTCATGCTATTTTTTATCTGCCATTGATCACTTTTTTGATACTGTTAAATGTATTCTAGTGTATGCAATTTTGTGTGTGTTTGTTTTCCCCAAATTTTACTGATTTTACAGCTATTTCATTCTTAGCTATTTGGGTATTCTCTACTTGGTAATTTTGGTTGGTGAGTATATTAAATATATATTCACAAATTTCCCTTTATTATAACATCTATAAAATTTGCAGTTTACTGATCATTTGTTTAATGCTGAACAAAAAAAGAGAGATGAATGTGCAACTGACACACAAGAAACTGACAGTTGTAGTCAGTCAGGCCTGCACCAGGGAACTGATATATAGTGTCTGTGACAAAGGCAAGCCCTGAAGTTAGACGACTGGAGAGGGATAGGTTCCACCAGGTCTATTTGCCCAAGACATGCTATACATGCATCAATGCCTCTTCTGCTCTCAATCCAAATATGTAGAAGAAACTAGTCAAGTACTCAGCAACCCTATGACCACACTTAATCATGGGACTGATAATGTCTCTGTTTATCGGCAGTTCTGAAAACCTGTGTATGACCATATGTCAGTTTCATTAATAGATCGTGGAATATGTGAAAAGTCATTCAAGTTTTACCTGAAACTACCATTTAAACAGACCATGACATATGTTAAGATACATATACAGTCTTTTTTATTATCATTTTATCTCTTTATTCATTTCTAATGAACAACTTGTTTATCTTGCTGCCAAGTTACAAAGCCAACTCTAAAAATCTAGAATAAATATCAAATAAGGTTTCTGTATTTAATAACTCTTATATTTTGTATATAAGTTACCTTCATCCATAATTAGTGATTTTTGCGAATATTTTGTAGTTACCAAGACAGCTGTTTATTTTGGTAAATGTTAGTAAAGTTTCAATTGATAAGTTTTTATCAGATATCTCAAAAATTTCTGTGCTTTATCACTTGATGGATAGAAATTCTACTCCTAGAAAAGGTTTCTTAACCAAAAACCTCAAATACATAATATAAAAAAGATATAATAATAATAAATTTCTTGTTTTGTTCTTTAATCTTTTCCCCAACCTCTGAGAGACCAAAAGAAAATTTATAAAATCTTTATCTCATCAAGTGCTTCTCAAACTGATAACTGTGACCTTTATTTAGATCACAAGATGTTTTTTTTTTGTCATAAGAAAAACAGAATATATTTATGTGACATTGTTGGAATATGAAGCATTATTCAGACTCTAAAAGAGGGGAATAGTTGTGAATAAGAAACCCTTGATAAATGCCTGAAAACTCCTGACATATTCCAATCTGTTCACATCCAGCAATTGTATGTCAAAGTGTCTGAATTTTGACACAATAACTGTATCATTTCTTTCTTATGGAAATTTTTTCCTTTCTTTTTTTTTCTTTTTGCTTGATTAATGTTTTGTGATACATACATTTGACAGAAATAACCATTTATTTGACTGCAAGGAAAAGTATGCTTGTTGTTGTTTATTATAATAATAATAACTATTACTACTACTTAATGCTATTAGCATTAGTTATAGTAGTTTTAGATTTTAACAAAAATGTATACTTGCAATTTCTAGTTAGTGATTTCTTCCAATGTATTTGAAAAATAAGTAAATGTATGTTATACTACATTTGACATGTATGTCTTATTAATATAAACATTCATTTTAGTGGGTACATGTGTTTGAGTTTTTATCTATTTTCACTTTCTTAATAGTGAAATTAATAACTGGCCTAGATCTATAAGTCCTAAAGAAAGAAAGTAAAACACACTTTGTTTGAATTCTAGAGTGAATGATGGCTCAATGCTAACATGAATTGCAGCAGAAATCTTTGAGTTTCCAAAATATGACTTCACTGAACTGAAATAGATTGGTGAATATCCATTCTCAGTATGTCCAGTGCTTGCAAGTGTTGCCATTGATTCAATAAAGGAAAACAAGACTCCACTTGTGGTTGAAGTGTCATCAAATTCTTGGAAAGTTAAAGAACAATAACAACAGGTAAAACAAAGTGGGATTGATTCTCTTAAGGCTCAACTTTTTCTTTGGTTAAAGCTTCTATCGTATCTTTTTGAAGTGGCATGGCACAAGATGCAAAAATGTTTCCTAATATTGGAGAGAAACTGGCAAAAGTAGCAGCTATATTGAAAACTACTTGTGAAACAGATGTTGCTGACAAGATGGAATGGGTAGTAATTTCTCACAAACGTTGAATTGATCTCAGGTCATTAGATATTTTGGGTCAATAGTGGTGTTGGGTGGGGGAAGAAAGTGGAAAAATTTTCCTTGTGGATAGATATGTGGACATTGCTGACAAACATCAACATTTTTTTTTTTTTTTTTCTTGTGAGGTCAACAGATGCCAAAGTTCTGGAGAAATTTCTTTTCTTTCATAACCTGTCAACACCTACCACTGGAAAAGATATTTTTGTTATGATTTTTTTTTTTCTAGAAGCACAACATAAACTAGTTGATCTGTTTGGTTGGGTGTATTGCTAAAATGAGAAATTATGTAGGTTTTTTTTTTTTTTTTTAATTAGAAGAGAAAATCATAATCTATTAATGAAATTCATTGTTTCTTACATTGGTAAAACTCTTTCATTATCACCAGCTGGAAATCCATGGGGTTATGATTTCATTCCAGCATCATTCCAAGCCATGTTGTAAATTTTATGAAATCTAGGTTTTAAATTTCTTCAGTTCCTATAAAATTTGTCATGTCATAGTGGGCACAGAATCCCCAATATGTACTACATGCCAAAAAAGATTCACAGTTAAACATATGCTGCTTGAATGTACAAACTTGAATCAAGTGCGGAAACAATATTACCAAACAAGTAATTTGAAGAAACTCTTTATGGAAATAACACCATCTAGAATACTAGATTTTATAAAAGCAATTGGAATGTACTCAAAAATAGGAGTAGCTGAATACTACTGCATATATATATATATATATATATATATATATATATATATATATATTCTACTAAACTATGCTAAAATCCATTCCAAAACAGTTTTTGCATTAAATGACTCACTGAGGTTGATATGCCGTAAAACAAAATAACCAACCAAACAAGTCATAGTATGTCTCTGACTAATGTTCACTGGTTGTCTTGATGCCTGTGTTATGTACTCTCTAAACTGGAATAGAAGTCTTTCTCCACTAGAAACATTAGTTGACTCACTGCTTGAAAAATGCTATTTGGTTAGTAAATCTGGCTTATTTAGACAACTTTAGACAATTAAAATAATTGAAGTTAGACATGAAGAGGCATAAATCAAACTATGATGGACATTAGTAAAAAAAATTGCATTTAAAAAGATGAGTGAGAAGAATGGCTGCTTTTCCCAAACTGAGTAAATGCTTGAATATTTGTCAGAAACGATCTGTGATCATATTAAAGTACTTTAAGATCATTTGTGAAAAAGTTTCAGGGGAAAATGGATAGATATTTGCCAGAAAATGTGAACTTCCATCAACATAAGCAAGTTTAGGAATGTGTTTAGCGTAAATGTCATTGAAATTAGAGAAGATATCCTAGAAAATCAGGTGCAGAAACAAATGTTTTGAAAGTTTCTTCTACTCTGAAAATTGGGCTCAGCTCAATGATAAACCTATTTTGTTTAAAAAGTCTCTTCTAACATTTCCAAGTATACAGTTCTATGTTTGTTAATGAATTTTCAGCTTTTGTAATAACCAGGACTAAAGCAAGCAATTGTATAGATTTTCAGCCTGATTTGCATTGTGTTCTATTAAAATAAACCTGAATCTAGAAAAACATCACTGGAGCCACAAACTGTTTTCTTCCTTTTCAGTTTTTGTAATGAAATTCATTTAAAGAAAATGATCAAATTCCTACCATTTGTGTTATCAAGAAAAATATCATGGTAATCAGTATGTTTGCTTAATAAATAAATTCCTTCATAACACACCATTATCATTGCTTTGTCAAAAGTTTGTTTTTCTTTGCTTGCCGACTTTAACAGTTCACAGGAAATTGTACTTCTCATTTTCTTTGAAGATATGAAATATCAAAATTTATTGCTTATTAAATTAAAAATCAATAAAATATATTAAAAAAAAAAAAAAAAAAAAATGAAGACATGAAAATTGTGTTTATAACTTGAGGGTAGCCAGGCCCCAAAATTATGTGTTTAGGGTTGCTGCCAAAATAGTTTAAGAAACATTTGTCTATCTTTGTTTTTATGTTAAAAGTCCTTCTTCATTATTTCTATCATTCTTCTCTCCCTTCAAGAGCATGAGGCACCAACCAAACTTATATCATTGTTTTTGTTTTAATCAATTTTTTTTCTTCAATCTCAGATAAGTTTTCTCTGGCAACTCTTTCAGTGTTATAATATGAACAGAAAATAGCCTTCGTTTGAGCCATACCCCCCAACACTCTCTTTATGTATCTCTTAACCGACTCATTTTCTGAAAATAGAATTATTTTACTAGAATGCTATTGCTGTTAGCAAATTGATTGGTTGATTTGTTTTTTTACCATTTATCAACCTATTGTGGGTTATCTCAAGCACAAACATATTTTGAATTGTAAGAATTTTTTTTTTTTGCAAGTGAATATTCTACTATTTAATCCATAGCTGAGGGGGATTTCATACCTATCTGAAGGAATTTGTAAGGAAATGAATGCAACAAACGTGATTGGAATTCAAACTCTGTTTTTGATGTCTTATTCAAAGCTGCTTCCTTTAGTAAAATGAAAGAATATAGCAAGAAATGTAATCCAACCATGAAACGTCTCCTTCATGATTAAAGATTCTTGACATAAAATTCTATATAAAAGTTTGTGTATGAGTTATACTTGATCTATTCTTTTAAATCTCATTTATTACTTCAACCTTATGTTTATCTCTATTAGACATAATTATTGTAAAATGATAGTTTGTATTACTTTTTAATCTGATAAAAGATTTTATTTCTTGTTCAGTGGTAAAAACAATTGCTTTGTCATTTGAACTCATTAAAATTATTTCGATAGACTATATCAAAAGTTGTGTTCTTGAATGTCAGAAATTATTTAAAATGATACTATTAACTCAGCTATCTTTTATCTGAGATTTAATTGATCAGATCCAACACTAGATATTCTGTACATCAAAAATAAAAAGCAGATAATGCCACAAGAAACATAAAGCTAAGCTGATAGAGAATGAACCAAGTAGGCCAATTAAGCATCAGAGTAAATGTTAGGAATTTAATATTTTGTTTGTTCTGAATCATCTTGACTGACTCAAACTTCCTTTTCAAAATTACTTTTTTTCTTTTTTTTTTTTCATATATGTTTCCCACTCTATCAATCTCTATCAATTAGATTTTTCTGTTAAAAAGGTTTTTATTTTCTCTTCCACCCCAAACTCTCAAATTACCAAAATCTGTTTCTATAGCATTGAATATCTTAATTTCTCATGCATCTTAATATTATATGTTTGATCTTTGTAGCCTATCAACAACTCTTGCTTAAATCTTGTTTTCTCTGTGTTTGTGTGTGAGAGAACTCTTTCCTTTTATCACTTACACCTCTTTTATTTTTTATTATATATATATATATATATATATATATATATATAATAAAAAGGCTTAAACACTAATATTAGTGTTTAAGCCTTTTTATTATATCCTTACTCTGTCCTAGACATTGAGTTCTACCTGGATCCTTCCTCTTGAAAAAAATTTTTTCTGAAAAATATACATGTATGGGAATTTTTTAGATATATTTTTCATATGTATGTATATTTTCCACTAATATATATATATATATATATATATATATATATATAAATTTAATATATTTTTAATTTTCTTTTTTTTTTTTTTTCTTTTTTTTTTTAGGTTTTTTAAATATAACATTGTATGGTTTGTTTTTTTTTAATATAACTTGATTTAACTTATCTTTAAAGTTAAAAATGTATAATTTTCTTTTATATTTTTATTTTTAAATATATTTTTATTCTTTAATATAAAATTTTTTAAAATATATTCTGACTTAAATGTAATATAAATTATCTAAATATGATTTCTTTTTAATACATATAATTTATTTTTTTAAGTAGAAACCTAACCTTTTATATATATATATATATATATATATATATATATAATTTTTTTATATAAAACTCCCTTTTCAGCCCCCTTTTAGTTTCAAATTAACACCTCATTCATCATATAACCCCAATTTAATATCATAAGGTTAATATCCGGGCTTTTAATTTTATAAAGCCACTTCCTTAACCACCATCTCAGGCATTTCGACTGACTGAAACATCGAAATGGATAAATTCTGTATCAATTTCTCGACGGCTATCAAATTCATAATTCCAGCACAGTCTATACACGGGGGTTGAATATGACTAGTTTTCGTTGGCTGAAATAGGTCTAAACCCCCACCCATACAAGTTAATTTTGGATTTTGTTATGTAAAAAGAAAGAACTAGAAACATCTGAACAGAGCAAAATAAATTGTCCAGTGCCTTAAGTTTCTATTCCAAAGAAAAAAAATATATATTAGTAATAAAGCTAAAACGTAGAGTGCTCAATACGCTTCTGTCATAAGGTTTTACGCTAATCAATTTTTAGTAGTTTTACCAATAAATACCATTTCATGTCATTTCTTCTTAGGCCAGCTTACCCTGAAGATCCATTTTGTGAAAACCTAGGTAGGTTGTTCCTGGCTCTTTAGGATTATTTCATTTTTATATATATATATATATATATATATATATATATATATATATTTTATTTTAATCCTTTCAAATTCTTGGATCAATTTCTTCCGTGATTTGACATTAAATTCATTAAGGAAGGTGTTGTAGCTTTTTTTCATTTCTTTTATTTTCCAGTCCTTTCAAGATCATCTCCAGGAGTGAATTGCTAAGACAAAAAACATTAATGTAATTGAATGAAGATATGCTGCATAAATAAGTTTTAAGATATACTATATTTATAGGTAAAAGTGCTAAATGTTAGACATAGTGCATATCTAAGTATAAAATAATCAACAAAAAATACTAAATAAATGATCAGAACTTATCTCAAAATGCAGACATAAAACAACTTTTTACTATGTTACTTAATCAAAAACTGAAAACAAATCCCTTGTGAAATACTTCTATGATAAATGTAGATATATACACTACTAGCAGTAGAGCCCGGCGTTGCCTGGTGATGTAACAGTAAGAGATAGATCAAGTATCGACCAACATGAAGACTGAAAAATAAAATTAATAAAGATTATTGTTTAAGGTTGATGGACACGCATGTCTTTGTTTTTTTACGAATTGGTCAAACTCAAACGAAAACATTGTTTTCAATCGTTATGAGTCTATTGATTGAATAGAATTTTATTATAAACAATTGTCTTGTAAATGGAATTTTAAAAGCATTCTGAATGTAAAAATAAAGAAAAAAGTGTGCAAGACAATAAGAAACACTACCTGCCAAAAAAAAGTGAAGTTTTGTTGAAATCGGTTGAAAAATGTAGGAAATCCGATCCCATATATAAAGGAACACACACACACACAACCTGGGTTTTATAATATGTATAACTCGATATGAGTTGGGCCCCCTTTCATTCTGGTGACAGAATCGTGTTTTAAGTGTTTTCAAATTGATTTCATACAAAAACAATTGTATTTTTCCAATTTTTGGCGCTGTCAGAACCACCGCAAGGAAATTTTACGCAGTCCTGTGAAGTTTTGTTGAAATTGGTTGAAAAATGTAGGAAATCTGATCCAATATATAAACGTACAGGCACACACACACACACACACAATCTGCATTTTATAATAAGATATACAAAGCCAAACAAATAAGATAACCACCACGACCCCTGAGAAAAATAAATTAAACAAAAATTAAAAAACTATGAATACTCCCCTAAACACAAATAAATATAATAAACAACAACATAATTAATCAAGAATAAATGAGTAAAAAAGTTGACACAATAATATAGATAAAATAGATACAAATAACTGCATTCAGATCCACAATCATTCTTACTCAGTACCCTATAGAATAATTTGAAACTTACGGTTACTGCCTACCCAATAACCCTTAGGATAATACAACAGACCAAACTACCTATAATGTACTATTGACCAGAATTTATAAATAGTAGAGCCAAAATATAACACACATGCCCAGAAGAAGCATCAAACACTGTTGCCACTTGGGATGACATTGTGGGAGAGTGTCTTCACATGCAATTAAGACTGTTATATCCAGCAGCAAAGCCTCTAGCTGGGAGGTTTTGAGAAACATGAAACAACCTGTTAATTGCTATTGTTCCTATTCCACCCTGAACTGGAGTGGTAGCACCTGTTAGGGTCCCAGCTATGGGCAAATAGTTAACCCCACCCCAAACTGGAGTCAAAACACTATGAAAGTGTAAAAATAGGTTTTTATACTAAAAATACCAACAATACATTTGACTCTCAACAAAAACACTCTTTACAAAATATGTCAGTGAAACTTGATCTACAAACTGATTTCTTACAAAGAATACATATTCTTTTCATACGAACATATTCTAAAGATCTTGTTGGCATTAAATAACCCATTGACGTTGATATACTGTAAAATAAACCAAACCAAACCAACCAAGACTGTCACTTCCATATGGGTCTGTACAGCCATAACAGATGTTGCAATGCCATCAGCAGCTGAGGCATAATAACTCCTTGGGTGCAGATCCATGGTCTCTTGAGACTGATGGATCCCATATTATATATATATATATATATATATATATATATATATATATATATATATATAAAATAGTCATGATTTTTTTTTGTGAAATAATTGATTTCCTGTATCATAAATCAAGAAACTTTTGTTAAAAAAATAATGAAGTGTTTAATTTATTTTTTTTAAATGTCACTCCCCAACATGAAATTTCTAAAATGGTATATAAGCATAGTAGTACTCTGATTTTCTAGAGCCTTCTAGAACTTTATGGAAATATCCAGAATTAGTTTTTGTTTGTTTATAAGTTTGTATGTTATGCTGTAGCTATAAACTGTTAAATGCATTAAAAAATACATAAGTACTGTCCCAATTAAAAATAAATTGAAAAATAAAGCTCCTGAAATATATTTTGATTTTTTTTTTTTTTTACCCTTATTGCATATATGGTAAAATCATAAAATCAAACTTTCAGTTTGGTGATGACCATATTCAAGAACTCTAACAAATTAATGTCTTTTTCATTTCTTCAAAACATTCAATTTATGACACTGTTACATAGGATTATAAAATAGTCATAACTCTTATACTCAGATGGGACAAGGGTGAAAACATAACAATAAAGATAACAATATTAGTCCAGCTGTAAATAATATAAATAAGATTATGACCATATCTTAAAATATCATTATTTAAAGATGATTATTTTCAAATATATCGTTGAGTTCTTAACTCTTTCTTTGTGAGTGGATGGCTATTGTTTTTTATTTTATTTAAGGATAACAATTGGTTATTATTCAGTTGTTTTTAATAAATGACCAAATAGTTTTTATTTGTTATGAAAATATTTCAGATTAGGAAGAAAATTTTTTTCAGATATATTTTAAAGCCAAAGCAAACAATTGTCTGTCTTCAGTTGATGATTAATATTCATTGCCAACTAATAAACATTAATTGGAAAGACCTTTTGCTTCTTTTCACTCATTTGAAATGACTACAGAGATTTTAAGAAATATTTTAGGATTATTATCAGTAATAGGGCTTTTGTGTTTTACAAAAATCAACACAAAAGCTTACTTTCAAATATAGTATCATTAATGCTGTAGTTATTCATTGGTAATTGAAGGATGAAAGTATTGGATTAGAAAATTATTAGATATGTTGCTGCTCTTTTATTTAAATTTATAATCAGTATATCTTTCAAGAAAAACTTATTTTTCATTTATTGAGTAAATCATTTTAAAAAAAAAAAATTTTTTTTAAATTTTTGTCCCATATTAATATTTACTCTGGGAAAAGCTGTCAAACTGTTTCCTAGTTGTGAGCAAAAGGTAATTCACAATCAAACAGTGGAAAAATCTTAACTATATTCTGAAAGCAAAAAAATTGACATAACAAAATCTGACAAACATTAGTAATTCTATCTGCATTGGAGCTGCTTATTTAGAGAAACACTTAAACAAGATTTATATTTAGTAAAAATTACTTAGCTTTGTGGATACATTTTAAAGATGTGAATTTGTCTTAGAAAAGATTCATAAGCTTTCCATCATCTTATCAATATATTACATGCAAAAATTAAAATGATCAGATTGTATCTGTTAGTGATTCTACTGAATCACTTAAAAAGATTAAATATCATTTCCAACCATTAACTTTATAATGAGTCATTTTTTGAATTCAAAAGAAAAAAGAAAACCTGTAAATGCTTTGCAATTTCTATCACATGTACATTTATGCGTTCTTTCCCTTTGTTGAATGAACAACAGGTGAAAAGATATTCTTCTGAATTATTTACAGATTTATAAGCAAAAAAAAAATCATCTTAAAAATTACTCATACATCTTGTGTTTTTAATGCACCTTGTGAATTACTGATTTAAATTCTTATTTTTATTAGAAAAAAAAAATCTACTGCATAAAGAAATTTTCATGCAGCATAAATCATTTAATAATTTAAAAAAAAAAAAAATGTTGAAATTATTGTCTACTGGCATAGAGAGCAAAATTCTTATAAAAGAAAATATTAAAAAAAAACAATCAAACCTGTATTCCCTTAGTGGTTTCTCAGATTAAAAACAGAATACAGGTTCAATTCCTGTCAGAATGCAAATTTTTATCTATATATATATATATATATATATATATTTGGTTGGATTGATGTGAGTTTGTGACCCTGGGTTTCAAAATAAAAAAATAAGATTTCCAGATATATAATATATAAATAATTATATATTTATTTATATTCATATACACACACACACACACACACACACACACACACACACGTTTGTGTGTGTATATATATATATATATATATGTATGTAATACTTATTATAAAACCCAGGTTGTGTCTGTACGTTTATATATTGGATCAGATTTCCTACATTTTTCAACCGATTTCAACAAAACTTCACAGGACTACGTAAAATTACCTTGTGGTTGTTCTGACACCACCAAAAATTGGAAAAACACAATTGTTTTTGCATGAAATCAATTTGAAAACATGATTAAGAGGCATCACAAGAATGAAAGGGGGACAACTCATATTGAGTTATACTTATAAAAACCCAGGTTGTGTGTGTGTGTTCCTTTATATATGGGATCGGATTTCCTACGTTTTTCAACCGATTTCAACAAAACTTCTTTTTTTTTGGCAGGTAGTGTTTCTTATTGTCTTGCACACTTTTTTCTTTATTTTTACATTCAGAATGCTTTAAAAATTCCATTTACAAGACAATTGTTTATAATAAAATTCTATTCAATCAATAGACACATAACGATTGAAAACAATGTTTTCGTTTGGGTTTGACCAATTCATAAAAAAACAAAACAAAAAAAAACTAATTAAGACATGCATGTCCGTCAACCCTTAAACAATAATCTTTGTCAATTTTATTTTTCAGTCTTTATGATGGTCAATACTTAATCTATCTCTTACTGTTACATCCCCAGGCAACGCCGGGCTCTACTACTATATATATATATATATATATATATATATATATATATATATATATATATATATATATATATATATATTAATTTCATGAAACTGTTGTTGATAATAATCAATAATTATTTTTAAAAATCTCTGTAGCCATTTCAAATGAGTGAAATTGAAGCAAAAGGTCTTTCCAATTAATGTTTATTAATTGGCAATAAATATTAATCACCAACTGAAGACAGAAACTTGTTTGCTTTGGTTTTAAAATATATCTGAAGAAATTTTCTTATTAATCTAAAATAAACTTTCTTTGTTAGGAAAATATCTGATTGTTTATTAAAAACAACTGAATAATAACCAATTTTCATATTGGTAAAAATCCGAGCCAAATTTGTATTTCAGTTCAGTTTGTTGCGTTCACTTTTGCACAAATACTCTTGGGAGAGGTATGAATCCATTTCTTCCCAGCTATGGGTTAAACAGCAGGATAGAGTAGGCTCACTAATCATGCTTAGCAACCAGTCTAGGAGGAAAACTTGGTTATCTGAAGCTGTGCCTATAATATTAAGATATGGTGTGCAGATAGTATGTCTGTAAAACCAAAAAAGACCTGACAGATTTCAACAGTTACAGATAATCCCTACATTATTCAGAATGCTGTTAATGCCAACAGGCACTGGGCCCAAGGAAGTGGGGTGTCTCTGTCTTCTACCTAAGAACATTCTTGTGCATGTTGTTTACCATGGCAATATTTGAACACTAAATGAGATTATGCTTTGATAAAAAAAAAAAGTATTTATTACCAAAATGACTTTTAATCTTTGTCTGCCAAGGATGACATTTTCTCCTGTGGCTGTTTTTAGCAGTTTAGGCTTGACAGACTTGTAAACTATAAATAATATTTTCAAGAAGAATATCAACAAAATATTTTGGTTATAAAGAAAGGAATGACTTTATAAAAGGATTAAATTTATTTTTAAAAATAAACATGATTTTTTTTATTTATATTTTTGTTGATATGAGATTTTTCTGATTTTAAATATTTGAACTAAAAATAAGTGATTAAAATTCATACACAGACCATGAATCTATGATTACTTTTAAGACTCGTTGATTTGTATAAACAAAATAAGTACAGTTTTAAGGTCTGCATTACAATCCACCTATCAACCTGTTTTTTTTATTGGGATTACTTTTAGTTTCCTTTACATGAAAAAGAAGAAAAAAAAACATTACTGAAATAGATTATATGTATTAATCTATTGTTTTGTAAACCTCTGTCTGATTATCAAGGTGGTTGTTTCATGAGAAAGAAAGATTTTACTTGGAGCAATTGATGCTGAATTATTTAATCCCCATCTATGTGGCACATGAAATATAATCCAATTTAATCTCATAATTTCCTATATAACACTTTAACAATTAAGAAATGTTTTATACTAAATTACATGCTATTGATAGAGTATTATATAGAAATCCTTTGATTGACCTGGGCAAAGTAACCATAACACTGAAATTTTATTGTCCACTATTTTTTATATATTTAGCTGAACACGTTTCATATTGTAAATAAGATTTATAACATTTATTCGGGTCTAAAATCTCTTATGAAAAGTTCTAACAAAAAGAGGAAAATTAACTGAAAACAAATATTTTAAATGTTTTTACTTCTATCCACTTGAATAGAACGAGTAAAAAAGATGGTCAGCTATCCTTATACAATATTGTAATGTCAGTTGGTTTTGATTTTAAAATTTTGTCAAATTCTGCAGAAGTTTTGTAGGCAACAAAAAATATAAAAAGCTGAAACTTTCTTTTTTAAGAAATTTTTAATAATTTATAACTCACTTTTATTTCTTCTGAAATGTATGTATTATAAGAATTTTATTTTTTTATTTTTTTTTTTTTTAAGATAGTTGCTTTTCCTCCAACTATTACATATTTCTGGGGTGTTGCTCATTATATGACAGTGTTTTAATTTTTGGAATATACATTTTGTCATCATGAGTAATGTCAGGTTTTAGTCATCCATACTTCAGTTGTCCATAAGACACTTGTATATATTTAATTAAGTTTTCATTGCATCTATGAATAAGGGAAGCCTACTTAATACTCACTTGACCTTTGAACCGAGTTGAGAGGTAACAGAAACAAGTTGTGAGCAAATGTCTTTAACTACATTTTAAATAAAAAAAATTTATAAAGTTCAAAATCCCATTCAGCAATCATTAAATTAACTAATTTTCGTTGAATTCTCTATTTATATCCTGGCTGCTTCATTTTTAAAAGATTTTTATTTGTTTATTTTTAATTACAGTCTTTAAATTTTCTGTTGGCATACATTAATCATGTAGTTTTTCATTTTTTTTGTCATCTAAAAATTTGCTTTTAAACAGGCAATTTTTTTTTATTTTTATAACCAACTTTCTGCTATTGTAATTAAAACTAAAATTAAAACTTCAAAGATATTAAAATTATTGCAATATATTTAAAAAAAAAAAAAAAAAAATCTCCATTTGACCCAAGGATCAAACTTTCAGCCACCAGGTAAACTGCATAAATTTAATCAGTATAAGTGATGGGGTTGAGCAGAATGAGCATAAGCAGCATCACAAAAATAAATTAACCAAAAATAATTAATGCAAAAGATCCTTTTTCCCCAGATACTAGAATAAGAATAGTCTGCTCCTGTGAATTGAATAAAGATTTGTTACTGATATGACACACCTGAAGATAACACGAGAGTACAATGGTCAAAACATTGTTACTATAACAATCGGCATAAAAACAAGAGTTTGAATAAATTGGTATATCATGATAATTCCTTATTTGAGAAATTCAGATTGATATTTTAATTCAGTAGCAAACTGAAATTATTTTAAAGATTTTAATAGATTATTTATTTAAAGTTTAAACTTCATTTTAACATTCTTAAAACTACTTATATATTAAATCTCTCAAACTTTTAAACATCTTCACTGCTACTCAAACCATAGATACAAGCCATCACAATTTTCTGTGATGACCTAACCCCCCACCCACACACACACACACACACACACACACACACTCACCCAGAATAGATGTTAACAATAGAGCCTCATTAAATAGAAACAAGTACTGGAGAATACATGATAATTAGATGCTTGTGCTAAATCTGTAGAATGTCAACCTTTTACAACTAGTGTTGTCTTGTAATTTTTAATTAATTGAATATTACCAACATTCAGTCCAGAAAAATCAAACCTATATTTTCTCCCATCACAATGAAGGATTATTATTCATTTTTTTGGGATCCATTTTTTTGGGACATTCATTATTTTTACTTTTTTATACCTGAATGTTAATGACCTTTTCAATTTTACTTTTCTCTCTCTCCCCCATACATATATATATATATATATATATATATGTGTGTGTGTGTGTATAACCATTCTGAGGATGGCTCATGTGGGCCAAAAGCTTAGGACCAACTTTAAAAAAAAAAATCCAAATGTTGGACATTTTTTGACTTTATTTTCACCAGAAATTAAAGCAAACATTCAAACGGCTCATGATCAGACATAAGGCATTCATTGTCTGTTATATTTTAATATATATATATATATATATATATATATAAAACCAATCCTGTACTTATATTAGTCAAAGCATGGTGATAATTTATTATAAAGTTTGCTAAATTCATTTCTGCTTTTGTCTTAAACTATAAGCTTATAAGTGATTCACAGAAAATTTATCATTCCTGTCAGTTGCTGATGAGATTTGTTTTTTGTTTTCAGGCTTTTTATTTATTTATTTTCAAACTTGCACAAAACTGTCAATTAATTTTATAAATATTATGCCTTGAATGAAATTTTCAAAAATTATTTTGCACTCTCCATTAAGCTTTTTATGCATTATTTTATTTGATGTATTTATTTTGTCTGCATTCTACAATTTTCTTTACCTTTCCAGTATCAGCAGGTAACTATGAAAATTTACTTTTTAAATCCTTGAAGTTTCTTTTATAATTTCTTAAACTTTCTTTATAGACTAGTTTTATTATGCTTTGATTTTAATAAAATAAAAAAATGTACTTGTAATAGTTCATTTTACCTTTTTTATTTTCAAAGGAGAGGGAGAAAAATAATGCAGACTTGATTTATTTGCCCCCTCCCCCCTAAACAAAATGCTGTGATTAATAATGTCAGAGGCTATCTCCACTCTTCATTAATAACCTGGAATTCCATAAAAAATACCAATGAATGCTTCTGTTTTAGTTTTTCTTTCTTTCCTCTGTTCCAGTTGACTTCATTGGAGGATTTGACTCCTATACCTCTTATCAGTCACAGGGCAAAGGCTCCCATATGCAGCTGCAACCTTTGTACTCGTATGTAATTCTTGGATCCTATATATATATATATATATATATATATATTATACTACCCCACATGTTTTTTGTTTATTTTGTTTTTATTTTGGAGATGCAGCCTCTCCCAACCCGTCCATATTCTGGGATGCCTGTTAGATCCTAATTGTCATTTGAAAGAGCAGTCACATTAACCAGTAACACTAATCCATTAAGCCAATAAATTAAGTCCTCTGCATGACAAGAAACATCCTTAACCCGAACAATATTCTTATAAGCATTGGTCATCATTTAAAACAAATATTATTACCTAACAAGAAAGAAAATCATATGTAAATTTTCTGAGAAGTAAATCTGATTGTTACTTTTGTAAATTTATTTTGACTTGGATTCTTTCAGTATAAACATTCAAGGTAACTTTCTTGAAAAACAAATTCTATTTCTTGTGATGTTAGACTTGAAGAAGTAAAGTCTTGACATAAAGTGAATTCCACTTAGAACTCATCAGGAACCCTGCATTTTGATTTTGGTCCCTGTAAGCAATGGTTTTTTTTTTTTTTTTTTTTTTTTTATTTTTTTTTTTTTAACATTTGCTTAAAAATGGGCAAAATATTACATTAGATTCTATTCTTGCACAGTTGGTCCTGCTCTGAGGCTATCAGTTTTCCATTTAACCTGAAGTATTTATATTTTTTTTAAATAGTTCAACTTATGCATATACCCAAAAAGAGAGACAAGAATACTTCTTTCTGTCTAACCAATAGATTCCTAAAGGTGATATGTTGTTAGCTAAATATTTATGTTTGGTATAACCTTGAAATATTACCTGAAAAACTTGTTAGCCATTTTATTCCAGTTTTTTGCAAAATTTACATTGAAATATATTTCCCAATACTAAAAGAAGTTTAACTGTACTCTTCATAATACTCTAATTTAAACCTTCAGAATAAACTCAGAACTGCCATCTAATTACATTGTCAATACCTTTTAAAATAATTAGTCTTGTTTTTTTTTTTTTTTGTTTTTTTTATTTTACTATAAAGTGATTTAAAATTTTGTAAAATTTTATACTTCAAATATTGCAATCAATTCTCTATTTCCCTGGACTCTTCACAATTATTTAATAGAGATTTCCAAAGAAAAAATTAATTCACTGATAAGTATATAGTCTTATATTTCCTTTCTGGTCACTTTTATAATAATGAAAAAGTGCTCCATTCCTTGCTATGTTGGTAAAAGAATAAATGTGTAATCCAGGAAAGACATTCTTTCTTATAGCTACTTTTCAAGAGATCTCTAGTTCCTTGCCTTTGCTATCAATCAAATACTACTTGAACACAAAGTAATCATTAAATTTATGACTATATAGATAATTGTCTGAATGGACACTTACTTAGTTCTAATAATAATTTACCCATGACAAACAAAATACTTTTTAATATAATAATTTGAAATTTGTATTTGATTGTTTTAAATTTCTGAAATATTAAAGAACCTCATTGATTATTTTAACAACTGAAAACATTTGGATCTTTAGAAAACTGTAAATATTCAGAAATTTGCTCATTCTATTCATTTCAGTTTATTTTTCAATGCATAGTTTTAAAATATAAACATTTTACTAGAAATAGATACCAAATGCTATGTTTAATCAATCATACTGAAGATACCTTGTCAGACAATTGAAGAAACCCTCTTCATATAAATACAGACAACTGAAAAGTTGCATTTGTCATGAAAAATTCTTAAATTAATTCTCAAAATTTACTTTATATACTAAAAACAGGTTTAAACAGAAAATTGTATACTTATTTGTTTGTTGAAAAGATTACATTTAAAAATTACAATGTGCTTTTTTTCTTGCTTTTCATTTGCACCAGATAAAACACATACACATGTATTAAAAATAGTTTGTTTCAATTTTTCATTACAAATTTATTAAGTTTTGTAGTTGTTGAAATTTTTAGGAATTTAAAATGACCTTAAAATGTATGAATTTTTAATTTAAAAATTAATTTTACAAGATTGAAGTAAACATTGGATTCCAATTGTATTTTTTTTTTCATGTTGATCAATTAATAGATATAAATTAATAAAATAGAATTATTGTACCAAACCTGATCTCACACATGCATACACACATGATGAACACTTTATCTGTAGTAGGAATTGAAAACTATTATATTCTATAAATCATAGTGCAAATAAATTTCCAGATACTGGCTACCACCTCAATATAGTTATACTTTACATTGGGATTCTAGTAGTTGCTCATATTACTGAACTTTATTTTTCTTTGGAAGTTAAAGTGATATATTTACTCATTTTTACTTGATGATTGATGTATTTAAGAAATGTTATGGGAGAAGGAAAAAAAACTTGACTGCCCATTTTGTATGCAAAACATTAAAAAATTTAACTAATTTCCTGCATGTCTTTTCTTTTTTTTTTTTTTTTTTTTTTTTTTCTTCTTCTGTATATTGTGTTTTACCAGTCTTTTGCTGTCTTGGTTTGTAGTTTTTATTATTGCAACATTCTCTCATTATTATTGTGCTCCTTACACCAGAAGATGCTTTTCACAGTGCCTTAGAGTTTGAAAGTAAAATGTTTTCTTTCTACAATTGAAATTTTAAATTATGACTTCTTTTTTCTTCTTGCCTCATATGGTTAGCTTTAATTTTGGATTTTGGTGAACAATGAACATCGGAAGTTTATTTTATTTAAAACCTTCTTCCTCTTAAGTTAAAAAAATGCAATGGAAACAAAATTGCTGATAGGATCTATGCTGTCAGATTTTATGTAAATCAAAAAGATTGTAATATTTTCATGATAATCAGTTTTAAACAAAATATTTACAATAAATCGTAAATTATTATACAGTGTAGGAGTTAGCCATTCTATTGTGTGTGTATGTATATATATATATATATATATAGTGTGTGTGTCATTGATAATTGTTTAAGTTTCGAATATCTAAAGACTGTCATTGGTCATAAGATATAACCTCAAAATAAAAACGATATTATAAAATTGAGTGATGGGAACATAATATAGAATAGAGCAAAAAAGAAAAGATATTAAAAAGGGAGCCATAGAACAATCAAAGAAGAAATTGAAAACGTTGGCAAGATAAGAAAAAGGAAAAAAAAAATTGGATTGTAAAATGTCTCAAAGTGTTACAGAAAATCAAAGATAATCATCAAGAAAATTGAATTGACTAACAAAAAGATATTGTTATGAATGTAAGCAGAAAGAAAAGATGCTGAATCTGAAAAATATTGGCAAGAAAATAAACTTATCATTTTTAAGTAAATATAACAAAGAACAACACATGAGTTGGACAAAGAATGATATGAAAAATGAATTCACAACAATAATTTTTAGTGATGAATGTAGAGCTACATTGGATGAACCTGATGGCTGGATTAGAAGTTGGGTCTTTCATGGAAATAGTCATTAGAAATTAGAATACAGCCAAGTGAAACAATGTTTTAGGTTAGTATTATAGATCACATCAAAGTTGATCTTGGAGAAGACATTTTTTTCTCTTTTTTAAATAGTGGAAGATGCTTTAAGCTAAATGACATATTTGTGCAAAATAATTGCTCTTTCATACTTTGAAAAGTTTATTGCCCCAAAAAATATTTTAAGATGTATTTATAGAATGGCCCTCATCCTCTTTTGGTACTGAAAAGTTGTGATCCTTCACTGAAACACACACACACACACACATTATTTTGGTTAACAGCAATTATGAAAATCTTAACTTGCCTAATAAAATCTGTTTTTTTTTTTTCTTTTGTTTTTGAAAAGCTATTTGGTCATTTAGAATGTTTATTCGAAATTAACTTTGTCATATCTCACTGATATTTAATATTCACTTTATTCTTGGATAATATACAAATAATATTATTGAAAATTTATATCTTCAACTCATAATTTCTAATTCTTTTGTTTTTTAAAAAGTAATCTGTTTTTTTTTTTTTGTTTTTTTTTTTTGTTAGTCTATTCTTATCTCATCTCTTACATTCACTAAACACAAATGCTTTTGGGAAAGACATTAATCTAACTCTTCTCCTCATCATTGTTGGTTAAATAACATCATAGACTGGGGCTCTCTTAAGTTGCAGCCAAGTAGGTCTTAAATTTACATGAAGCTCAACTCTTTGAAGAAATGTCACTAAAACTTGTAAACCTTAAAAATTTGGGATCAGAAAGAGAATACACATAGGAAAACAGTAAAAGGGAATGACAAAATGTCAGTAAGGATATCTTTATAAAAAGTAGATTTACAAATTGGATTCCTCAGTCTATCAGTTTAGTTCCTTTTATTTGATAAACATTTAAAAAGTGCTTTAAGTATAGCTGTTGACAAGTATAAAGATTAAAAAGTTTGCAATTCTTCAAGTTTCAAATAAACAATGATTTTTCAGTATCATGTTTGATTATATCCACAATTAATCCATATACTTGTAACCTAATAAAGTTTAATTCATTGTAATAGATAAAATGTGAATATCACTTTGTGTTCTATTTCTGCTTGTATAATTGCTTCTATATTAAAGAATACTCAATCATTGGATTTTATTCAAATTTATTTGTTAGGGAAAATTGTAAGATTTTTGGGTTTTTTTTTTGTTTTTGCTGTTTAAAAATGTATCTACATTTAAGCATTAATAACTTAGAAAATGTTTTAATATTTTATACTTATTGATATCATCTGACATAGTTTAAAAGTTTTTCTGAAAGCAATGATCCAATTATGATTTTGAGAATTTAGCATGAACTGAAAAGCCTCTTGTAATAGGATTTCTGTTGTCATGCATCACACTGTTAACCAGACTATTTTGAAAGTTCTCTAAAAAGAAAAAAAAATTCTTCCTCCTTAATTTCTTAGTTATCTCTTTAAACATTTTCCTTGTGCACTTTCACCCATATACCCCTCCCCATTATATTTGCTGTCGTATGTGTTAACTGGTCAACATGGTGCCATTGCATGCTATGGCTTTCTTGTGCATATTCTTTCCTTAAACTGGTTCCTTGTTTGTTCGTATAAATTTTTGTTGAATTCAATTCTTCAATAAATTCATTTTTATATTTTTTTTACTTTTTCCAATATCGAAGATAAATACAAGTTGTTTATTTAGGAATTATGATTACAATTTCTATTTCTTAATTATTCTTATTCTTGAATACTTTTGTCTATCTCATCTAATGCTTAATTAACAATGAAAATTCCTCAGCCATCCATCAAAGAGCTGAGAGTTCTAAATTTGTCACTATTGTATTCATGTCATTACATAGTGCATATCTATCTGAAAAGTTTTTTTAAACAGACTGTAAGCAATGATATTTGTAAGTACCTATCGAGATCTTTTTAGATAAAGATATTTTTTATTTTCTCCAGATGACATGATGCAGATGAAATTATGCAGAATTTATTATAGCTTTGAGGTTGACATTTTTCTGAATGATAAAAATAATTTTCAATCACAAAACACAGTTGTTTAAAAATGGAATACTTTTATTGAATATTGCATATTTTGAAAGAGAGAAATTTCAAAATAGAGATAGATTTTATCTGGGTATTTAAATGTCCTCCATGTATAATAGTGTTTAACTATCTAGATTATATTTGAAATAACAATGTTAAACATGGGTTCTGCTATTTGAAGCTCTGTTGTGTTTATTTGTAGAAAAAAATCTAAAATTGAAGCTCTACATAAGGACATTTTCTTGGCTTGTTTTTAAAGCAACATTATAGTGCTTCATTTAATTTTCATTTAAATCAGAGATTAGTAAAATATTTGCAAGTGACACTGAACATTTTTTTTTTTTTTTTTTTTTAAAGAAACCAATGATTTCTTGTATTGATAACTGACATATTTGTTTAATTTCTATTCCTCTTTTATTTCTGGATTTAACTTAACCTTAAACTATTTTTTTAGAAAACATGTATATTAGTTTTTTAATGAAAACTTTGATAAATATTGCCTTTTGAAAATATTTTTGAATATATTTTACATATAAAAACATAATTTGAGTTCTTAAAATGATTTTTTTCCTCTGGAAAATTTTTTTTTTATTGTGTTTTGATTGGAATCAAGTTTTAATTAGTATAAATTGATAGTATTCACCTGAATTCTCTTCTAAAGATTGAAACTACAATAATATTGATTAAAACGAAGTGTAAAAAGGATCTCCCAAAAAAATGAAATATGATATCAATGGATGTGTATTCATTTCACAGAAATTGTTTTCGTCATATAATGACAATATTTATTTGATGTAGACCCAAATAAAAATCTTGTTTACATACCTTACTTTATGGCACACAAAACCACCACCCACTCCTTTTATATTTAATATTATGGAATTAGTCAATGTACAAGTACTGGTTAAATATTAGCCAACCAGATTTTTTTTTTTAATTTTATATTATATATATATATATATATATATATATATATATATATATATATATATATATATATATATATATATATATAAAATGATTTTTCATTTTTTTTCTTTTTTTTTTTTTCATCTTTTCTTTTTCCTCCCCACTTTCCTCCCTCCCTTCACCCCCCCACTCTTTTATTTCTTTAGCCTTAATGCTGAAAGTTTAGCTGTTTCTTTTGACAGATTCAGTTCACTTCTCAAAACATTAACCTTTTTTCTTTTAATAGAACTGCTCAGATGTTTAAAAAAAAAAATCTTCCCTCAGATTCACTCCCATTGTTAACACATATTACACTAAGTTCTGCATTTTATTTTATTTTTTTAAAATCTGACAATAGCGAATAATGCGAGTAAACATAGAAATGTGAATCTCTTCACTATGTCGCTCAGGTTGCTTTGTTAATCTCACATCAGAATACTCCCACATGCTTCTTGGAATGATTGAAACCTTTTACATAAAAATAACAATCATCACAATGGGTTCGCAATTCTCTCTGCATCATAAGCAAAATGAAGTTTTAATCTTTTCTTTCTCATATTTTTCAAGCCTGATGGGGAGCCCAACACTTACGTTCTCAAAGTTTGATTCCCAAATAAGCAAGATATGCTTGTTTGACAAAGTCAATGTCATTTTTTCACTTTATTTTTGCAGAGTGCATTTACCACAAATATTGCAGTATCCATTTACATTGTTTAAGCAACATCTTTGTAAGGAATTCATATTTTTCTGGAAAAAAAAAAAATCAACCTATCTGACAGTAGATAAATCTTGTAAAATAAAATTATAGATAAGTTAAGATTAAAGGTCACATTAGGGGAAACAATGCTGTCAATAGTCCCAAGCCTACTTCATATGTTAAGTCATGTTGGGGTAAATTCATAATTAAAGGGGTAGGCATTATTTTTAAAAGTGGTCAATTTGGCATTTTTTTGTTTTTTACATTCAGCTCTTATAAAACAACTTGGCAAGTAAGCAAAAGTTTTGGGCTGTGTTATTTTCTGAAAGAAAATGTGGAATTCCTTTTTACCTTGAAATTTCTAATGACATTTTTCTTTTATTTATATATATTAATTTACACTTTTAGTTTAATTACAATGAAAGTGATGTTCATTACTTTGCTTTATTTAGTTTATTAGTTATATTTTTAATTCAATTTAGTCAGTTTACGGCCATATTGAAAAACTTGTACAATAATCTCTCTTACTCTGGCTCTCTCCCGTCATTGACTGTCAACTTTTTTCTACTATTCTTCTGACCATCTCTACATCATGATTTCCATACAATCACTAAAATTAAGCAATGTTGAGCCTGGTCAGTATCTAGGTGGGTGACCATTTGGGAATACTAGGTGCTGCAATCTTGGCTGTACAGGTGGAGTAATGGCTAACAGTTTGAAATTGGAAATCCATTTCCAATTGGGTTTGTTATATTCACTTACAGGCAAATACCCTACTAATTAACCCAGCTATGGGTTAATTAGTAGGGTTCATATCAGTAAAATCTTTATCTCCAAAAAATTCTTACAATCTAAAAATAATTTCTGGCTTTAAATAACCTTCAAAGGGTTGATAAGCCATAAAAAACAACCCAAATCAATCAATTTAGTTAAACCAACTATGCCAGAGGACTACAGATTTTAGAAATGGCATTTTTAGTTCTAATAATTTACAGAATCCTATGATATTTGAAATATATAGAATTAACCCATTGATACCCACCAGGAAAGTGGGTGTTAAAGGGTTAGAAGTAGAAGCCTATATTTAATTCCAGGTTTTGTTTTTCTTTCTTTGTTTTTTTCTTTTTTTTTTTAAAGAAACCTATAATTAATACTATTTTCTTATTTTTAATGGGTTAAAGTAAAGAAACTTTTTTTATTAATATTAAACAATTAGTTGTTTGTCAAAATGACATTTCTAGTTATCCTCAGAGCTGCTGATTTTTTTAACTTGATATCTTCATTCAATAAACTTTGCTTAACAAATAATGTTGCAAAGTGCAAGAATATTAGCAAAATCGGCAAAAAGCTTTTCCTTATTTAGCAACCACATCCAAAGAAAGACATTCTCTTAGGATTTTAATATGTACATAAAGAGCTTTATATGTTTTACCAAAATCCTTTTAATAAATATCTATATATTTCTTGGATTGTTTTAGTGTCCATTCTTGCATGATGCAAATGAGAAGTTAAACAAGAAAATACTTTGACACTCAACCAATTCATGGATTTAAATAGAATACCAAACAATTAGAAAATATTAAAAAAAAATGGGTTTTCTATCATGGACACATTGAAAACACTTTCACACTTCTCCAATAATCAAATTATAATCCTCTATAATGCTACATACAAAGTCTGCAAAATCTACAGAGGAAATTGGATAATAATAATAATAATAATAGCTACCTTGACAAAATTAGCTACTTAATTCTACCCACCAACACCATAACAGCTACCAATGAAAATGACATATCCAACCTTGATCTAAAATTTATGAACACCGCCTCTAAAACAATAAACAATATAGTCAGTACCAAACAGAATAGCAACAATAGACTCTAGTCTAGGAAAAATATACAAAACAAATTGCACCAAAATATCCAAAGACATATACTGGTGAAACGTCCAGAAATCTCTTAAAATAGAAATTATACAAACATCACAGGGATCTAATTGCAGACCAACATTTTTTAAATGCACTATTAGTTCACCGTAATAGTTTCAATCTAAAAAAAAAATTGTCAATCTGATTAAAAGAGAAAAAACTTTACAAAGAAAAAAATGCATTGAAAGTGCACTGATCTCACAATTCTCTACAATTAACATTAGACTAGGCTTGTATACAATATCACCAGACATCACAAAAATATTAATAGCACAATGCAGCATGTGAATTAATAGTGGTACAGGGGGAGATCCACTTTTAGTTGACTAAATTTCAAACCTAGCTTCAAATAAAATGTTCTAGTAAAAAAAAAAAAAAAGGAAAAAAAGTAAAGCATTCTGGCTGCAGCATCTGATAAGGATCTTTCTTACCTCTTCCCTATATTCAAACACACTTTACATATACACAGAGGTTATTCTCTCATTTCAGCCTAAGGGGCCAAATGCATAGTTGAATAGATTTTCCACTTTCTCTCTCTCACACACATACATACATACATACATATATATATATATATATATATATATAGGCATGTTTATACTTTATTCCATATTATGAAATACTTTTCCTTTATTAATATGCTTCAACTTCACAATTTAAAAAATATTCCAATTAAAGGGACAACAATTCTTAAATTTTATTATATATCCCTTAAGCATTAAAAATTTTCTGAGCTTTAAAATACTTAGGGAACAGTTTTACAATTTTGTGAATACTGTGTGAATATAAAAACAAAAAATTACAATAGATTCATTCTACTGTCTGATATTTCTTTAAGTTTTGGGAAATCCTTAAAGATTTGGGTAGAAAACACATTTCAAAATCATTTTTCTCATTGTTTTCTTTTACATGGAAGACAAGAAAAAGCTGCATGAATGAAATTGGTTTAATTATTTGTAATTTTGTAATAAACAAAGTTTTTTTTTTTTTTTTTTTTTTTTTAGTTGTGATTTTGTTTTTTTATTTTGTTTTTGCTTCAGGAGTAACTGTAAGTTATTTTACCCAACACATAAACAACAATGTTTCTCTTTGCAAAAAGAAAAAAAAATAACCTCACAATTATTTTAGTTATTCTCCCCAGGCTTACAGTTATGCACCAAATAATTGAGTATTGCAGCATTTGTAACTGTAAATAAATTTTGGTCAATTTCTCACTTGCTCTTCCCTCTTTCTTTTTTATTTTTCCCCTTTTCATGTTTTAGAAATCATTCAGTTATGAGGTTAGTGAACAAAATACATACATTAATTTTGTGATTTTATCTATTTTTATTTAATTACTTTCAGATTTTTGTACTAATCTTCTAATTTTTAAGAAGGTCTTACCAATATTAATCAGTCATTACTTACATTTTTCAATTTATTTTTTTTTCTGAGTTCAATATAGAAAACAATTTATTTTAGCCTTGGAAATTGATTGATTTGTTTAAGTTGTAATATTTAATGCAATAATATTCATTGATCTGTTTATAGCTTTCGGAAGAATTTTTTGTCAATTTGGACTTGTACAAGGTTGTGCTGAAAAGTTCTCTGCCTGACCAAGTAGGGAGTCCCTACAAAAGTTTGGTCATTTAGTCTGATTTTCGGAAGTAGATCATGCAGAAAATTTTTCAGTACACCTAAGTAAATATTATTGAGAATTTATTATTTGGAAGATGAATTTTATTAGGACAGACAATAAGATATTTTCTCTTCCATTCTAGATTTGTTTTATTCAATAAAATAAATGCTTTAAAAACCATGAGCCTATCATAAATGCTTCAATTTATCACTTGAGTTTTAATTTAGATTAGATCAGTGCCACATTAGTAATACTTATTTCTGTTTGACTACAAAAGTTTAGTAATTTATAGTTTATATAAATAGAAGAATAGTTAACCCCTTCAGCTAATACCTACATCTATGTTCACCATGGCAACAAAAGATTTGCACACAAAAAAAAAAAAAGAAAAAAAGACCTTTCAAGAAAATATAAATCCTAATATATCAGTTGATGATTATGTCTACTGTTTCCTTTTTCAATTGACTTTTTATACTTTCCAATTATTTTTGTATAGATTAAAGCATGTTTGATTTCATTATTTTTGACATTAATGAACTCTTTCTGCTAAAGTGAAATCTTAGATTGTGAACAGATATTAAAATTTAACAGCATTAATGAAAGAAATGTGCTGAAACTCACTTTGTTGTTTTTATTAATAAAATAAACAGGCTTATCTGTTTGCATTTACTTCTATTTTTGCACTGATAAGCTTAGTCAGAAACAATAATTGTTATATTAAATAATATAGTCAATGAATCCAAGATTTAAAATAATCTATATTTTGGTTTCTACCAAAAGTTATTCCAATTTTTTTGATTAAGAACAACTTTAGAATTTTTTAATCTATGCTTTTCTAAAAGTGGTATATTTTTATGACCATCCTAATAAAATTCTGAGGAGAATATTCAGTTATACACATTTTATAATAATGTTTCTCATTTAAATAACTATTGTGAGAATATCTCTATGAAGTCTGCAGTTTTATTGAAGGCGACAAAAGGGATGGTTTTATTCCCAAATAAAACAATCTTTTCATAGAACTTAGCACAAAAGATTATATACTAAACAACCTCTGATGAGGCGATTTAAAAAAGATAAAATATTTCTTTCCAAATGAAGACTTTCCACTTGTTAATATTTGACTATCTCCAAAATATTTAACAATTATCCATTTCCAGAATTACTGCGCACTTTTTCTTGCTTTATTTGCTGCCTCTTAATTCACTTTGATTTTATTTTGGAGATAGATGAGAAGAAAAATTGTTCCCCCACACTTCAATTCTAAGTAGTACAGCTATTTGTGTTTTTTTTTTTTTTTTTTTTTTTTTTTTCTTGTGCTTCCTTTCTTCAATCCAACTTGCCCCCCCCCCCCCCAACCCATTGCACTGATCTTTGTTCTCCTCTATTTTTGCTTATATGTCTTTTGTTCTGTTTCTGCCTGCTGCTCTCGTGCGCACCCTTTTCCTCACAGTGGAGCAGTTGTTGAACCCTTGGATTAAAACCCAGCCACTTGTATGAAGAAGCGTACGTATTGGACCCACTCACTCTCTCTCTCTCTCTCTCTGTCACCTTTTTATAGTTTGTGATGCTAGCCTATTTCTTTGTCTTTATAGCTTGATTATTTCTTTTGAAATATGCTTATGTTAGATAGTCTTTCTCTCTAAAAGAAATATTGTCTTTTGACCAAAGTTTAACAAACGTTTTAATTGTATGACGTTTGATATTAATGTTTGTTGTCAGTTTCTTTTTCATTTACTAGGTGTTTCATTACTCAACAAGGAAACAGCAAAACTTTACACACTTCTTTGTCTAGTTGTCAAAATACACCAATCTACCTCTTCTATTAAAATCTTATTAAAATGCAATCCTTTTTTATATAGATATTGAAACTGTATCTTCAAATATTAATTATAACAAATTCAAAATTAATTTTGCTGAATAAGGTAGCTAAAAATTGCATAGGTATAGCATTCAAGGAAGCATTCCAAATGCTAAACAGAGTTTTAAGAAATAGAAAAATTTCACTAGAAACAAAGAAAAGAGTACTAAACTGCTACATGGTATCTGTCCTCCTGTATGGCAGTGAGTTTTGGATGAGCTCCTCAAAGATGAAGAGAGACTTTAATCAGCAGAAATGTGATTCTATGGAGACTGAACATGTGAGCAACGACAAAGTTTTAGAGAAAATAGAAACAAAAAGGAAACTAATACTTAACATCAGAAAGAGACATTTGAGGTTTCTGGGGAATATAATGAGGAAGGGGGTGACTTGGAAAATCTGATAATCAGTGGAACAGAGGAAAACAGCATATGACATACTTAGTGAATTTGAGTAAATTGAGTGCAGAACAGGGCTTAGAAGAAATTAAAAAAAAAGTTGAGAGGTGCAAAGGACAGGATGTTGTGGAGAGCCATTATCGCCTACGTTTTCAAGGGACACGGCATGTAAAGAAGAATGCTGATATCAAATCAAAATCTAAAACCATTTTTCGAAGCTTTCATTTCATTCTTTTTTTTTTTGTGTGTGTGTGTGTTATTGATTTAAAAATAAAAATTTGTCTGTGTATGTGTGTGTATATATATATATATATATACACACACACAAGCCAATTGAAACAACAGGTTTATTGCAATCTCCAAAACATCTTTGTTGTCATAAATGCTTATGAAATTAGTTTAACTATAAACCTTAATAAAGCTAATTATATTTTATTTAATTAACTTTCAAATAACAAGTCAGATGTTCATCTGCATATGTTCAAATACGTAAACTACTATAAAGTATAAACTTTACATATGAATTAAATGTAAAAAATACTTTTAAAAAATTATTTCTTGAAGATTTTTTAAATAGTAAATGCAAGAAATATAAAAGTTGAAAATATTTAATCTTTTCTTTTTTAAAACCATTTGAAAAATTTAAGTCATTTTAGTGTCTGAAAATAAACAGAAATTTATTTTACTCTTTGAGGAAAAATGTCAAATTTGTTAATGGAATCAGGTTTTTATCTATATGAACTAGAAGGCAATTTACACTGTATTTTAATTTGTAGAATATAGCTTGTGAATTTAGAATTACTGGATACATATATATATATATATGTTGGAATGACTTAAATATTAGCTATTTTATTCCAGGTAATACCAAGTCAATTCTGCTAATATTCAATAAATTTGTGCAGACATTCAAAACAAAAATATCCATCATTTAACAAGATTATATCCGTAATGGGATACATTGGCCTAATGTGAATTTATATTTTTCCTTATGCAGAAAATAATTACTAGGATTTTTCTAATTACAATTTTATCAATATTGTGCATTAAAATAAAGGTCCTGGTTGATACTAGTTTGACAAGTTTGCAGCCTATTGACCTTTTCGATTTGGATAAAGTTAATTTCCCTATTCAGCCAATATTCATAAAATGCATATGAATTTTACTGGTGTTTCAATGTTTAACTTACCCCCCCCCACACACACACACACACACGCACACACACACCTCAAAAGAACAAAATTGCTTTTGAAATACTGCTTTTGACATTTGCTTCTTTGAAAATTAAACAATGAAACATCAGAAACGTCTACTCTCAGTTTGCATAAAATTGTATTATGAATTTAATGCTGACTCTTCAGCCATGACCTGCAGTTCTTAAAAGGACTCAGATTTTCATTCAACTTGTAAATCTCCTGAAGATTGTACTCAAACACTATAAGTGTATTTTCTTTTTCATTTAAACTGAAAACTACTTTTAACATGAGAACATTAATGTGTTTTTTTTTTTTTTTTTTTGTTTTTTTTTTGTTTTTTTTATGTTTTCCTGAGTAAAACAATGCAGATTTCAAGATAAGGTGATACAGTTCTCCATAGCAATTTTGGTATTGCTAAAAATAAACATTGGAATTCTCTACCAAAGTAACTCTCTTACTATCTTACTGGTTTTGCCCTTATAGGAAGCAAAAATAACTGTTAATCCTACCTTTCAACTCTATAATGCAAGTTGACAACCTTGAATAGATAATACTGGCCTGATCTGATCTCTTTCCTTCCTCTCTTCCTTCTATCCCTCACTATATATATATATATATATATATATATATATATATATCCCCCACACAATAAATCATCTCTTTTCATTTCTCTCCTTCCTCTCCTTCCTCTCTCCCTTCCCACCAAATGTTTTGCTTTTCTATGCTCTGTTTCTCTTGGTCCATTTCAAGACCAGCTTATCACCTTCAGGAATTTTGGTGACATAATAACAAATGAATCTAATTAGCATAAATGCATGCATAATTGGATTAACTAGCAAAGCAATACAAATTAGTTCAAAAATACTCAGTATTTTTTTTTTTTTTTGTAAGTTTCAAATGTTAACAATAAATAGAATCAGTTGTGTAAAACTATATTATCTGTGCTTCTCTTTTTTTTTTTTTTATATTAAAACTTTTCAAATAAATTCTTCATTAGTAATTCTCACAATACCCTATTCAGAAGCTGGAAATATTTTTTAAGTTTCAAATTCATTGAGCATGAAAATCTGTCAAAATCCCTGAAATAACCACAGAACAAAAGTTAACTTTGAAGAAATTTATATAAAATTTGTTTATCTTTAAAACTGTCCTGTTTCCTAAACATTACAAAAAATAATTTTTTTCCTGCCATAAAGATGTTCTATTAATTTTATTTTTAATTGTATCTTTTGGCAATAAAGCCAAATAAATCAGTTGTTCATCTGAGTTATTCTTTTCAATATGATATTAAATTTAAAGTGGCAATTTCTTCAATGTAATGTATATGGGAGGCACAGTGGTGTAATGGATAGTGGCTTGGATTGAGTCAGAGAGCTGAGTTTGAATTCCAGTCAAATACATTATATTCATATACATGCTAATACCCTTGGGAAAGGTATGAATTCTCTTCTCCCCCCAGCTATGAGTAAATAGCAGGACAGACCAGGTTCTATAGCCTTGGATGGCAATTGGTCTACCGCAGAAAGAAATGACAACCTACTCCAGGGAAAAAATCTACCTTGTCAGTCATGTATCGAAAGATACATGATCACCTACGTGTGTATCACGCATGGCACATAACTGACTGAATGTATATGAAAATCAGTTTGAGAAAATACGTGAATTTCATGTGCTTTTCAATTTGTAAAAACTTCTGCCAAAAAGTGCTCAATAGATAACTAGAGCTATAATATTCAATAAATTAAAAGTTCAAATGGTTGGCTGAATCAAGAGTTTTGCATCTAAACACTCATCAGTGCCAGAAGTTCAATAAATTAAAATTTATTTATTAAACAACTGGCTCTGGTTAGTGTTTTGACTTGAAATCCAGGAGTCAGCTAATCAGATAAATCACTTGAACTTTACTACTTAATTTATTGAGAATCAATTTATAGAAAAACTCAAATTTTGACAAATTTGTCTTTTTCTTCTTAACCTTTTCACCCCAAACAAGGCAATAGTCACTAAGGCACAAGAGGTTACTGAATGTGAAAGAATATGAGAAAATAAGAAGAAAAAAAACATTAAGGAAAGAGAACAATAAATGAACAGGAATTAAAGCAGAAGATAATAATTGACATTGCATTTAAATCTTTGAGGAAAACCAAGAAACCATACGAGAGTTCCACAGGCAAGAAATCCAAGAGAAAAACTTAGCATAGAACTAATTTTGGTGATTAAAACATAAATTTAAAGAAATTTTAATTTTTTAGGGCATTATCTTGTGTGTGTGTGTGTGTGTGTGTGTGTGTGTGTGTGTGTATATATATATATATATATATATATATATATATATATATATATATATATATATATTATTAAAGCCTAACTTATTTTAGCTTTAAAATTAAGCATCAGTATAGTTCGTCATTATAAACACTGACCATATTCCTTATTTTGGGTGTCATCTATAATGGTCTTTATTTTAAATGTCTACATTTGCCTAATTAATCATTTAAAATTAAAGAAGGAAATTAAAGATGGTGATGAGTACCTGTATGGAAATATAGTGATTTTGCTGTTCCTTGTTGTATTGTTCAATAAATGTCATTTCAATTGCATTTAGGAGATATTTTTTTCTTTTTCTTTTGGTCATTCCTAAGTTTGATGGCAAAATGTTAGGAATTACAATGTTGAATGTATGAAGTAATTATTGCATATTGCTAATTTATCTTTTTTGCCTCGATAGCTAATTCCTGTCAATGTTTATTCAAACTATAATTCTATCGAATGCTAGTTAGCTGCATTTTATATGTGAATTGCTTGTTGCTGCATATTTTCGCATTCTTTACTCTTGCTGCTTATCAGATTTTACATTCTTTCATCAAACATTTTCTATCTTGTATTTTTGTTCATTGAAAATCTGTCTTTTATATGTAACAAAGCATTTAATAGTTGAATAATCTTTTATTTGTTTGTTTGAAATTTTTCTTGTTCAGGATTCTAATTCTAATGCCGTATTTTAGATCTTATAAAAGGTGCTTTAAGTTTTATCAGCCTATTCTAGTCTCTCTCTCACACAGTTTTTCTTTTTTTTTCTTTCAAAATTTTCATTTATCTGGTTTTAATTATTGTAGATTTCATTTTAATGTATAGAGAATCAAAATGATATCTCAAGGAATTTCTCAAAGTTACTAATGTAAAAAAAATTTAATTCCAAAAACATTTTTAACTAATATTTTAAATGAAAATCATGTTATACTGGTTACAAATTTGAAAATTCAATTCATGAAAAAGGAATTATCGATTGTTTACTTTGAAGTTGTGTGTGTCATAGCCTTTACCATATATTTTAATAATACCCAAATTTCTATTTTAGATTTTCCATTTACTGCAAGTGATCTTCCAGATACATTAGTACATTTGTTGGTTCTTTGATATTCAATAATCATTATGAATTTAAAGTTTTTAAAAAAAAAAAAATGTATACTTCAGACTGTAATCACATTAATATTGATACTTAAAAATTATTTTGTCTTTGCTGAAGCAGAATGGATCATGTGTAGAGAAGTTATTTAAAATCTTGATGAATTTTCTTTCTTTTTTTGTTCTTTACAATATCTGTGTACAAAATTTTTTTTAAAAATATTGTTTACTTGTGTACATTTTAGCAGTGCTGGAGAGAATATTTAATCAAACATGATTTCTATACAGAGACCCTAAAAAAATATCAAGAATCATTTTAATAATGTTACAAATTAAATTCCAGCTGACTTCAGTGAATTAATTTTTTTGTTTTTGTTATTTTTTTAAGAATTCTTATGCCAGCAACTATTATCTACTTTTAATTGATTTCTTATTTCAATTACTTTTTTCTTTTTTCTTTTTCTTTTTTTTAAAATATAACTATGGTGTAATATATAGGTATATTTTATATCATAAACATTAAATTCTAGACCTGATTTTGTCATCTAGGTAGTTACTAATTTTCATTTCTGTACTTACATATCATGTTGGTGTAATCCTAATTTCCACTTTTTATTGAGTAAATGAGCATTTGAGAATATCAGGTCCAATGAATCAAAAATTGTTTAAATCCATATCGTTGTTTTGTATGCTTTAAGACACATTGTCATTAAGTGTTCTTTAATTGCAAAGTAATAGAAACATCTTTGTAGACACCTAAATTAGTTCTTAACTCATGCATAACAAAACCTTTTCTATAAACTTAATGAACTGCTGTGGGTATGTTGCCTCCTGGACTCTGTGAAGAAATTGTTGTGATCTTTAATAAAAGATTAAAATAATTTTTTTCCCTCTTTTCCTCAAAATAACTGGTATCTTGACTTTGTGTTGTATTTCTTGTTTTACTTCTCTATTCTATAAAATTTTCTCTAACCTTTTTGGTAATCTTAATGTTTAGTTTTGTTTTTCCTGTATCCAAGATGATTGCAGTATGTTTATAGCCCTTATGTTTCAGGGCTTTCATTTCTTTTTAGGACTAGAATTGAGCCAGTCCCAGAAATTCTTCAATTATTGCATGCATCCCAAAAGAAATATAGAATCAAAATAACATTTGACTTTTGCATTAAGTGAATGTTTCTTTCTCACTCTGAACAGGTTTCCTATACAGCATGGATCCTTTTTTTTTTTTTTTTTTTTTTCTTTTGCATCTAAAACATTTTCTTTTGCTTCTGTCATTACACCTTTTGCATGTATTCACTTATATATCAATCTTTTTTCAATGTCTATTTGTTGTTTGTCTTTAGTACATTTAACTTTAAAGTTATTTTATTATTTTTTTACTGTGTGCAGTGCTTTGAAGATTTCAGAGAACTAAACACTTTTACCATCAGTTGAAAATAGTCCATAGAGAAATATGGAAATTTTTTTTGTTTGTAATTGTAACATATTCTTTTATTAACAAAGCCACTCCACAATCAGAGGCCAGAATACAACCAACTCCTGTAGCTTAAGAGGCAACAAGAAAACAATTTTGTTTGCTTTTAATGTGTAAATAAAATTTGTTCAAGTGTGACTGGAAATGATTTCTCTCAACAGGAAATCCTATTCTATAACATCAGGGATATATCTGAATAATTCATTTTAACAAAGTAGTTGGTGGATATTTAAAATAAAATTGTTTAGCTGAAACTGTTTTTCTTTTATCAGTCAAATTCTCACTGTAACTGTGTGTGCAGATAAATTCCAGAGACGAAGCCAACAATTGTTTGACTCCAATCATTTGATCTTATTCATAGCAAGTCAATGATTCCAAATAATTATCAGTGTGCAAACACTTGATTACAGGATTCTGATTTGATGCACAACTTGAAGAAAACAAAGTTGCAGGGGGCCCTGTCATTGCTCACTCATGATTATACCTGTCATGTGTGTATACCAATCAGTCTGAATATTTTTGGTGCCATCCAAACAATTATACAATAGTCAAATAGCTGCACGTCACCAAAGAATTTCAGTTCATCTGGTATGAAATATTCATCATTTTAACTGTTCTCTTGTATTTTTAAGATTCTTTTATTTTGAACCACTGTATATGGAGAGAGAAAATAAAAATATAAATTTAAAATATACCAAATTTATATCCAGCTGATTCTGCCATTTAACATTAAAGAAAAAATAGAGCATTGCTGAGTTAACAAACCCCCTGAAAATTAGCTTATTTTTAGCATCCCTTTCACTTTTCAAAAAAAAACTTATAACATTTGCTTTAATCTCATCCATGAAGTGAAATCACCTCCTCCACCAATTCAACAGTAAGTTTAGTTTTTGAAAAAGCTAAAGGTCACAGTGAGCAAAATCTGGATTCTTGTTTGTGTTTAGGGGAGGGGCTGACCAACCTGGGGGTGTGATGTTTTGCCAAAGAAAAGAGATGCACAAGGTATGAAGAATGGCTAGAGTCTGCTTGGTGAGTGTTTTCCAGAATGTGGATGGCTGTCAGCTGACTTTCTGCTAAGACTGAAGCATTGGTACAAAAATTTTACTTTTGAATACTTCCTGCATGCTAATGTCTAAGTTTCAAGCAAATTTTGAGGCATATTCACTGAATGTAATGTTCACCCAAGCTCATTCAGCCAGAATCTCCTTGCGGATTGTGTTATCCTAGAGGGGAATGTCTGTTTATACATGCACTCTTAGTCACTTTCCAATTGCTTACCAAGTCAGATCAAGGATGCACAACTAGTTCTCAAGATTTTCAGACTGGGTACTTTCCACACGGATCTTGTATATTTGAAAAGAGCTAATTATTAAGTTGGATTGCAAATTCCATGAATTTATTTGGATATTTTCAGTTTTCCATCTTATTATTGTATTATTAATTTTTCAATCAAATGATATTTAAATTTATTTCCTGAATGTCCACCGATATCAAGTACGTAAGTATGTTTTCTGAGCCATGACACAAAATATGTAGAATTTAAAATCTTTTGTGAATTTTTTACTGACAAGGGATCAAAATTACAAAATGTTAGCATTGTGCATCATTTCAAATCCTTGTGTGAATTTTCAAAATATCATAATAGACATTCTTAATTTTAGAAACATTTTAATCCTTGTCCTGATTTTTTTTTTTTTTTTTTTTTAATTATCTTATATTTACCCTTTGTTCTCGTTCTCTTTTTCTTCTTTTTTATCCCCTGTTATAGCTACCAGTGCGAATGATGAAATGGAGTTTGTCAAGATGCGTTACAAATGCCCAGCTCAGAGTAGTTTTAGAGACCATCAACGGCACGGCACAGACCACACCACCAGTCTTGAGAGTCTTGGCCCAACTAATGGAGGTCCACCTAGTCTGGTCAGCTCAGAGAAACCACCAAGCTATGATACCTTTATCAATGATGCTACTATTCCTCCTTATTATGCAACTGCAATGGCTACAGGAGGTACCATGGCTGCTGGTACTAGTGCCCAAACTGCTACTGTCCCTATCTACGCTACTGTTGATAGGCGCAGTCTCCGTAGCAAGGCCAGTCAACGCTCAAAATCTTCAAAAAACAAAGATAAACGAAAAGAACTTCCCTGGGTACATGTGACACCCTCTTCAAATTATCTAGACTATAGTCACCACCACCATCACCATCCCTAGTAATGTATGCTGTATTATCTTACAACTGGGAAGGGAGATGAACTCTGGATGAGCTGCTGTCAGGGATGTAATTATTGGGGCAGGGGAGGGGGGGTTGTTTTGTGGACTTAAACTCTGAATGATAAAAAAGAAAATATGTATAAATTATGTTGTGAAAGACTTCCTTTTTTTTTTTTTTAATGAAGAACTTTATTTATATATTTATATTATATATATATATATATATATATATATATATATATATATATATATATATATATATATATATATTGGAAAAGTTGACTTTGAAACAAGTTTACTGACTCAAACAGACAAAAAAAAATCTTCTCTCCAAAACTGTTGGCATTTTTTTTTTTTTTTTTACAAACTTCTGTTTGAGTTTGTTGACTTTGTTTTCATGAAAGATACTGACATCTGTGATGGAAATTGTGGGTCAAAAAACATTTGAAGCTTTACAAAAAACTAGATGGAGAGAAAGAAAATACGTTTGCAGTTTATGCAGCTATGTTGAAGGAAACAAAACAAAAAACAAATGAGCTGAAAGTGATCAGGTGGGTTGACTTGGATCTGTATTGATTTTTCTTCATTAAACACATTTTTGTCAGAGTTACCACACACACACACACACACACACACACATTATTTTTAATGATTTTTCTATAAAAGTCATTTGCCAATGGACTGTGTCATTTTTTTTCTCTGCATTCACAAAATTTCCCAGAATATTATGTCTTCTGTGAAATAATTGAAAAACAAGATGCTTGCCTTTTTGTCAACATTTTTACCAACATGAGTCTTTAATTTTTATCAACTTTCGAAGCAAAAATTTATTTTAAATTTGTCAGTTTATTATATCAAAAGTTGTTTTGCATATTATGAACAAATTAAGTTTTCTAAAAATAGAATATATCCATCTTTTTAAAATATCCTTTTTTTTTTTCTATTTTTTTTTTTTTTTTTTTTAGGCAATATATAAAATTATTCAAATATAATTTTTTACATTTTCCACTATCAAAGGAATACCATCAACTTTACCTACTAAGTATCATCAATCAACTTAAAAATGTCACAGGTTTTAAAAGTCTGTAAATCTTTTGTCTTTCTATGACTTTTTACATCTTTTCTCTGTTAAAAATTTTCAAAACTTCACAATGCATCAAACATAAAACAAAAAGGATATGTTCTTTTACACCTAAGTCTTTTTCTATATTTACACACACACACACACACACACACAAATTTTGTACCATTTTTATTTCTCAGTATCTGGGGAAAATATTTTAATATTTAATTTTATAATATTTTCTATATTATGTAAGAATTTACAAGAATGATTTTTCATTTTGTGATTGTAATGAAAATGTATTTTACAATATTTTAAATTTATAGAAGACCTAATTGAAGAGAAAACTTTTCTTTTTTTTTTTTTTTCTATTCGTAAAATTGGAATTGTAAATTGCATCTGATGAGTACAAGGTTATTTTTTTTTTTTTTTTTTATCAAAAACAAAAAAAAATGGTATGGAGAAATTTTATTTTTAAAAGCATTTTGTTTTTCAATTTAAAGGTAAAATTACATTCAGTGTTTTTGGCCTCCTGTCGGAGATCTGTTTTGGTCATCATGTCTGTTGCATTTATCAGCCTCTGGGAAAATGATAAATGTCCTGGAATAGACATTAATTCTTAATCTCAGTTTAAGATTCTTTGCTTCAGAGAATTTCTTCATTTGAAACTACAAAGAAAATTGCCTTCAGTGAAGTTTAATATCCTGCTAAACAAGGATCAAGATATCTATCAAAGCCCCTTAACTACCCACTCAATGGTCAAAAGGATAGATATTGAAGTATAAAGTTTGAACTTTATTGAATATATTTTTCCTGGTTTTAAAATAATTAAGATTAAAATTCAAAGTCTTCAATTCTAATTCATGGTGGTTCAATCCATTTTTAAAATTTTATAGCTGTTTATGGATGGATGTAATTGATGAGAAAAATATCAAACAATTCTCAAACTAACATTGATTAGGATGTGCTTACATTGTGATCATTTATTCTTTCAGAATTGATGTTCTTATTACAATAATTGATAATAGTTTTTTTTTTTAAATATTCTAAGGGAACAAAATCTTTCTTAACTACATTGTTCTAAGTTTCTTTCTGTATGAGCGTGCGTGTGTGTGTGTGTGTAAGTGTTTGCTTCGATGTAGATCCAAGAAGATGCCAAATTTACATCATATTGATGAGATTGATAAAAAAAAATGGAGAAATGAAGCAGGAATAGATACTTTCACTGCCATTTTTTACGATAGACTAAGAAATTTTAATTCCATGAACTGAAAAAAATCCTCTTCAAGAATGCAACTATGGATCCTAATCTTTAACTTTTGTCTGAAATTTAAGATGAGGACTTAGTTATTATACATTGATTTGTTCAGAAAATGTGACCCAGTGAATAAAAATGTTGGTTCAGCAGATCGTTACCTGGCAGTCGTTAATTCAATCCATGGCTCAGGTAATGAAAAACAAAAATCTTATACTCTGGTTCAGTGGAAGAGAGAATATGACAAGGATGAATGAATTCTGTAGGATTATAAAAGATATCTTCTAGCATGGACAGCAGAATAAGAACAATTCACCTCCTGGATTGAATAAAGTGTCTGGTTCAAAAATATTAGGGGGTGATGCCAGAGGGTACATCAGCCGAAATATTGTCTCTAACAACCAAGATAAGGTCATTCATCCAAACAAATCAGTGTATTATAATATTTCACTTGATACAAAGTTACCATTTAATATGGTTTTTCTTACATTCTTCCCCATTTTTAAAATGTCAGAAAGAAAAAAATGTTAAAACAATTTCTGATATAAAATCATTCTATTATATATAGATATATATATATATATATATATATATATATATATATATATACACACACACACACACACACACAATAACTAGAGTAGATAATTAAAATGGTTTCCTTTTCTCTAAATTAAAATTGAAAAGGATTTTTTTTTTTTTTTTTTACTTTTCAGATATTTATTTTAATTTGTTTGGAAGCCAAATTATACTTTTATCTTTTTATTTTAATCTATTTTTTTAAAGTCAGTATCTCAGTTAATCTCTTTAAAGATGCTTTTGATGTATGTGTGATTTTGAATTTCTTTCTGGGAAAACTCTTTTAGCCTCCCAAGTATTTACTGTTTATTATATATATTCTTTACTTGGCCTCCAAACATTTATATATTTTATATTTTCTTTGGGATGATATTAGGACATTTACAAAGTAGCCAATAGTATTGTCATAAAACTATAATTCACATAATCAACATTTTTGCTATAACAAAAAAAAAAAATGAATATCTAAATTTTGAAATGTAATCACCTCTCAAGGAAACTGATTCTTTTCTTATTACTTTATATCCTTGAAACAAATTTATTTTTTACAAAAAAATAAAAATCTATTACACTGTCCTCTGTAAATTCCATAGTTAACATAATTTAATATAAAAAGATTAATTAAAAAAAAACAAAAAAAATTATTTTTCTGATAAAATTATTTGCATTTGTTTTGCTCTTTGAATTGTTTTGTAGAAAAAAGGAAGGGGATGTCTTTCTAAGCCCATTTCTAATTTTAAACTAATTTCAAAGATTTTCAACTGCTTATTATTAAGTGTGGGACAAAATATAAATGGATTTTCTGTTGGATTTTCAAGATATGTTATTTAAATTACTCCTGCTTTTGGCCAAAGATTTCTTTTGTATCTCCTTGTCTCTAACTACTTTTCTTTAATTACTCTCACATAAAATGCTGACTGGCTAAATATCAGATACTTTTAATTTTTGTATTATTTGTTAACATTAATTCTTTCATTTGTTAATTTACTATACATGTGTATGCTTAGTCCAAGAACATTTTGAAAAAGGTCTTAAGATATGATAGAAGGCCATGAATTTAATGTTACTTTTTTTTGTTCTTTAGTTTGTTTTAATTTGTTCTTTTAAAAAACAAAAAAAATGTAAGTCTAAAATAATTAGTATTTAAAAAATTAAATTGTGGGAATTATTACATTGTTTTTTATTCTCAGATTAGATTTTAGTAACTTAGTTAATTTTCTTTTTTTTCAAATGTGCAATTTGAAAGGATTTTGTTGGAGTTCCCCCTCCCCCCACTTTTGACTGAAGATTTTCCATTGCACTTAATGAGATTTTTTTTTTTTTTGCCAATCATATGGATTATGTTTTAATGTTTAAACAGTGTTTTCTAACTATTAAAATTCTCTAATTTTTATTAGACTGTCAAAACAGTGATGTACGCACACACACCCATATATATATATATATATATATATATATATATATATATATATATATATATTTTTTTTTTTTTACATAACAGCATTTAATAATAATTTCAGGTATTTTTGCCAAGACTATAAATATGCTTGCATGCATTCATCTTTGCATTGTAATTTTTGACAAATATTCTCCTTGTCCAAAATATTTGCATCCATTAAATAAAAACAGAAATTAAGACAAAGTTTTTATTATGAAAAGTTTAAAAAAAAAAAAAAACACTAAAAATATTGAATTTTGTTTGTTGGAGGAGAGGAAGCTTCACAAAAGTAGACAATGGAAAGAATTTCTTGGTTTCTTATTGTAACTGAGACATTATTTTAAAACTCAAGTGCAAAGCTGTAAGATTTCTGGAACTGAGACAGTCTGTGTGTAAACCTATTTTAATCATTGAAGTACAATTTTCCTGCCATCATGTTGTTGCATATGTATATGAGTATGTATGTGCGTTTTATATAAGTATGTGTGAATATATATTTGCCTTCATTGATGTGTGTCTCATGTGTACATAGTTTCATAACACTACAGATAAAAATAATACTGTACAGCCCATCAAAATACTCAACTGTCTGATATGATAGAACTTCAACGACCCCAGATGTTTTTGAAAAGGAATGCAGTTGTTTCCAAATTCTGGAGAACTGGTCAAAGGACGAGGACAATATTTCTCTTAAAGCATTTAAGAGACAGTTATATCAGTCTAGTTGATAAGTGAAAACACCTGATGCATTTTTAAGAGTGAATGGAAGTGGGGATATGTTTGCCTGAGTACAAAAAGTGTTGATGGCTTTTAAATAACAACTACAAAAGGTGTTTGTAACATTTTTATTCATTACAAGATTTTGTTTAATCCTTTCAATCTTTTTGTTCTTAATTTCTCTCTCTCTCTCTCTCTGATTCCCTCTCTTGACCGCCACCCCCACACCCCGTAAAATCCAAAGTTTGAAACACCAAATATGCCGTTGCTTTTTACAATTTGAAAGAAAAAAAAATCTTCCTTATGTTCATTGTTTCTTTTTGTTACACTCTGTTGAAATTTCTACCAAAATAAAAATATTCTCTCCACTAAAATATCTTAGTTTTTGCTTATTTTTGTATTGGTAATGTGTTTTTTCTATACTCTTGGTTTCATCATATTCTACTTTGATAGAACATTATACTAATGTTATAAACATGGTAGCACGAGAGAATATACAACCAACAAGTACTGCCAGTAAAGTAAAAGGAAAAGACAAATGTTAAATCTTTGTATTGCAGATACAGATGATGTGAACTGAATGTCTCTTTGTGGTCAAGGGAAGTAATTTGAAGGTAGGGCTTGAAGTTGATGCATATGTTAGGTTGGTTGATCACGGTGGTCATGTTGAGAGAGGCTGGTGTCAGATTAGTTGAAGCTTGCCTGTTCGCTGCAAATCATTTTCAGTCATTATGAGCAGCCTTCTTAAATTCATCTTTTGCTTAT